>JBAMBK010002253.1:0-481628 GCA_037043435.1 Drosophila suboccidentalis | reverse complement strand
TCTGACTTGATACTCGTTGTGATTCGTTGACTCGATTTGATTCGGAAAACGACCAAAACTCAAGTCATGATTCGAATCATGATTCGAATCAATTGTTCAAAATGCGGGAGGCGGGGCGCACAAGCAGCAACCTTGTTAAAGTCTACCTAACTGTATCGATCTACCCAAATGCGCGAGCAAAAAATAAAAGGTCTACACTGAAACAAATTATTGAGTCTCAAAATAATTATATTATAATAAACCACTTTTTAAAGATCTTTAAGGCAACAAACTTACTTTGCTGTTTCATTCAGTGTATAAAAGGCCGCGGCTCGCCGTCAGCGCGGGTCAGAGACACACACAGCTTGTTCATTTTTATGGCGGTCATAAAAAAAGGGTCAAAAATGTGCGTGTGCGCGACGTCACGACGCCGGCCAGCCACTTCGAACCCACCCTTATTTACATACATTGCAATGTAAGCGTGAACGCTGCAGCGCGATCTCTGATGCGAGTCAACACGCTGGGCTCGTTGTGTGATCCGTTGGGTGATTCGCTGTGTGATTCGTTGTGTGATTCGTTGTGTGATTCGTTGTGTGATTCGTTTATTCGTTGTGTGATTCGTTGTGTGATCCGCTCGTTCGTAAGAATCAAAAACGGCAGTCTCGTAAAAATTGATTTAATTTAAAGTCAAAATAAAAAGAGTGACGCGAAATTAATGTTATGAAAACTATTTATTTATTTTAGTACTTAAATAATTGTTATAATGTTTCCAGCCAGAGAAAAGGATCTTTCAGCCGCTGCACTGCTAGCTGGCATTGAATGAATTTGCATTGCCAGTATAAATAAATTGGGGTATTTGATTTGATTGTTTTTCCACCACTCAATCAAATCAAAGTTGTCCGTTATATCCACAATTTCACTGGCGTATCTTTTTACTTCATTGTCAGCATCGTATATGGGTTTTGAACTAGAAGACTTGTGCAGCAGAGAAGCAGTGAAGCAGTGCAGCGGCTGAAAGATCCTTTTCTCTGGCTGGAAACATTATAACAGAGAAAAGAAATAGACTTGGGCCAGGAGCAGTTGACAGTTTGCTGTTTTTAAATTCGTTTTATAAAAATTTGAATAACTAAGCATAATAAAATAAAAATGTACACTTTATTTGAAGAGGTCTAATTTTTAGAATATCATTATCTTCAACTTTAGTTCCTTTTTAATAATTTGAATAAAAAATATAAATATAAAAATCATTAATTAATATTATACAATTATTTAAGTACTAAAATAAATAAATAGTTTTCATAACATTAATTTCGCGTCACTCTTTATATTTTGACTTTAAATTAAATCAATTTTTACGAGACTGCCGTTTTTGATTCTTACGAACGAGCGGATCACACAACGAATCACACAACGAATCATACAACGAATCACACAACGAATCACACAACGAATCACACAGCGAATCACCCAACTGATCACACAACGAGCCCAGCGTGTTGACTCGCATCAGAGATCGCGCTGCAGCGTTCACGCTTACATTGCAATGTATGTAAATAAGGGTGGGTTCGAAGTGGCTGGCCGGCGTCGTGACGTCGCGCACACGCACATTTTTGACCCTTTTTTTATGACCGCCATAAAAATGAACAAGCTGTGTGTGTCTCTGACCCGCGCTGACGGCGAGCCGCGGCCTTTTATACACTGAATGAAACAGCAAAGTAAGTTTGCTGCCTTAAAGATCTTTAAAAAGTGGTTTATTATAATATAATTATTTTGAGACTCAATAATTTGTTTCAGTGTAGACCTTTTATTTTTTGCTCGCGCATTTGGGTAGATCGATACAGTTAGGTAGACTTTAACAAGGTTGCTGCTTGTGCGCCCCGCCTCCCGCATTTTGAACAATTGATTCGAATCATGATTCGAATCATGACTTGAGTTTTGGTCGTTTTCCGAATCAAATCGAGTCAACGACTCACAACGAGTATCAAGTCAGAAAAGATCGCAGACAAAGATGAAGAAATCACAAGGGGTACGAGTCAATGTTCGAATCAGAGCAAAAATTTCTTACTCGTTGCAGTTCTCTGGTTTTTACCTTAAAAAAAAAATAAACAAAGTTTAAACAAAGTCTAAACACTCAGACGACTATTTTGCCCAATTTTTTTGGCCATTGTGAAAACCTTTTTTTTTCAAGAATTAATTAAACCAAGAGACAAAAAGGGGAATAAATTGATAAGGCTCGGTAATTTTTTCTTTTTTGAAGCTTGAAAATGGATTATATTATTCCAAAAAAAGAACTATTATTCAAAAACATTGAGTTTTTTGACAGCTTACAATTTTTGACCTCAGTTTAAGAATTTTTGAAGACCCAGTTCATGGCAAAACATCGTAAGACAAAAAAGATTATAAAAAAGGAATGCATAGTTATGTAGTGTCGCATGTTACATGTTGTTACATAATACATTTATGTTGTTTCTGCCTTCATTTTTTTAAATTAAATATCGAAACAGCTTGAAAAACTGGTTTTAAATTAAGCATTCAATCGGGGGTGCCACAGATATCGGAGCGATTTAGCGTTTTGCGTTTTCAATAACCTTTTCCAACTAGAATAAGGGTTGACACCTTCTCAGAGTAAATTATCCAGGGGTTTGTTTAGTAACTTTTTAAGGTTTGCTATTGCAGAACAATAAGATTTTAATTTTTTCCCGTTTTAATTTATATAATTTAATTTATTTATATAATACATAATTGAATTTATTTACCAAAAAAAAATTTAAAAGTAATTGACGCGAGAAAATAAATATTACTCGACAACTCTAGCAACTGTCTGCCATTGTCTGTCAACACTTCGTGACAAATGTTTTCACAAATTGCACAATAATTTAAAGATTTTTTTTTTTAATTTCATACCGCTGTGCCACAGGTCAATCCGCAAAATTATTTTTTGCGGAACAAACTAGCGCAAAAACAGCTGGCGTCCGATGCTGCCACTTAGTCCGATTTAGATTTAGATCAGCGATGCCACATTTTATGTCAGAATTCGAAGTAAGGTATTTAAAAAAAATATTTGGAACCACTTCAGTTTTCTTTAAATTAAGCATTAAAAAATAGCTCTTTTGAGGTATATCAAGTTTTACCGAAAAAAAACCTTTTATTTATTGTGCAAATTGTTAAAGAAGTGTTACGATGAGTTGCCAGACTAATGGCAGAAAATTGATAGAGTTGTCGAGCATTTTTTATTTTCCCGCGCCAATTCTTTTGAAATTTTTTTCATCTGAATAAAATCAATTATTATATAAATAAATTAAATTATTTAAATTAAAACGAATAAAAAAAAATCTTATTGTTCTGTAATAATAAACCTACAAAAGTTGCTAACCAAACCCCTGCATAATTTAATCTAAAAAGGTGTCAACTCTTAGCAGCCATGTTATTGAAAACGCAAAACGCTAAATCGCTGCGATTTCTGTAGCACCCCCGAATATATTTCTTTGTATTTAAATGGTTCATGTTACAATCTTACTATCTTAAAGAAAACGTGCAAAAATATAGAAAAAGTAAACTTATTCCAATGTAGAGTCGGTATGCATATCCTAGTGAATTTTTTCTAGAGTATATTGCTTAAAAAACTAACTTGAATATATTCCTGGAAGAAAATTTCACAAAATGTGAATTTTCGATCAGTTTTAAGTTTTTCACCGCGGTTGACGTTTCTGTGGAAATGTCCTTATGTATAAAAATCGCAAGATCGCAATAATGACTGGGAAAGATTTAACACAATTTAAGGAAATGCATATCGAAACTTGAATCGCGCTTTAGATATTCCATTTCAATTAGGCTCAATTACCTTTTCTGTTAATATTCAACCAATTTTTAAATCAAATGCAGAATTTAATCGTGCATTGATTCGAACCCAAGTTTGAGTTATTTTTGATCTTGGCAATATTATTTGCAGAGACTTGACTTCAACTTACTAATGTTCTTCTTAGCCAATTCTGTCTTCCTTTGCTCGTAATAAAATTGACAATATTTGACAAAATATTGGAACATTAATGCTTAACGGTAAATTACTATGTTTTTGTGAAAAGGACACCAACTAAATCGGTCCAATATATCCTGCAGCTTCCATTCAAACGCACGTCTTTTTATGTGAAATCTTAGAAATCTTCCGCCTCTGCAAATCGCAATTACAAATAGAAAGTCGAATTACAAGAACAATTTAAAGATGCACACAAACCTTACAAACATATGTTATTAAATTAAAAATATTGATTTTTTGAAATATCTCAACCAATCTCACAGTTCGAAAATCAACCTTATGTATTATGTATTCTTTAGATATTTCAACCAAAATCGCCGATTATTTATAGAATGGCATTATACATCTTTCACAAATTCGGCTTATTACGGACATATTTATCATTAAGTTGTCATAGGAACAATCGGAAAAAATATAAAACGTTTTTTTATACCCTGAACCAAGGGCGTTAACAATTTTTCAATATGGGGGGGGGGCAACATTTATTTCATTGTACAATTTATTAAATGCATTTATTACCCATTACCAAAATATTAATTTATTAATTATTCATTTCGGAAAATTCGTTTAGTTCCCCATCTCTTTTTCTGTCTTCTTTTCAAGGAATTGTTCTTAATTAATATGAATTTAGTCGTGTAATAAGATAAGTTTTTTATCTTCTACTACTATCTTCTAATTGGAAATCTCGATTGTTTTCATCTTTATTACTTAACATAGTTATCTTGAATTGCTACTTAAATATAAAAAAAAAAATATTTGACTTTTTTCGTGCTGCAAGCAAGTCTGAAAAGATGATTTTGGAAGTGACAATCATATATTTTAATTTCATTTTGGAATCTAATTTAAGAAAATTTACATTTAGGATTGACAAGCTATATAATTGCAAAATTCTTAAATCAATCCCGTATCCTTTTTTCGTTCGCTTTCTTAGAATTGCCAAATGGGAACAGGATAATGTCTTACTTTTGCAATAACTGAAAGTTTATAATACGCACGCTGATGATTATGATCATAATACTTATTACAAATTCAATTATATTATAAAAATAAACTAAGCTTGCTTGGATTACATTTTAAGGAACTATTCGTTCTTAAACTAAAGTTATCTAACAGTAGATTTATCTTAATATGTACGGGATTATATCATGCTCAGAAAATTCTTAAAACAACCCTGAAATGCGGTTGACTTATCAAAGCTCTTCTGATATTTAGAATTTCAAGACCGCTCTTGAATTTAGATTTTCGAACTTGGATCTACTTAGAATTTTCAGGATCATTGAACTTGATTGATTTGATTTTTACTTGATTACTTGATTTTTCTCTCAGTGTATAGATTATATTTAAATATTGACTGCTTCGATAAGTTTTGATTCGAAACATGTGTCCATGATTCAAAATCTTTTCGAGTGCTGTTCTCGTTAGTTTTGAGGAGAGTTGGAAATGCGAGTACAGGGCACATACATACATACATGCATATGTACATACATAAATAACAAAAAGAAGGTGTCAAAATGTGTTGCTAGTTGCACTTAAATACAGATGCAACTAAGAATATATACAATACATTATATGCATATATATATATATATAAGTAAGTAAGTGTGTTTGGTGGGTGCGTATGTAAATGTGTTTGCCTGTCGTCCGCTTAGAAAATTATGGTTTCACAAGAGCAACAACAACAACCACAACGATGAGAGAAACAGCAACATGACAGAAGAAACAACAATAAGAACAGCTCGACACTGGCCGTTGTTGTCCGGAGCTGTTGGCCTCTTTACCGCAGACAATCTGTCACTCGATACGCGCCATTTTCACTAAGCGCCGCGCCGCGCCGCTGCTCGACCCACCCTCGACCCTCGACTGCCCTCGACGGGTTTTAAGCTTCTGACTGCTAGTTACCTTGTTGAGATTCCCCACACGGACAGAGGCCCCGTTGTACGGGCGCAGCGCAGCGAAGCATTCCAAACGGCGATGCCATACAAGTGATCGGCCAACGGGAGGGACGACACGGCGTTGCCACTGGAGGTGGTGCGGGCAGGCGGTTGACGTTAAAAGGTGTCACTTGCATGCAGAGAACAATGTTATTTAATTTTTGTAACGCCCTCGCATGGAACACGGCACCACATTTCCACTGATTGTGTGCTGTAACACCGACCCCCCTTCTCTGCACTTAAAAACGAAAAGAAAAGAAAACAACCCTACACGGAATTCGAAATCGGAATCGGAATTGAGAATTGAGAATTGGTATTGTAGCAAGTGGAGTTGCAGTTGCATTTGCTCGTAACGGTATCATATTTCGTGCCCTGCCTGTTCCCCGTTCCCTGTTCCCTGTTCCAATGGGCTTCTTCTTCATGCTCGGAGCGCAAAGCCTGCCTCAATGAGTTTTTGTTTCGCTCTCATTCAAATGTGTCGCATTTGTTGCAGTCGCTTCTCCGTTACATTTAAATTTCTGTTTTTTAGATTTGCACATAAAAGTAGGCAACGACTTTTAGTTTAGCACTCTCCCACACACACACACACACACACACAGACGACGTTAATTGAGTGTGTGTGTTGCTATTCCCCGGTCAAGAAATAGGGGCTGCCACACACTAATGCCGTCTAATAATATTATAAAGTCACACACACATGTAAGACTTCGCACTGTCCGCTGCGCGTATCTATGTGTGCGTGTCTGGCCAAGTGTGTGTGTGTTTGTGTGGGTGTCTTCATATGCTGCCCAACAAGCAGTTTAAAAAATATGTCTACAACAGAAACAACAACAACGGCAACGGCAACTATGTAGCTTGAGGGATGCGACGCTGACGGCAAAGCTGACGCTGACGCCGACGCCAACGTCGCGTGGCGTCGACGCCAACGGCAACGTGGTTCACCTGCAACTATAAAAGCCACCTGGCGGCCTGAACATTGTCTCAGTTAAATATTGTTAATTAAACGACAACAGCAACTAGCAGCAACCAGCAGCAACAACAACGATATTTTCAACTTTACACACGATACCAACAACAACAACTGACACTGCAATTGCAACTGCAACTAAAACAACAACACAGTTGCATATCTAAATAAATAAACATAAATATTTTGTACAAGTGAATCAAATCCATTCGAATGATACAAGGATACAAATTATGCTAGAAAATATGCAATATTTTTTGATCATTTTTTTCTTGTACTATTTTTTTTTTAATCAGTGCGAATTTTGTTGACAAATAACGAACAAGAATCCAACTACGCGGCATATGCACAATTTCATATGGCATACTTTTTGGAGCAACTGTCAAATAAATGCATTGCCTACGTATAGGCGGCGAATGTAAATGCAGTTCTAAAATTTTTTTTGGGCGTACAACTAATGCGTTGATTATTTATGAGGAGAAACATGGAAATGGTTAAAATCGAAAATCAATAAACATTATGACTGAATGCAGTCAAAAGACAAATTGTTGGCAACACTAACAATGAAAACAACAAAAGCAACGGCAACAGTAAGAAAATCAAATATTCAAAACAGTAACAGGGTCACTTGGAATTGTGAACCAAAACATCTGGTGGAACTCTATCTCATCATTAATTCAACACTAACGAAATCGCATCGAATATGCCAATAAGGAAGTCCTTTAAGCAAACACATACCGAAATACTCGACTAGGTGACAGCCAGTCCAAAGTCAAAAGTCTTATGTGATACAGTTCAGTGCAAATGTGAAACGATATTCGAATTCGAATTCGAGAGGTGCTTATTGCAGCTGCTGGCCACTGCACAAGATTAGACTCAAGACTCTTGTGCGTGTGACAGCGGCTATTGTAAGAAACCAGAGAAACAGCACACAATTACTCTAAAAATTTACAAATATCTATTCTAAATATATTTTATAACATTCCTCACAGCACTATGAATAAGGACACCTTAAAAGTTCATTCCATCGATCTTTTTGTTAGATAATTATAGCCAGCTGTATATTTATGACACTACGAAATTTGAAAGCAATTACAAATTGTAAGTGTTGCTTAATTAAATTAACGTTAAAATTCAAATTAAGGGCGCGATTCATCGCTTGAAGTTGGCTGCACACAAATCTGCAGACACGTGAAGATGGCTGCGCGCAGATTTTGACTCGCGTGAAGTTTGCTGTACGTAATACTTGAAGAAAACAATAAAACTATTAATCTAGTTGGCAGGCTGGTTCTCAATGACAGCTGATAGAAATTTGTAAACAGACAGGTAAACACACTACGTATTGGCAACGTTACATTAACAAACTATAAAACATGACACCGTCGCCACCACCCGCAAATCAGCCGCTACAGCCACCACCACCAATGGGCCAAACCATTGCACCCACAGGCGCCTTTCCAGGTAAGCCGAAAACAGGAAGATCAGATCTTCGATATGCAGCACCACGTATTACTGTCATTTTCTGTTCCGACTGTTAGGATCTCTGACACCCGGCTGGAACGATCCGCCTCCAATTCACTCAGACGGTGCCAACAATTCCAGCAATAGACGTCCCCGACTTGACCTGAGGAAACGCGTTGCCTATCCCATGAATGGCAATGGAAACAGTGTGCAACCACCGCCGCCGCCCCCGTTCTGATGTGAAGACGAAGGGATTCATTCGACACATTGTTCCTTGTACACATTGCATGTGGTTTCTAGACATTTGTTTAAGCACCAACATAAATATACATAGATTGATACAAATTATATATGCATGTATGTATATAAAGTTAGAAGCCCCCATTCCCATTACCAGGGCAGCAGAGCACCATCGTACTGATAGAAGCCACCGTTGTGCGACTCGTTCAGCTTGTGAATGGTGTCAACGATCTGTTTGGTACTGGTGGTCACGTCGAGTGGGGCATTTTTGCCACCCATGTCCGTGCGCACCCATCCGGGATGCAGGCTGACGCAAAGTATCTTCTGATCCCGCAGATCGATGCTCATCGATTTGGTGGCCGCATTGAGGGCAGCCTTGGAGGTGCGATACGCAAACATGCCGCCATCCGCGTTCGCCTGTATCGAGCCAAGTATTGAGCTCATGTTGATGATGGCAGCACGGTTCACACCCATGCCCATGGCCTCGTTGACCAGCGACGCCTTCTTCAGCAGCGGCAAACAGGCTTTGGCCAGCATAATGGGCGACACCGTGTTTATCTGGAACGTATCGGTCAGATCCTGGTGCTTGGTGGCGCCAATGCGCACAGACTTGGTTGCAATGCCAGCATTGTTGAACAGCACATTAAGTCCCGCATCTTTTGTAATGTCTGCAATTTTTCCAACCAGATTTTCGTACTCGTCAAAGTTTTTCAAATCTGCAAAAAAAAATGCAACTGCCTGAAGAAGAGTAAATAAAAAACAGTGTATGTGCAGTCGCTTACCAAATTTAAGTACGTGTATATTGGAATGCTTTTTGGCCAAGTCGTTTAGCTCCTAAAAAATCAATATTATTTGAAATATTCATATTACTCGTTCTATATTTTGTTGTTTTCTGTTTTGTCTATGATTGGACACGTCAAACAAACCCATAGGTGGCGCCTTTGTGTTTCGCAAAACAAACAAAAGGGTGGCGCCACAGATTTGAAACGAGAGTCTGCCGTGAGTGGCTGCCAAGTTTCGAGATAAAATTACGGTTTGAATTAAAATCTTATTACCAAACTATACAAATATTAGAAAAATGTAATATTGTATTTAAATTGTGGCGCCATGGCCAATTTTTAGCTTCAAAGTTCGAACGGTCGGTAAATTGTGGCGGTCGGTCGATAGATGTGATTTCCATAACTGGAAAACGAGCAGCAAAGTCAAAGCGACCGTCTGCCGAAAACATAAAAGCAATTGCAAAAAGTTTACCGTTTATTTCGCATTTGCGTTCGCAAGCGAGAGAGTGTAGCGCGGAGTAGCTGGTTACTGTGATTTTACCAATTGATTTGATATTTGTGTTGCTGTTGCACTTCCGCATAAAGTGTTCGTCTTCAATTTAACTGAAAAGTTTACAACAATATTTGGAAATTTCTGCTGATCCTGTTTGTTAGTCTAAAACACTTGCACAAACCGCAAAACATGGCGCCCGTCGAAGGTAAAGGTGAGTAGCAATGGTGGCGATGCCAGAAGACTAGAATACACATTAGTCGCTGTCTCTCTCTCGTTTTGGATTACTGTTTGTTGCTGCAATTTTTAATTATTCGAGTAGTTTCGATGTCAGTGTCGGTGATGTCTTTGACAAATGGGCGTGTATGAGTCACCATTATTGCGACATGACCAGCCAGAACTTACTGTGGCCTGCTCCAAGTTGCGGCAAGTTGCAAAAAGATGCTGTGGCGGCTCCGGCAACGAATTGAATGCCTTCACCAGGCCCAATCCCAAGCCACGGTTGCAGCCCGTTATTAGAATGGATTTCATCCTGTCTACTGAATGTATTGGCGTTGTTGCTGTAACTGTAATTGTTTAAAGCTCGTCGAATCACTATTTCGTCACGAAATCTAATCGAGTATTTGTACTTGAGATTAAGCAACGAGCACAATAAAGTGTTGAGGCTTTACAACTGAAACAGGCGGCAAAACTTTCGTACTACTGCTCCTCGAGGCGATTGTGGGCAATGAGTGGCCACAATAATGTTAAATGCCTTTATCGCGAACGTGTTCTCTTTTTTCCACACTTTTATTATTATTAGACAAGCGGCCGGTGGCGGCAGCTGACAGAGTTACCAGCTAATCGAAAAAATAGCAACAATTTTGAATTTTATTTTAATAGAAATTGAATATGTGACAACCCTGTCAAAGCAACCAACTGTTGCTCTTTCCAGTCTTAAATATTTATGCAAATTATGTTGATTGTTCCTGGCACAACGGATTTTAATTTATTGACCAGGCAACTCGGCGACCCTATAGCAGCCATCATCTTCATCGCATTCTCTTTTCATCGCGCATTCGCATTCGAGAGCTCTGCTGCTGTTACGTGGTGAGCGCCGCTGCCAGAGCTTTCCAATCATTCCAAGTGTTGTGTTGCCGCTTGACGACGACGACGTCGCGTTTTTTTGTGTCTCTGTTTTCGCTAAATAGTTTATAACTTTGCTTGGAAGGCGCTAGGCCATAAACAAATTGTGAATTTGCAATACTTGGAAAGTTCAACTGCAGTTGTGCAAAGCATAAAACTATCTTGTGCGAAAAGGAACGTGCCCTAGGCGTACATACATACATATATACAAAATGTCGCTCACACTGTGGAATTCAAGATTTTCTATAACTTTGGTTCGCCAGCATTCGACGATATTTACGTCAGCTGCGACAATAACAGCTGCAAATAATTTACACTACACGTTCAATTCAAATTCACAACTACAACAACGAAGAAATCTGACAAACATGAAGTCAACAAACCAAAGTGGTGCAGAGAAGAGTGGCAACAAGCGCAGCTCTCAATCACCTGGCCGAAATGCACGCAACATTAGTCAGCAGGGCCGATCTTCTGTCGAAAGTTCAACCAGTGACACTGGCATCAATGTGCCGCCCTTTAATCATCCGCACTGCGATAGACAGGCCATGTACCAGCAGCCGGTGCGCAAAGTTAAGCCCCTTAGAGGTAAGCCCAGTCTGTCGTCGTAAATCGATCACTTTTTCACAAATCAGTTGGCAACGCGATAAGCCACAATGGCGGCTTTTATTCTTTCTTTATGTTTTCCATCAACTTTACTGTGTATGTATCCCTATCTCTCTTAACTTACACTTTCTCAGCTATGTACATATGTATGTTTATACATAAGTATCTACGTTTGTTATGCAATAACTATTGTTAAGCGGCTCGCGCTTCTACGCACGTACCTATCCTCTTACTTATCGAATTTCATTGGGTTTTTGCCGGCTTTTGCTTGTGTTACAAATAGCCCATAGGTAATTTTCGCACTGTCATGATTAAAGCGATAGGATAGACGGGGGTAGTACAAAGGGGAGGAGGTGGTGCTAGGGCAACAAATAATACACAGACAAACAATTGTAGGTTGTTTGGAAACAACTTTCCAACTTTTATGGCTGTTAGACTGGTAATTTCACAAGATAACAGAAATGTTAATTTACCCACTGATGCAGGAGAGAAATGTTCGAGAATAATATCTTGGTATATTGTATTGTACATATTTCACTTATAGTACATCCCTCAATGCTTATCTTCTAATAATAGATTGCGTCATCATCATCATGATGATCATCGTCATCGTCATCATTACCACAACGTCATCGTGAATGGCGAAATGCCATCGTGACTTGTTATGCCCTTGCATAGGGATCGTCTTATTGCAAAGTACTCTTGATCAAAACAAATGAAAGGGGGTGGCACCTGTTTATCTACAGTTAGTCAAGTGATTGTTTTGACAAAGAAATACACATACTATATCTGCTTTTTATTCTCAAAAAAAAAAATAACCCAATGGTTCTTATTATTAATTTTTTTAATTCCCAACTTAAACACAAGGAAAGGTTTTTTTTTTATGGGCTATTCCAGCGTTGCGAACGTTACACTTGCATGCATATTTTCATGTTTTAATTGATACAGCTCCCGTGTTGTACATTTTAATGCAATTTTCTGGACAATGCAGATCTTTGGAATTATTTTTAAATCTATTTTTAGATAACAGCCTTACTCCGTTGCGTTCGTTACAAAAAATGGAAGTCGTTTTGAGGTTAACGTGCATTTTCACAATTTTTAGCAAATTTTGCATATGAAATAAAAAATATCCAATTATAAACAATTTAGTGGAATATCTGACCATATCAATCCAGCTTTAAAAATAATGATAAGAAGTTTCGTTGAATAAAAATTTCAATTTTTGTCTGTTGCGGACGTTACACTTTTTATACATATTTTTACTTCAAATTATTAATATATATTAAATATAAAAAAATAAAACAAAGTTTAAGATGGACTAAGCGCTAAACACCCAGACGACTGTTTTGCACACTTTTTAAACCATTACAATTACACTTTTTTTTACAAGAATTATTGAAATTATGAGGCAATCAGAGGCATTAATTGATTAGGCTCGTTCATGAACAAACAAACCACCGTAAAACCATTTTGCAGTTTTTTGACAACTTTAAGTATTTACCCTTGGTTTAAAAATGTTCGGAATAGCCCATATAAATTAAAAGTATTTATTTCCTGTCCAAATAATTATTCTAAATATACGGGGGTGCCGCAGAAATCGCTTTCGCTTGAATTTCACTTAAATTGCATACGAATTCCAGTGAAATTCAAGCGAAAGCAATTTCTGTGGCACCCCAGATATTTTCAATATCCAGTTTCTAAACTTAACGATAGTTTAACCAAGATGTATAGAAATCCACGCCAAATTAAAAGATACTTTTTACTGAGTACAGTAACTGTTCAATATATCGAAACAATATACCACTATGATTTTCATGATCCATATTCGCAGCATAAATTGCAAAACAAGTTACATTCATTGATATTAATGTGATAAGGCTTTTATTGTTTCCTTAATTAAGTTTTACGAATAGAGATTTGCGCTTATCGCACAACCTTCCCTTCCATGTGGACTTTTAGTTCTTTTGACCCGCACTACATGTTGTGGTTTGGTTTTTTGAGCTGATTTAATTAAAATTTATGTGGAATTTTCCCATTAATGCGTCATCCTTAAGTAGGAGTTGATTTTGTACTCTGTTGAGATTAAAACAAAAGCAAAAAGGAAATATGAAAACTACTCAAATACTTGGAATACAGTCACTTTTATTAAATATGTAATTATCTTTGATATCTTGTCGGACCACAAGAGAATTTAGAATGCATTTTATTGTTAACATTGGATTGGATACTTGGAGATAAGTTGATTGGTCACCCATCACCTCCCCGCCTAGCCACGTGTTGCCCTGCCCCTGTGTAACTTAACACCACCGTCGTACTATAATCGTGTAATCGTATAATCGTAACCATGGCAAGCGCATTGGGTCAAAGCAAACCGCACGCCAAGGCGGGGCTCAAATGATTGCTCCAGTTTGATTTGCACGGCGAGTCATATGTTTATAATTACCAACTATATCGACAAGGATCAGAACAACGACAACAACGCCAACGACTCCGGCAAGGACAACGAGAAGGCGTGACAAGAGGCCTCAGTTGAACCAGAAGTTGCTGGGCAAATGCATCTATTCGAGTTTGTGCCCGCTTCGTTGGCCGAAGCTCAGCCGTCCCAGGGTCGTAGCATTTATCGCTCAGCCTATTTGGATATACGGCTGCGTCATAAGAAGCTAGAGAAGGAGCTGGGTAGAGAAACTGTCCTCCAACACTAACTAGCATTAATCCATTGAAATGAATCGTGTTTTAAATTCAACTTTCAACTCTTTGTTCATTTTCAGGTAACTATGATTACGATCTGGTTGTGATTGGTGGCGGCTCCGGTGGATTGGCCTGTGCCAAGGAGGCTGTGGCCCATGGGGCACGTGTTGCCTGTCTGGACTTTGTGAAGCCAACGCCATCTGGCACCAAATGGGGCGTAGGCGGCACCTGTGTCAATGTCGGTTGCATACCAAAGAAGCTTATGCACCAGGCCTCGCTCCTGGGCGAATCCGTGCACGAGGCAGCCGCCTATGGCTGGAATGTGGATGAGAAAATCAAGCCCGACTGGAGTAAACTCGTCACCTCGGTGCAGAATCACATTAAGTCTGTCAACTGGGTGACTCGCGTCGATTTACGCGACAAGTAAGTGACCTCTCAAATGCAACTATGGCGACAAATTGTTGACTTATTCCTCATCTTTAACAATTGCAGAAAAGTCGAGTACATCAATGGCTTGGGCTCCTTTGTGGACTCGCACACACTGTCCGCCAAGCTAAAGAGCGGCGATCGCACAATTACCGCTCAGACCTTTGTGATTGCCGTGGGCGGTCGTCCACGCTACCCGAACATCCCCGGTGCCGTCGAATACGGCATCACCAGCGATGATATCTTCAGTCTGGATCGCGAGCCCGGCAAGACGCTTGTTGTGGGCGCCGGCTGTAAGTGCATTTTAATTTCCGTCATTCGCCATATAAGCATTCAATCAATCTTGGCAAAGACAATAGAGATTAAGAGGATCATAGTCATAATCATAGTTTCCGATTTAATAATATGCTCCTCTTACTCGTATAAATTTTCCTTTTTCAATATCCAAGTAGAAACATGTGCCATCAATATTAATATTATTAATATTACATTTCATTCATTGTAGACATTGGCCTGGAGTGCGCTGGCTTCTTGAAGGGTCTCGGCTACGAACCCACTGTGATGGTGCGTTCAATTGTCCTGCGCGGTTTTGATCAACAAATGGCCGGTCTGGTAGCCGCCTCCATGGAGGAACGTGGCATTCCGTTCTTGCGAAAGACGGTGCCGCTGTCCGTTGAGAAGCAGCCCGATGGCAAGCTGCTGGTGAAGTACGAGAACACGGAGACGGGCGAGGTAGACAGCGATGTCTTTGATACAGTTCTATGGGCTATTGGCCGCAAGGGTCTCGTTGAAGATCTGAACCTGCAGAATGCCGGTGTGATGACGCAGAAGGACAAGATCCCGGTTGACAGCGAGGAGACGACCAATGTACCGCACATTTATGCTGTTGGTGATATTATCTATGGCAAGCCGGAGCTTACGCCAGTCGCAGTGCTGGCCGGTCGTTTGTTGGCGCGTCGCCTCTATGCGGAGTCGGATCTGAAAATGGACTATGGTGATGTGGCCACCACTGTGTTTACCCCACTCGAGTACGCCTGCGTCGGTCTCAGCGAGGAGGATGCCGTTAAGGCATATGGTGCCGAAGAGATCGAGGTATTCCACGGCTATTACAAACCCACGGAGTTCTTCATTCCCCAGAAGAGCGTTCGCTATTGCTATGTCAAGGCTGTGGCTCAGCGCACTGGCGATCAGCGTGTCTATGGCCTGCATTATCTGGGCCCAGTGGCTGGTGAGGTTATTCAAGGCTTTGCTGCCGCTATCAAGTCGGGTTTGACCATTCCCACGCTGATGAACACGGTGGGCATCCATCCAACCACCGCGGAGGAGTTTACCCGTCTCAGCATCACCAAGCGCTCTGGCTTGGACCCCACACCCGCCAGCTGCTGCAGCTAAACAGGGAGCGAGCTCCCATCTCAACGCATTGCCCAACCCAACACGCCCAAGAAACCAAACACAAATCTAAACAAAACATGCCCTAACTGGAGGTCACCAACGAATTAGACAGTTGCCGCGTTTTTAGCGATAGAATTTCAAGTTTTTATTTAGTTTCGATAGAATCACACAATACAATATACACACAACACACACACACACACATGCATACAATAGCTGAGTTAATGCACAGAAAGGCGAGATCATGGGCAGGGACTGTGATTTCAGTCGAACTGGAGAGCGTACGTGGAGCGTCTACGAGAAGAAGGCTCTTGACCCTTCTCAACACAGCGTCCGTTACTGTATCCGTTGCCGTTGCCTCCTGCCTCTGTGTGCGGCATGCACTCCAAATTACGAAATTATGTTACGTGAGATAAAACAAAAAAATATGAATGAATAAATCTGTATTTTTACGGTCGAAAAATATAATTTTTCACCCACATAGAACAATTTTGTGTACATTACTTAATATGATCAGTTCATTGGATAACTACTATAAATACGATATGGCCAACCAATTCACTGTGGACCGGAAAAATGTTCGGAGTACATACTTAACTATAAAGTTTGGGTTGAGTATACCCACTGAAAATTTTAAAAGTTATGCTTTTCTTTACTTTTTACCTTTTTTCATAAATCGTTACTTCCAACATGAAGAATGCATAAGAATATATTAAAACGATTGTTGCACAATATCTTAAAGCATCAGTAATAATCCCTTCAGTACCGATAAATACAAGTTTTTTAAAAGTTGAAATATATTAATTTATACTTACATTGATCAAATCCCAATAATGTCTTAAAGAAATTTATATAAATTGAAGTAATTCAACGTAAAAAATAGAGGATGTTCAATGACGGAGTTTTGCGTTTTTCAAGTTTTGGTCAAAACCAACTTCTACAGTCATCGGCTTAAGTATTTTGGCACCATTTAAAGTTAATTCTACTCATAATTTGCGAAGTTTGGCATCAATGGAAAGGTCATTCGAATACCTTTTAAATGACATACAAATTTTATTTCATATTGAAATTTATTTATACCCATTGAAAATTTGGAATTTTTGTAAACGTCTACTTTTTCAACTTTTTTCCTCGATTTTTTTAAACAAATGTTTTGATGCAGAAAGTTTCTCTAAACAATTTAAATAGTGACTCATTTTCACACAAATAGTGCCTTTTTCGCCATTTTCAAAAAATTATTAAAAATACTAGCAAAGAGATATGTATTTGAAAAATGCATCAAAACAATCAGGGGTGACACAGAAATCGCTTTCGCTTGAATTTCACTGGAATTTGTATGAAATTTAAGTGAAATTCAAGCGAAAGCGATTTCTGTGTCACCCCTGATTGTTTTTAAAAAATCGAGAAAAAAAGTTGAAAAAGTAGACGTTTACAAAAATTCGAAAATTTCAATGGGTACATAATGGGTTAAGAAAAATTGTATGTCATTCAAAAGGTATTCGAATGACCTTTCCATTGATGCCAAACTTTGCATGAAGTAAGTTCAAATTATGAGTAGAATCAACTTTAAGTTGTGCCAAAATACTTATGCCGATGACTGTATATTTGTAACGTAATGTAATCACTTATTTTTGGCTTTACCTATTTTACCAAACATGGTTCAACTTATTTGCTACTCGGACATAAACATAAATTTTAAAAACTTAATTTTAACTATTTGGCACATTTTATCGCACGAATGTCTTTTCACATACATATGTATATTCCTGATCATGACGACGATGTCCTTATAAACTAACTACAGTTTCATCTATGATAATACTAGAAACGATTGTTCTACTTTGTTCCCGCTAGTTTAGCGGGAAATCACTAAAACCCTTAAACATATACACGACAAATTTTAAAATACAGAAACTACAGGTAGGTTATATCTAATTAGCATATCGTTGAAAAGACTTTTGAAGCGCTCTATATGAAGCAGAATACTGTAAATTTAAATTTATTATAGAGATTATTCTTAAAAAAGGTTATTAAATTTTTGGAGTGCCGAAGATAACTTTAATCTTGTTTTTCATCGGACCAGACCTGTGCCTGCCTGTGCATCAAGAATGCCTGCAGTTGATGATCTCATCTCACAAATATCGCTCATTAGTCCGATACCCAAAGGGTTGAAGTATCTAATAAGTTTGTAGCTAGTGGGAGACAGAATGTGGCATCCTCAAGTTGTGTACTGGAAACTCATTGTAGAGAAACTTCAAATTTGTACATCCCAAAAAAATAGAAGCAGCTTGAAGCTAATAGCAGACATTTTATGCATAGCTTGATTCGGCACCAGATGCGAGTTTTCTATGGCAATAGTTGACCATACCATTGTACGAGGGCTGCTATATATATTTCTGGCCTAATAATGAAAATGCGAATATTTATCATCAACAATTGTTTTATTGTTTTTCAAAGTATTCTCCAGCCTGATTTATACACTTTTGCATGCGCTCAAACCAATTGTCGAAGCACTTTTTCCACTCCGATTGAGACACCTCCAAAACATGGTTTTTGAACGCTTCAACAGCATCTTCTGGGCACGAAAATCGTTGACCACGCATTTTTTTCTTGATGTGCGGGAATAAAAAGAAGTCATTGGGTGCCAAGTCAGGGCTGTACGGCGGATGACCCATCAATTCGACGTTTTGGCCGGTCAAAAAGGCGCTGGTTTGAGCCGATGTGTGAGAGCTCGCGTTGTCATGGTGAAGAATGATTCGTCTTCTCTTGTTTGTTTTTCGAATTTCTCCGAAGACTTCAGGCAAACAAATTGTGGTGTACCACTCAGAATTGACCGTCCTTCGTTGCTCAAGCGGAACAGTCGCCACATGACCAGTTTTGCCGAAGAAACAGGCGACCATTTGCTTCGAATTGCTTCTTCCACGAACAACTTTCGTTGGATTTGGCTCGTCTTCGAAGACCCACACGGTCGATTGTTGTTTTGTTTCGGGCTCATACGCATAGATCCAAGATTCGTCACCTGTGACGATCTTATGAACATCTTTTGAAGCACCGCGATCGTATTTTTTCAACATTTCTTTGCACCAATCGACACGAGCCTTTTTTTGAGCGATTGTCAAATTGTGCGGGATCCAACGACAACAAACCTTTTTTACGGTCAGGTGTTTATGTAATATCGAATGTATGCTGGTGGGAGAAATGCCCAAGGATGCCTCTATCTCCCGGTATGTCACATGACGATCTTGCATTATTAGTTCACGCACGGCATCAATGTTCTCTGGCACAACGGACGTTTTTGGACGACCTTCACGGAATTCGTCGTTGAGCGAACTGCGACCACGATTAAATTCGTTATACCAGTTTTTCACGGTGCTATAGGATGGTGCTTGATCGCCATACAAAGACTTAAGTTCATCGATGCACTCTTGTCTGGATAATCCACGTCGAAAGTTGTGAAAAATGATCGCACGAAAATGCTCACGTGTCAATTCCATTTTTTTAACGGAATTGAATTGTTCAAAGCTCTGTAAGTTTAACAATTCACGATTAAATGACAACACGTTCTGAGTGATGTTATGCTAAAAAATGTCAACCTTTCCAATGGAAATATCAGATTGCACCTGGCAACACTTATTGTTGCCTAGGCCAGAAATATATATAGCAGCCTACGTATCTTTATGAATGTTTTATTCTATTTATAATCCTGGTTACACCCATTGACAATAGTTTCGCAATCAATCAAAGGAAATCCATCAAGTACTCCGTATCCAAGTAACTGAAGTGACCTGGGCCAACGCCGGATCTGCGTATTAAACCATTAATTAGAATGCAATGCAATGAACATACTTTAAAGCGAGATAGACATATGGAAACAGATGTCGAAACTCGTGATGATGATGAACTTTGATATACTATAAGTATGTATTTTAAGTATTGTATTTTCTATTTCACGTTTATTTTGCGTTTAAGTTTTTGTGTTTTTTCTTCCTAATTTTGTATTGTATAATTGTTTGTTTTCAACAAAGAATCAATGACATTTACAAACTGCTCTGCGCCCGCTCAATATATTTTGAATAGCATCTTTTGGATTCGCTTCTCTCTCCTGCTCTCTGCTGTTTTCTGTTCGTCAATCGCTGCTCGGTTCAATTTGAGTTGAGTAAATAGCAAAAATCGAAGAGCAAAATGACAAGATACCAATAAAAAACAAAAAAAAAAAACCAACATTAATTATTTAATATTTATGTTATAGTATCATCAGATCAGAGTAGAGGCCACATCCGCATCCGCATCCACATCCGTTTAGATGGCTGCGCTCTGCTTGGTCGCCTCATCCTGTCGCTGTTGCTTGTTGACCGCCGATATACACTTGGCCATGGTTGGCGAGGCGCGTGAAATGGCATCGGTCATGAAATAATCGCGCAGTTCCTTTAGCTTAACATCGATGGCGCCACCGCTGATGGATTTGCTCTGCGTCAAATGCATAAGAGGATTAATAACTTGAATACGTCGGACAGGCGGAGGAACTTACGGGTGTTGTCTTTGCGCTGGCTTCGCTGTTGCCCGACGGCACCAGCTCGCCGAAACGCGTTAGATGTGGTGCAATATCGTCGAGACGCGTACGCAGCTCATCGAGTGTGTCATAGGCCAATGGTTTGCCCATTATCTCGGACAGAGCGCGCAAAATCTTCCAATCTTCGCGTGCCATGCCTGGAGGCGAGACGCCCGGCAATGTTTGCTGTGATCTGCCCTCTGTATTGACATAGATTGCCTGCTTCTCGGTGTACGCAGCTCCGGGGAGCACAACGTCGGCTATGGACGCACCATTGTCACCATGGGATCCAATGTACACAACACAGCAGTCCTTGGGCAGCTGATCGCGGGTCAATTTACCAGAATCGGCGTTCAGCAGGAACAACACCTTTGGCTGTCCCTGCAGCACACGCTGCAGGCCCGGCTGGTAGCCCACATCAAAGGCGCCCACCTGGGCAGCACTGTTATGCAAGACATTGAAGGGATTCCAATCCTGCCCAAGTGATAGGTGATGTCAATTATAAAACGAAACGAATATCAAACTAAACTGATATATATAATGGGGACTGGACTCACCGGCTTCTTTAGCTTCTGACAGTACTCGGAAATGGTGGCATGAATGGCGGCACCATCGGGCCGCTCTAGAAGATCGGCGCCAATGATAATCGCTGGCTTCTTAGCACCCTCCAGCACCTTGGAGAAGGCGTGCGAGCCGCTGCAGACATCCTTGATGAGGCCGGCATCGGCGCCCAAATTTGCATGCTCGTAGGATAAATCAACGTTGGGACCGATCGAGGCAATCTGCAGCTCATTGTGTACGTAAGCCTTGCGCAGACGTGTGTTGACCAGAGGCGCCTCGTAACGCGGATTCGTGCCCACGAGAAGGACAGCATCAGCCTGTTCCAGACCTATAGATATCAAGGGATTGTAAGATTGACAAGTGCAACTCGTGGATTGAGAGGCACTTACCCGCAATGGTGCTGTTAAGCAGATAGCTGGAGCGCACATCGATGCCGCTGCCCTTGATAAAGTCCTGTTCGGTGACAAGGTTCTCACCGCCCAGGCGATTGACCAGATCTTTAAGTGCCACCATTGCCTCCACATCGGCCAGTTGGCCGGCAACACCAGCAATCTGGCCATTGGCCTTCTTCAGGGCCTTGGCCACAGCAATGAGAGCGCCCTCCCATTCGACAGCTTGCAGCTCACCATTGGGCATGCGCACCATGGGCGCCACAAGACGTTGGCGCTTCAGACCGTCGCAAGCGAAACGCGACTTGTCGGCCAGCCATTCCTCGTTGACATCCTCGTTCTCACGCGGCAGGATGCGCAACACCTCGTTGGTGCGGGTGCTCACAACGATGTTGCTGCCAACGGCATCGAGCACATCGATGCTGCTTACTTTGCGGATCTCCCATGGACGAGCCACAAAGCTGTATGGTTTGTTGGTGAGTGCGCCGACGGGGCACAGATCGATCACATTGCCCGAAAGCTCGGTGAGGAAGAGCTTCTCCACGTAGGTACCAATTTGCATATCATTGCCGCGACCTGTGGTTCCCAAATCATCGACACCGGCTATTTCGGAGGCAAAGCGCACGCAGCGTGTGCAATGAATGCAACGGGTCATAATTGTCTTGACCAGCGGCCCAATATCCTTATCCTCCACAGCCCTAAAACAATAGCAACGTAATGATTTCATTTAAAATGTAGCTTGCATTTTAGACTTACCGCTTGCCCGTGTAATTAATATCCGTGAAGCGTGAGCGATCGGAGCCAAAGGCCATAGCCTGATCCTGCAGATCGCATTCACCGCCCTGGTCGCAAATTGGGCAATCGAGCGGATGATTCATGAGCAGAAACTCCATGACGCCCTCACGCGCCTTACGGGTCAAGTCGGAGTTGGTTTTGATGCGCCATCCCTTCATGACGGGCATAGCACAGGCGGCCACTGGTTTGGGTGACTTCTCCACCTCCACCAGGCACATGCGGCAGTTGCCGGCGATGGCCAAACGCTCGTGATAACAGAAGCGTGGAATTTCCACACCAATCTCAGCCGCAGCCTGTACAGGATTACAACAAACAATTACAACAAACAAGCGTTTATTGTGCGTATAAATGCCTGCTAACCTGGAGCACTGTGGTGCCGGGTAAAACCATCACGGGAATATCATCGACAAACACTTCGATCTTCTCGGGCGCCTTGGCCGGTGTTTGGGCCACGACGGCGCTGGTGCGCACTGCTCGGCTGGCGATCTGATGTGTGGGTGAGCCGAGGGCGCCCAGCGCCTTCACTAGCGGTGCACGTATCATATTTTCTGCAACAAATCAATTGACAAACGGGCGACAACATCAACTTTACTGGCAATTACATAAGTTGCAAGCAGGCCAAGCAGACACTTTCGACTATTTATCGATTTGTTGCTGACAGGTTTAGGCAGCAAGTCATCTATGCTTAATAATTGACCTCGGTTGTTTGGTGTCAACATAAACAAAACTTACCGATATGCTGGAAAATATTTAGCAGCGCTACAAAAATTTTTTAATGCCGAGCAGACAACTTTTTTTTATATCGCTTTTGACAGTCGCACTGTAACTGTGCGCAGGGCTGCCAACTGCTTGGTTGACAGCTGTCTTAATGCGCGGCGCATTCAAACAGCAAATATTGAGCATGCTTGGTTCAGAACATGCCCAAATATATTATTCAAACTGTGTGCAAAATAAACTATACAAATACCCTAAAAAATTAGTTTAATAATAATAAATACAAATTATACATGTATGTATACACATTGTACAAATTATTTTATTAACAGGGATAGCAATGGGAAGGTGCGTACTTAGCTTAATTTAAGTCGCATTGTATTTGTAATAATTGCAGCCCTGTACTTATAAGCGACATCTGGCAACGCTATACTGCACAGCTGTTTGTGGTTTGTTTACTTCTTTTGTGCCAGCTGCCATTCACATGTCGCCGACATCGTGTGCCAAACTTGTTTGATTTTCAATCTTAAATTCAAATTTTTCTCTCAAATAGGGATTGAATTGTGTCGTCAGCAATTCCTGTCCAAGAGCAATAAAATGCAACAATAAGCAATATATAATTTTACCGGGCCACACAGTGTGACACACACATTTCATTCAGTTGCAGTTGAGCTGCAGTCATTTCTTATTATTGGCGCCACACACACACATGTATGTATGTAAATACATACAAAGCTGGGCAACGCATTTGGCGTCACATTGATGAGACTGCGGCGCCACAAATGAGATCTGTTGATTAGACATCTGACATGAGAGTCACGCGAAAAACACACAAATAAACGTTAGCAAGGATGATGATCATAATAATGATGATGATGACGCTTGGGAGGTAGCCGTAAGCCGTGAGTTTACGGACATGTGTCTGTGTGTGTGCTTGTGTCAACGCACGATTTGTGCCAAGTCTGTCGTCTGCTGGCTGTTAATCAGATAAAAATATATTATGACGTACCAGACTGACTTTTCATTGTTAATTGAGCAGCGTTGGCGGCAGTGGCAGCAATAGCAACAGCAACAGACGCCGCCACCGCAGCCGCGCATCACCATCACCGGCAAAAACCGTCTTTCTGACAAAGTCGGACCGAACCCGGCCCTGAATGATTCGAGATTGAGATTGAGACGTGCTTGATATCTGTTGGCATCAGCAGCAACGTCGCGTTGCGGCGCGGCGTTGGCGGCGATGCTGCGTCGCGTCTAGGCTGGCGTCTGCTTGCTGTCGCGTCGCGTCGCGCCTCCCGTGCATTGCTCTTATCTTGTATCTCGTATCTCAGTTTGTACGAGTATTTTTGTTGCTGTCGTTTCTCCTTTACATTATCGCATTTGTATCTGCTGCTCATGTACGATTCTTATTGTTGTTTGTCGTTGCTGTTGATATTGGTGTTGTTGTTGGTGCTGCCACGCTCCATATGTATATATGTACATACATATGTATGTATGTAGCTCCAGACGTGTCGCCACAATTTGCCGCCAAACGCCGCCGCCATTGCTGCATGGCGCCTAAAAATCAAACGGGGCGCCATACAACAAATTTTTAAAAATAACGTGCAACAACGCCGACGCCAACGTCGACTTCGAAAGCGACGTCAACGCTGACGTCGACGTCGACTAATAATGTGATTTGTTCTTGTGGCTATTTTTGCGCGCTCGGGCGCATGGTTAATGATGCTCTCCTGCTCTTGGACAGACTAAACTCAACTCGATTCGATTCGCCTTGTCCCCGACTGGATTGGCGTCGTCTGGAGTTTTTACAATGTGATAATTTTAAACAATTTACTCCCCATTTTATGCTGCCGGCGATTGTGTTTTCCTGTGCGCTTAACGGTGTCGTCCTTGATGTGCTACAATAACTGAGGATCGAACGGCGCCGCCTTGTCGTCGTCGTTGTTTGTGGCAGTTTCTGGAACACCAAGACGATAGCACATCGCTAGTCATGAGATACATACATACATATGTATGTATGTATGTATGCATGATATGATTATAATTATATGATAGCGACACGCATGGCAACAACAAACACAACACCAGCAACAACCACAACTACATTTGACTACTCCAGGTTTTCAGAGCCAAATGATGACAATGCTGATAATGGACCAGAGACAGAGACAGGGTCACTGCCGCTGCCAGCAGCGGCCGCAGCAGCAGCAGTCGCATTTCCCTTCGGAGGGAATTCGCTGGGGGGTCACATGCAGCTGACGCGGCAGTAAGACGCCGCTGCAGCTTCATTGAGAGCGCGCCACGCCGCAGCGCTCTGTTACTGTCGCTGCCGTCAGCAATTTCATTGTAAAAGCTGCGCTGCCGCCGTGAAGCTGGCGTCTCACGACAGCGAACGCGACGACGACGACGACGACAAGAATAACAACAGCGAGTAAAGCGACGCGTTGCGATCGCGCGTTTGCTTGGTTGTCGTTCGTTCGTGTTCGTGTTCATCTCATTCGGCCGGCACTCGTTCGGCTCTTTGGGCTCCGGCTTTGGCTGTGTCTCTGTCTGTGAGTGTGTCTGTGTTACTGGCACTGTTACTAGCATTGGGCTCCCCAATCTTTCCTTCAAATAAAACCAGTGCCCGCTTGCAATTTTCACTTAGTTTGAGTCCGAACGGCGACTGCGCCGGCGTGTCCGTATGTGTGTGTGTGTGTGAGTGTATGCTTGCGTGTGTAAATGTATGCACAATCAGATCGAACCAATTCGATTCTCATTGAATTGAAATTAAACCTGATTCGATAAACAAACGGCGAACGCGCGCCAAACTTATTATTGTTTATATTTCAATTTGTAATCTCTTTCATTCTGTCGTACTTTTAATTTGATTGTGCTTTATCAGACAAGTGCGTGTAGTGCGCATGCGCAACAACAACAACAACTCAACTCAACTTTAAGAACGGAAGCAGAAACTAATTCAAAGTCATACATATATTATTGTTGTTTCTTTTTTTTGTGTGTGAGTGTGTGTTTTTTTTGTTTGTTGTTGTATTGTTTTGTGTTGTGCGAATCTGACGAATTGGACGCCCCGAATTGACGTCGTTACCCGCAGCATTTACCTGACATCACCTTAACTTCATAATTAGAAGAATCATTATCAGTATCGTCGTCACCATAATTATAAGCAGCGACGTCGTCGGCACTTGCGGTTAACGTCTTTACGGGCTTCATTCAGAGCAAAATTACCAAAACAAAGCCAAAACCAAAAACAAAAACAAGCACAGGCAGAGAGGTAACAACAAACAACAACAAACGCGGTATTTAACTGAGTGAGTATATATGTATGTACGGGTGTACATGTTAGAAAACACACAATGCCTAACAGAAATTAATTGCAATAAAAAGCCAAGAACGAAAGCCTTTTTCTATGAAAAACGGCTGAGATTTGATCAAACTATAAGCTTAACAATGGTTACCTGATTTTTATTATTGATACCTGATTATTCATTTTTGCATTCAGAAATTTCCTACAATCAAACACGTCAAGTTTTGGTATCGTACAAATAGTGTGATACCTGATACTTATTTCTTACGCACTTTAAGAAGATATCATTTAGTAGGCTGATTTTGTATTTTTAAATTGTAATCTGTAAATTGTTATACCTGTTGAATGTCTACAATATTATCCATTATAAAAAGTGAATTTTCTATATCACTATATGAAATTTTCAAATTTACTTATTTTATCCGAAGCCTGCTTGAGATGATTAGTTCATTCGATCTGTATTAAAATCCCATATCAAAAAGTCATAGTTTTAGTTAGTATGACATTATTGAGCAGGCGTTTGAATAAGACCGTGATTCGATGGATATAATGACCCGAAAATCCGAAAATTTTAAAGCCAACGGCGAAAAGTTAAAGTTGTCAGAAAACTAAATGTTTTTTTTTACCAATAGTAGTTTAAAATATAAAAACAAAATGGTTTCACGGTGGTTTTCTTGTACATGGCCGGGCCTAACCAATTAATTCCTCTTTTTGCCTCTTGCTTTCATTAATTCTTGTAAAAAATAGGGTATTTTCAAGGGCCAAAAAAATGGGCAAATCAGTCATCTAAGTGCTTAGCGCTTAGCAAATCATAAACTTTGTTTCATTTTCTTATATTTAAGAGAAAAACCATATTGAAAGGATATTTAATATATATTAATAACTTGATGTAAAAATGTGTACAAAAAGTGTAACGTCCGCAACAGACAAAAATTCAATGTAACGAGACTTCTTATCATTATTTTTTCAGCTGGATTAATATGGTCAAATAATCCACTTTCTTTTTTGTATTTGGATATTTTTTTTGTTTACTGTGCAAAATTCGCTAAAAAATGTGAAAATGCACGCTAGCCTCAAATCGATTTCCATTCTTTGTAACGTCCGCAATGGACACAAGTAATTTTTTTTTTTTCAAAAACACTAAAAGTGCTTTCAGACGAGCGTGTTTTCACCGACACTTTTCCACCGTCGGTGAATTTTGCCATTCACATAATTCGCATCGGTTGTCAAACAAAAATACCATCGGTTTTTTTTCTCACAGAACCTGGTCACACTCTGAAAAGTTTCATACAAAAGAGCCTCAATCTAGTAGGCATTTGACCGACACAAAAAACCGATGGAAATAGGACGTGTTCTATTTCCATCGGTGAGCACCGGTGAAAAGCCGACGCTTTTTAAATTCTGACTGTTCACACGACACCGACAGTTTTTTGACAAAAAGTGTCGGTGAAAAAATGCTCGTCTGAAAGCACTTTAAGGCTTTTATATTAAGAAATATTTAAAAGTACTCGCAAAAAGCTGAATTTTCCAGGAAGTTGCATTAAAATTTACCGATATGAACGGGAGCTGTATCAGTTTAAACATGAAAATATGCGTGCAAATGTAACGTTCGCAACGCTGCATAAGCCCAAATGCTTAAAGGCTGTTCCCACGAGCCATTTTTCACCGACACTTTTTGTCAAAAAACTGTCACCGGTGCTCACCGATAGAAATAGAACACGTCCTATTTCCATCGGTTTTTTGTGTCGGTCAAATGCCAACTAGATTGAGGCACTTTTGTATGAAACTTTTCAGAGTGTGACCAGGTTCTGTGAGAACAAAAACCGATGGTATTTTTGTTTGACAACCGATGCGAGTTATGTGAATGGCAAAATTCACCGACGGTGAAGAAGTGGCGGTGAAAACGGCTCGTGGGAACAGCCTTTTAGGGTTTAGGGTCGAGTGTAAGAGCCGAAGTATATTTAGTTGTTCTGATGAAACTTGAAGGAGCCAAAAGTTGTTATTTGTTTTGCTATTTTCGTGACCTGACTATTTTCAGTTGTTTCTCTTTTATTTCTTTTTTTCTTTATTTTTATTTTGTTGGCTGTTTGTTGTTGCCATTCGGGCAAAAACAGAAGCCATATATTAAGCTAATTTCCTGTGTGATCTCAGCCAGCGCACACACACACACTCAAGCGAACGATACTAATACTTGCATATACACATATTTATCTGAGAGATACACAAAGACGGGCGAGCTAAATAAATGCCACAAGCAGCTCCCAAAAATGGTCAAAATAAGCGCGCGGCGCATGTTTTGGCCAAAAGCAACAACAATGTATGAGGCACAACAAATCAAAGCAAATTAAATGATTTGTTATAACGTATTTTTTTTGTTTGTTTTTTTTTTTTTGGAGTGCAGTGCGTCTGTCTGTCCGTTTTTCTCTCTCTTTCTCTTACTCTGCTTCTCTTCTGTCTGACGATTCGTGGCCATCCCAAGAAACGCCTGTGCAAAATTTATGGCCTGCATTTGTTGTACAACAAGAAGCTGGAGTCAGAGCGCCAGAACGAGATCGAGCCAGAAGGAGAGAGACAGAGACGCAAAATGAGAAAAACAAAAATCAAAACGACTTTGCCATAAAAAATACATTTTCGGCCCACATGCGATGGAACCGTCGCGGAGACGCCCGCCACTAAAGATATTAAAATATGCCTCGAGACAACAGCGACAACAGCAACCACATTGGCTCTACATACATACATACATATCGTTGGAGTTACGTGCGATCTGGACAGCCAACAGTGCAGACCCCGCTTCACCACTCCCCTCCCCTCGTCTACTGCCCGCCGCCCCCTCGTATCCCCTCAGCAAATGTTAGTCGTTCCGCGTTTTACGTTAAAAGTTTCATTTCATTCATAAAAATACAAAACTGTTTGTCGACTTGGGTGTATGCGTGTGTATATATGTATGTGTGTGTGTGCGTGTGTGTGTGTCTATGTGTGCGCGTGTGTGCCTCAATGAATCTACAACGCATGAATGAAAAATATGTGAATGAAGCTCCGACAATGGGAGTCTCGGCTGGTAGGCGTACAAATTGCTTTTGTTTCGTCTCTGAATCGCTTCAAGTGAAATTTTTTAATGCCCAGCCCCCTTCATTTATGCTAGCATAGATTTTTCTTTTGCCATTTTCTTCATGAAATGGTCTGGCCATATGGTTTGTGGGCAGACGACCCCACTTACATATATGTACATACATATATGTATCTAGAATGGAGCACTAACAAATCAAAATACTCTTCTCGTATATTCGCTTGAAACTTAAGTCGATTTTCAAGAGATTTCCCAATCGGAATGAATGTGAGTGTGGTTGAGTATTTACTAAAAATGGAACTAAATTTCTAAATTTCCACTGCATTCAACTGACTTGAAAGAAATGTAGTGATGTTTGTTATTTTACAATGGATCTGTATCTAATTGATCACTTATTAATTTAATTCGTATATGGGGATCATAAAAGAACATCATCTTCTGTAAGTTTATGTTTCCACTACTTTTGTTGAATTGGTGACTGTCCCAAAGTAGAATATTCTATATGAATCTTAAGGACTTTGACGAATTTCAATAACACTTTTGAGGAGACTTTCAAGATTTATCACTCATAGGCCAGGTGTTTTTTATGTCTAAGAAATGTGTTTGATAACATTAGAAAAATATTTTAACGTAAAATCAATAGACGAAATCAATGTCAAGTTCGAAACTATGTATTAAATAAAATTTATATGTACATACATGCAAGTATGCACGGCTCTAACAAATATATAAGTTTTCGATAGATCTTTTAAGAATAATAAATTATAAATAAATTTAGAGAAATAAACTACAATAGTTACTTTAAGCTTTCTCTTAAATTATAATACTCAATTAAAACAGAATTTATTATTGATCTTTGGATAATAAGTTGAAATAGAAATTTGTGTGAACCGTTAACATTATCGAGCTTAAAATTGAATTAAAAGAATCGAGTTGTCGATTCATCGGCAAAATATACCGATTCTCCGATTATTCCCATACAAATCCTAAAAATTTATAAAAGTAAAATGTGGTTCTTAGATCATGAGCTTCTTTATATTTAGGATTTATCGATTTATTCATGTATTTTTGCATTACTAGTGCAGAGTATGTAGTTTCCAGCTTCTAGAAATTTCGTTTTATGATTGGTTTTGCGTTCCTTCTTGGGTATGGAGTATTTTTCTGTATTCTGGGAAATTTGTTTGTGATATTTTTTGGTCTTGAAGTCGCGTTATTTGCATACAAAGTCGAGATGATCTAACAGTAGAGCTCAGTTTGTCGCCCGTGTCGCAAATGGTGACGATGTTGATGATCATTATCATGGGAAGATGATGTGATCGACCGGCCAAATGTAAAGCAACAGCAAAACGTGGCTAATAAATTAGGTAAAGCGTCAACAAAGCTGTTGACAAATGTCAATTTTTGAACACTAACACCAGTAATTCCCCGAAAAATAAGCTATCAAATGGAAAATCAATGTGTACCTAGTATATGATTATATATATATGATTATACCTACACATATTTTTTAACTAGGTTTGCAGTGAAATTTTGGCGGAGAAACTATTTATGTGAGATCGTTTAGCACGTGGGCTGAATGAACATTCAGCTACATACATAAATGAGCATGCGATGCGATTAGATAAGCCAACTAGCTTAATGATTGAATGAGTCTCTGCAAAGAGCTTTCACACGGACACGTCTCATGTACACTGAAAAAGCTTCGCGTGTCGTTGATGTGAACGAAAGCTCATCAATACTGATGCATTGTTTGTTTGACTTGAGCGCAGTTCATCAATCAGCGCTGCCAGCAATTGCAATTGCAATTGGCAGCCAACGAACCATGGCCAACTGAGCTGCAGACAACATCATTGATCAATGCTTTGCGGATGCGGATGTGACTGCGTATACATATGTATATATGTACATATGTATGTAGTATGGGAAATAGGTATGGGTTTGGGTATTGCACTGTTGTCTGCCGTTTGTCGTTGTCCAAATGAAAATTCAATCAATTGACTGACTTTTAATGGAGGGAGCCGTCAAATGTGATTGATTGATAATTAAAAGTGGCGCCTTCCAGCCGACGCAGTGGAGCATAATGAACAGCGCCAATGGCGATTGCCATACAGAGTGTCTCTAAAGCCTGGACAACGATTGGACTCGACTTGGACCAGAGACAGTGACTTAAAACTGAGACTGCAACGTTTACTTAAAATACAACATACATACATACATATATACATACATACATATATGATAATGTGGCGCTTGCTAATTTTGTGCGATTCTTTCAAGTTTTGCCGCAATTGCAAATGAGAATGGCTCGCAGCTCAGGATGAGGCAGAGAAGACTGCAGACTGGAGATTGGAGACTGGAAGCTGAGTTAAACCATCATTTTATTGTCAACATTATGCTCACGTTGGGTTTTTGCATTCAATTTGAATTTAAATTAAAATGGCGCCTACGACAGGCGCCAACCAAATCTACGTCTCTTTTTATACTCTCCTTGACAGTTTACTGCATTTTTCATTAGCTTTGTCAATTCATTTAAAAACATTTCCCCTAAATACTTGAACTCTTTGTGATACAGTGTTTTTAAAGGTTTTTTTTCGCTCTTTAAGTTTTGTGGCATAACCCGTAATAATATGCAATAATATAATATAATAGTACAATATATTCGAAGCATACAAAGTTTTTGATTTCATAATTTTGCCACGCTCTTGTTAAAGTCAAGATTTAAACGAACAATTTTAGTGGTTAATTTTAAAGATTTGGGGACAATAAAAATGTAATCACTATTTGGAAACCTTAATTTTCGCTGCTACGCTCACATTTTAAGCTTAACTGTAGTCTTTTTTATAAGTTGTTATTCAAGTATCGAAATATTTTTGGAAATTCTTTTAGTATTATTTTTTACAGGGATTAAAACCAAAACGAATATCGGTTTCATTGACGGGTTCGGTTATATTCGCATTTAGGTTTTCGGTTATCGATTGCGCAAAATCTTTGAATAAAGGTTTCGTAACGGTGAACCGGTTTTTGTATGTTTCGGTTTTGAAATACCGGTATGGTTTCGGTTTCCAAAAAAAAATTTCTTTGCAAAAATATAATAATAAATAATAATAATTAAAGTCATTACTTTTTTATTGTTTCATTCAGACATTTATTTCACATATTCTTCAATATTTTAATATGTACAGTGCCGGACAAAGAAAACCGGACACCATAAATGAGTAGTTTTTGGCGTTTTCTTAAAGTTTTTTATTTATTCGACCATAGGCAAAACGTAGGTTGGTTAGGGACTGTTCAGATGATGAAAAAATTTCCTTAACCCATTGAGTACCGATCGAGATTTTCGAATTTGAAAAAAAGTCTACTTTCGAATATCTTTTCCTAGGGCTCCAACCAAAAAAGTTGGGATGCAAAAATATTCTTTAAGCAATTTTAATACTCGTAGTGACTGCAAAAAAAAATTTTTAAAAATCTTTTCGCTAGTATTTTTAATAATTTTTTGAAAATGGCGAAAAAGGCACTTTTTCCTCATTTTCATGCAAAAAGTGCATTGTACCATCTGAACAGTCCCTAGGCCACCTACGTTTTGCCTATGGTCGAAAAAATATAAACTTTAAGAAAACTCTAAAAACCACTCTTTTATGGTGTCCGGTTTTCTTTGTCCGCTACTGTATTAATATTTCAATAAACAAATTTATTTTATCATGAATTTCACAAATAAAAATTAAAAATTAAACATAAGAAAATTAAAATCAAATTTAAAAATGAAAAATAAAAAACAAAATTAATAACAAAATATCAAAGATCGCAATCAAGACTTGAGTCGGAAAAAATCGAAACAGTTCAAAATTTTACGTCTTAAATTATTTTTAGCTTATTTTTTTTAATTTTTTTAATAAAAATTGAAAATAAAAGATGTTTTTAAAATTATATTCAAAAGTTACACCATAACTCCTTTTTAAAATTTTTAAAATAACAATTAAAAAAAAACTTTTGTTAAATTTATTGTATAAAATCAGATTATTTTTGTATTTGTATTATCATTTTTGTTTTTTTTGTTTTTATGTATGAATAACCGAAATTAACCCTTCTAAATGAAACGGTTACTAAACGGTTATTTCGGTCAAAAGAAATTTTTTTTCGGTTACGGTTTCAGTTACGGTTTTAAATTTCAATCGGTTTTTACCGGTTAAAGGTTACGGTTTCGGTTAGGGTTGTAATCCCTGATTTTTTATATTCCACTATTCTTGCCCTTCTTAGCTTAGCTTCTGCTTTAATCTGTGACAAGTAAAATATATTAGAAACACAGATTTTATTACCTTTTTCCTTTATATTATTTTATTTTATTGTATTTTTTGTTTTCCTTTCTTAGGAAAGCATATACAAAGATCGTTGTATCTGCCAAATAAATGAATTTCTTATATGAATTGTATATTTTTGGACACGTTTCGCGATTGGCAAATTTCAAAAGATTTTTAATTTGTTTTCAAGCTAATGAGCTTTGTTTAATTTTATTAATGGAATTGCCAACATTTATCATAAATTACAAATCGTGATCGTGATAACAGCGCCAGTGTCCCCTTACCAATAACAACAACAACAACATCAAGTTCCCAGCTTCGTATCCCAGCTTCAGATCCCAGTTTCATCTACCAACTGCCTAGTGGCTAACTGGCTGAGACTTCGTCATCTGTTGAATAATTAAGTTGTCGTGTGTTGCTTTGATACTGACAACAATGTTGTTGTTGTTGTTGTTGTCTGACTTTTGTGCTTGTCTTTGAAACACCGCATTCAAATTATTTGCTTAATTTTATTGCTCGTGAGTCTGGCCAACGTCTATCTCTATCTCGTTCTCTCGCTCTCTATTCCTCACCCTCTCTTACTTGCTCTCTTTGCCAAAATAAAACCAACATCTTCATTTCCCCATTCGCATCCCCTCTCCCCCTGCCCTCCTTCGGTCACCCGATCCCTCATCTGCATCGCTAAAGGCAAATCAGCTTTTATTTATTGTCTAGAAATAGGTTTTGTTGTTGTTCTTACTTTGTTTCTTTTGCGGCTGCTGTTGTTGTTGTTGTTGTTGATGTTGTTGTTGCATATTTTTTTCGTAGAAATTTATGCCATAATTGTTGTCTGGCTTTCGGGCTTGCATCATTCATGGGGCACAACTGTCCGGTCGGTCCGTCGAGTGCAAGTGTCCTGTACCAATTGAATGTGCAACTCAACTGCCAATCAGCCAATCAGTGGCGCCACAGTCCAGCTACAAATTGCTGCCTCATCAGCAGCAACAACAACAACAGTTGCTTTGTTGCAACAACAACAACTACAACAACAGCAACAACAACGCTGATGAAATGCGCACTATTGAAATTCAATCTCATTGAAATGGCAAAAAAATCTTAACCTAAAGCGACGCCAGCGCTTCTGTGGTTACTCGTCGCTATTGTTGTTGTTATTGTTGTTGATGTTAGCCAAGTTAAGTGACTTAAATATGGCATTAATCTTGTATTAATCCGCATACAAGTTTTATAAATGAAGCATTTGATTAGAGCTTAACGCACTTAATAGGCTTAATTTCATTAATGTTATGCACTTATCATTATATCCATTATAAAAGATAATATAGAATATAGAGATTATTGATTATTGATCAGGACGTCGAGCTGAGTCGATTTAGCTATGTCCGTCTGTGAGTCTGTTTCTATGTCTCTCGGCTTTGTACCGTCACCAGATTTTTACTATTTTATTTATGTGATTATCAAATACATGATGTTAAAACGGCGTAATTTAAAACATAAATGGATTGATATTAACAAATAACTATTTTATTTTTTAATAAAAATCACTTATTTTGAGCGTAAGAAATGTATGGGATTTAAAAATAAAATATTGTACCATATTTTATATATTAACGAGTACAATTAAATGTCTGTTATTATAAAACACACAACTAAATTAAAAATTATTAATTTATAAACCCCAACAAAATTATTGACCTTTTAGAATAGGTATGGACTAGTTGACCTGCCTGTGGATAAAATTACACAAATATGGCCTAAAAGGGGAAACTAGTGTTCTTAATCCAAGCTGCTGTGTTTATTATTTTTTTATTATTATTTTAATCAAAGCAATAAATTATTTGATAGAAACCCCGCTTTTAAATAGTCAGGGTTGAATTTTACCCAGGCAAATCAGGTTGGCCCAAATATTATATGTAGGCACTCCAAGTCAGAGAAATATGAAATAAAAATATTTTGGATGTGTCATGCAAAGCAATATATTACATATAGTACATACATATACATACATAAGTATTATATTACATACATACAGTCGTCGGATAAAGTATTTTGACAAAACTAAAGTTAAATCTACTCATAATTTAAACTTACTTTATGTAAAGTTTGGCGTCACTGGAAAGGTCATTTAAATTGCGTTTGAATGATACAAAACTTTCCTTAACCCATTAAGTACCCATTGAAAATTTTGAATTTTTGTAAAAGTCTTGTTTTGACAAACAAAAAATGTTTTGATGCAAAAAGATTCTCTAAATAATTCTAATAGTGACTGCTAAAAAATGTTTACAAAAATGCTATTGCTAGTATTTTTTATGATGTTTTGAAAATGGTAAGTTCAAATTATGAGTAGATTTAACTTTAGTTTTGTCAAAATACTTTATCCAATGACTGTATATACGCGAAAACCTTTTAATGGAGAATTTCAGTCTTAGAGATTACGGTCTTAACTTTTTGCTTTTTTCTATATTTTTTTTCTTACAAATGAACTTTAAAAGTGATTATTTTCTCATCTGTTTAAGAAAAAGTACGTTTGCTAAAAGGCACAATTTGGCTTTTACCTAGTACGATACATAGATCTGATGTTTAATTGCCTTATTAACATTCAATATAACTGATATAAGCTGAACTGATCTGATCTCAGTTGTAAAATGTATAAACTTTAACTGTGAATTGATTAAGACTTTAAAATTGATTTATAATAATAGAATTGAAATTAAGCTTTTTAGACTATAAAGGAAACCTCTGACCATATCAATTGCCTGCCTTTGCTTGCAGCTGGCCCCCAGGAGGGGATTCGCTTTAGGGGCGAGCATATAATGCAATCGCTGCCATGTGCCCGCCAATTGCCAAGCTGCTGAGACGCATCGACAACGGCTAAAACAGCCCGAAGGAACACAGCTTAAAGCACCGGAAAGCAGATAGAGAAAGAAAGAGAGTGTGTGAGAGAGAGAGTCAGTGATTAAAGGAATCAAAAATACTTAAGGATGAGAATAAAGCGCTTTTATGTGAGCAGCCTGCTCTGCTTGATCTGGCTGAGCTATGGGGCCAGCCTTAAGCTGTACGGCATCCACACAGACGAGCTACTGGAGGGCGAGGGGCAGCTGGTGGTGCCGCGACGTGTACACGCCGATGGCGCATTTATGACGCACACCCTCCAGTATGCCCACGACCGGGATCATCGACGGCATCGGCGCAGCGCTGACCAGCAGCAACTGGCATCTAATTCACAGCCAGAGTTGCATTTTCAGCTGCCGCTGGCCAACGAGACGCTGCACCTGGAGCTGACGTAAGTGAATAGTGTCTGCGGTGCTCAGCTCAGCTTGGCTCATCCCTTGTCATCCATTGCAGGCCACACAGCTATTTTCTGGCGCCGCTTTTGGTTGTGGAGCGACATCGACGGGACTTGAGAAGCCGCTCGTCACCCGCTGCGCACCAGCTCAACTGTCACTTTCATGGCAAGGTGCGTGGTCAGCCGTCGGCCAATGTCGCCATATCCACCTGCTCCGGTCTGGTAAGTAATATTCAAATGCCTGTTCCGACATTCAATTCTTATTATTCATTTACTTAAAAACATTAAAGTTAAAAATAAAAACAAACAAGCGGTAAAGGCTATAGTCGAGCTCCCGACTTTAGGATACCCGTTACTTATTTAAATAAATTTAAAATATATTTTTTATTGCATGCTTTCAGGCACTTACATTGCTTGAAACTTAAAACAGCCATTACCACCTTTCTATTTGTCCGATCTTATTACCAAATGTGTAATATTCTTAAAATGGTGCGTGTTGTGGCTTTTCGCGATTTGCGGAGGCGGAAAGGGGCGTGGCAAACATTTGAAGCAAACAAGATCTGTGTGGGGCTTATATTATATAAGTCCGTGTGCCAAATTTGGTTGCCTTAGCTCTTATAGTCTCTGAGAACTTGGCGCTCACATAGACGGACGGACAGACGGACATGGCTATATCGACTCGGCTGTTGATACTGATCAAGAATATATACACTTTATAGGGTCGGAGATAGATTATTTTTAACCAAATCTAAATCAGTTGACGGAACGACCCTTTTTGCACACTGATTTGTTTTAGATTTCGTGAACAGCTGGTAAGCAACCTAGAAAGCATTAAATAAATATTTATTTATGTATAATCAGGCCTGTTCTCAATTCCGAAAACGAGTCGATTTGCCACAAAACGAGTTGATTGCTGTTCCGAATTCCGAAAATCGACCATAATTGTCGTTTTCAAAACGTGTGCTTTAGAGTCACCGGTTTTAAATGTAAATGCCATTTAAAGCATTAAAATAAATACCTAAAATTATAAAGTGATAATTGTAATAATTTTGAACATTTTTAGAAACATTTAACATTACTACTTTATCTTTAAATAGTTGAAGTATATTTTAAAAGAATTTTTTTAAAAGCATCTATAAAATATTGCATGAAAAACAAAACCGAGCATCAATGACTAAGCCGAGCTGTTCTGAATTCCACTTTCATTTTTGTTATCGATACCAACCTTTGCAATCGAAAGCTGCTAGAGTTGCTTCAATTGAATAACTAAATTGGACAACAAAGTATTAGTCTAATTTAGCTTCTATCTGCTATATTCAACCTGAAATATTTTAAATAAATTTTCAAAAAGAGTTTTGAATAAATCTAATCGTATTTAAGATACAAATTGAAGCTTGAATGCTTTTATTTTTGAATTGATGACAGCTCTGGTTCTCCATAATTGGATCATCTGCTTCGTGTCAATATGAATAAGCACATTCACAGGTCAATCAGCTTGGCCTGCAAGCAAACAATATCCAAAGCTGATGGCATTTTGTTATTTGAGCAATTTCTTCCTCTTCATGACAGCTGATACGGTCGATGACTTACTGCTATCGAAACGTTTTCGAAACCGAGTTCGAAAAGAAAAACAAGTTAATTTCGTTCGGAGTTCGGAACAGCAAATAGTAAAACGTTCGTTTTCGTTTCGTTTTTACTTTTTGAAAACGTTCGGAATTCAGAACAGGCCTGAATAACTTTAAATGCATAAGAATTACGTTCTCCATATTGATATGACAGGAGAATGTAAGCAAACACCAAATGTCACACAAATAATGAGTTTTAATTTAAAACCAAATCAAAATCAAAACGAAATCAGCCTCCGAGCAGATTTCACGAAATCAATTAGTAAGACCACATTTCCCTGATTTGCTCTGGGCACACTGAAAATTTTGTATGGAGCAGCTGTGAACAGCTGACTGCGAAATCAAAACCAAATCTAAACCAAATCTAAAACGCTTTCCGGAATACCATTATTATTAAAAAGTCGCAGGCAGTCGAAGCAGAGAAAAGTAAAAATATTGCGATTGTTGCTACTTCGACTGCAGTTTTTAAACACTGCTAATGATTTTGTACGTTTTCTTGCATTTTCCTGTCATTTTATTTTTTGGCTTATTTTAGCTTATTTTTACCCAGAATCTAGCTTATACATGGGGGCGCTGAACACCAGGCAACACTGCTCTGTACCCATTGAATTGTCTTAGAGATTTGCACATTACTGCTGCCAACTCTGACCGTTAAACAGTGACAGATTTGAATAAACAAATTTTGATGAAATAAAATAAAAATTTGTTTGTGTTTTATAGCATTCTGTTATCCCATAATAAAACCTCTTTACGAGGTTAAAGTCTAGTGACGAAAACATTTTCATGCCCCAAAATTTCTGATATCCAATTTTGTGACGAATAATATTAAGTTTTACATATAAATAATTAAAAAAAAAAATTTGGCCATTTTAGCGGTTTTAGCGATTTCCCGCTAAACTAGCGATTTTTCGAAAAAGTCGTAGAACAAACGTCTCTAGATTTGAGCGGGAACAAGTCCTCATTCAAGCTTTTAAGCTAAATCAACGATTTGATCCAAACAAACAAACAGACATACTGACTTTTCATCTCATTTTCGGAAGGCGACTAAAAATTTCAAAATTAGCTATTTTTTTAACCAGTAATCGGATTTCGATGATCGAGGTGTCATTCGACGCGTATTTTTGATAAAAATAGTAAAAAACTTAATAATTAAAATTCAAAAAGGCTTCAACGGCTCCATTAGCTCCAATAATTTAAATTTTTCCCCTCCCACTAACACCTGTTTATCTCACGAACCAGGTGAGTTTCCAAAAGTCTTAGTATGCACATTTGTAAGTTAAAATGATACCTTTCGATTGGTATATAACTCGACCTGATCGGACAGTCATAGCAAATTTTCCATTCTTCCTGTGTATATATGCTAGTCGCCTTCGCACCCTTCGTGCTGCTTTCGTCACTAGCGCGGACTGCCGTCCGCAGTGATTTTATTTCTTCCTTCTTTGCATTCTAATTTAAAAATAAAATACAACTTTGCAAAAAAACACAAACAAATTTTTAATTAATTTCATCAAAATTTGTTTATTCAAATCTGTCACTTTTTAACGGTCAGAGTTGGCAGCAGTGTTGCACATCTTAGTACTCTGTGCGCATTTGTCAAATATACAATGCTAGAATCAGGAACATTTTCATCTTGAATATCAGTGTGACTTTACGTGTTGAAGCAAAAGCATAAAATAGTTTTTTTTTCTAACGAGCTCGAAGTTTTTGTTTTCCTAAAAATATAATAAATTCCATAAAACGCGCACTTTTTTCACCTATGAACGGAAACTCACACAAACTCAGAATACGACTGTAATGCGGCGTCTCTATGTCTTCGGTCTGATTTTGGCCGTGCGGCTGGCATCGGTTTTCGTGGTCCAAACCTATTTTGTGCCGGACGAATATTGGCAGAGTCTGGAGGTGGCACACAAGCTGACCTTCGGCTATGGCTACCTGACCTGGGAGTGGGTCCAGGGCGTACGCAGCTACGTTTATCCCTTGGCCATCGCTGTCCTATACAAATTGCTGGCGCTGCTGCAACTGGACAGTGTCGAGTTGTTGGTGTTGGTGCCACGGCTTCTGCAGGCATTGCTGACCACATACTCGGACTATCGCTTCTATGTGTGGACTGGCAAACGGAAGTGGCCGCTCTTTTTGATACTCGTGCCTTGGTTCTCGTTCTACACGGGCTCCCGGACGCTGGCCAACACACTGGAGGCATCGCTGATCACCATCGCACTTAGCCATTTCCCCTGGCATGGCGAGAGCACCGTTTATTTGTGGCCAGCTGCCATCTGTTGCTTCCTGCGCCCCACGGCGGCGATTATTTGGCTGCCTTTGGCCCGGTATCATCTGCGCAAGACCCGTTTGTCCGTGCTGGAGCTAATCCTCAAGCGATTCCTTCTCATTGGGCTGCTTGTGGGCGGCGCCGGCATTGCCATCGATACTTATTGGCATGGTCAGTTGATTGTGACACCGTGGGAGTTCCTCAAGTACAATATTCTGAATAACATTGGCAGCGTCTATGGCTCGCATCCTTGGTATTGGTACTTTACATGCGGCCTGCCCACGGTGCTGGGCATCAACACACTGCCCTTCATCCTGGGCCTCATCCAAACCGTTCGCAGGAGTGACAAGTTTCCGATTAGCAAGCAGCTGTTGATTGCCACACTGGTTTCCCTAGTGGTACTGAGCTCCGTGGAGCACAAGGAGTTGCGTTTTGTGTCGTCATTGCAGCCATTGTGCTTATACGTGGCATCCGATGTCCTATCCCGCTGGAGCCATAAGGCATCGCATACTAAACTCTGGTTCACGGCGTTGTCTATTTTGTTGCTCAATGCGCTGCCCGCTTGGTATTTCAGTACCATTCACCAGAAGGGACCCATCGACCTGATGCCAAAGCTGCGAGAGATTGCCCATGGATACCGTGACGAGCGTGATCATCGCGCCAACATCCTCTTCCTGATGCCCTGCCACTCCACGCCCTACTACAGTCACATCCACGAAAATGTCACCATGCGTTTCCTGACCTGCGAGCCCAATCTGCAGCAGCAGGAGAACTTCAAGGACGAGGCCGATCTCTTCTATGACGCACCCATGCACTGGCTGCGATCCCACATCCCAGTGCATCCGCTCACTGCGCTGCCCACACATGTGGTGATCTTTGACTCACTGGGCGATCAGATTAGCGAGTTTCTAACCTACTACAAGTTGCTGGACAATATCGGGCACACCGGGGTTAACATGGCCCTGCTTAACAAGTGGTCATCGGCGTTGGGCACGAATGCTCCTAACCTGGCGTCTCTCGTGCAATTGGCGGACTCCCGCATCGGCAAGGCAATCCATGTCTATCAGCGCCTGCAGTCGGTCCAGGAGAATCCATTTGATCGCTCAGATTTGCAAGACGCAGAGCAGGATGTCTGTTTGCCAGAAGAAGCTTTTGAACACACAGAGCAGGAAGAAGAATCGTTCCCGAGAGAGAACGTCTTCAATTAGTTGAAAGCATTTAGCTGGCATTTTATTTACCTTGTTGTCTTAACGATCCAACATAAATATCTTGAATGCCATTTACATGTTGTATCTTTAAACAGAAGACTTGAAGATATAGCTAGATCTCCGTTCAAAGTTAGAAGCAATCAAATGCAATTAATAGCACATGATATTTTTGTCTGGCCTTAGCACAGTTCTTTTTTTTAACGTTTTCGAATGAAATATGTGGTTGCAATTTCTTATAATGTTGACTTAAAAAAAAGAAAAAGTAAAACATGTAAATGTTTCTTAACTTATACCCTGGGGGTATATTAAGTTTGTTCAAAGTATGTAACAGGCAGAAGGAAGCATCTCCGACCCCATAAAGTATATATATTTTTGATCAGCAGCCTTGTCGATATACTCTTGTCTGTCTGTCCGTCTGTCCGTATAAGCGAAAGGATCTCAGAGATGGTAAAAACTAGGACCACCAAATTTGGAATGAAGACTTCTTATTATGTCAGGCAATATCAGTTTATGTTAATATTAATAAAAAACTTACATCACCTTTAATTCAGGGTTTTAAGTTTTAAGCATAATATCCAGTTGTTGAAAATATTTTGGCCGCTCAAAATGTTCGATGTTTTGATGTCGGACCTTACAGAATTCAGTGTGACAGCATAATACCAAAAATCACTAAAAAGTTGAGAGATTGTTGGTCTTATGCTGCTGTGGTCACACTGTTCGTCAGCTGTGAACAACAAACAAATAAATAACATTGAGCACAAAAATAAAGAGAAAATGGACAAAATGGACAGGACTTCTCTTAGCAGCGACTAATACCCTAATTATTAAATTAACAATTATTAATTATAAAAATCCCATAAAAATGTTTTTTTTTCGGTCAAATCCCACAATATTGACCTCTGTTGCTCCTCTTCAATAAGTCTAATTCGCTCTTTGTGTTCCAAGATCTCAATTTGGCTCTTATTTTGCTGCTTGTTGGTCGCTATTGCTGCTCAAAATGATTTCGACTAGTCGAAACACTGAACGAATCGATGTTTTGAAAGGTAAAAAAAAAAAGCTGCCAGCTGTCATTAAACAGTGTTGTAAAACACCCGAAAATTTTCTGAGCTGCCCAAATTTAGGTACTGGATACGAGGGTTTAGAAATAGCCTTACAAAATAATTTCGAGCCAGTTTGCAACCCTTTTTTTTATATGGAGTTGATACCTTTCAAACTGGATTTTCAACAACTGGATACTATGCTTTAAGCTAAAATTTTCAATTTTTTTACACCAACGGGTGTAGGATCATGCCCAGAGACTTGTCACCAACTTTCAACACGATTCGGCCATAAAAAATGAAGATATTAACAATTTTTCCGATGGCAATGGCAATTCGATAAATGGAATTAATGGTCAATCAATTCATTTCACATTTACTCCGTTAGAATTTACATCGAAAATGTATATCGAGTTTGCCAGCATAAGTGGGGGAGTGGTGAAAGTGATAGGTACTCGGCAAGCGAAACGGGAGATCGCGGTTCGAGTCCCCCCCAGTCCCGGTCTGTCGATGCGGATAATTTTTAATTATTTAATATTTTCCATTTATTTGCTAGAGATACGCGTCCGTGCGGCTGAGGTCGTGGGTTCGATTCCTGATTTGGTCAGCCAAGTTTTTTGCGTTTTTAAATATTATTTACTTTTAATTTATTTTTAAAATTATAATATATCGGGTAAATTGGTTAAAATCACTCATTTGTATCCTAAGTGTATGTAGCTGCCACAGAAACGATAGGTGAATAATTAAGGATTGGTATGAGGATTGCATTGGCATCAAATCTTCGGCGTGCCGAGGCGTTGACCCAGGGTATATGACTGTCGAGTGCACTCGACTGTTCCGCTTACCTACAAAAAACATTTATGCTAGAGGAGCATCAAAAGTCAAGACGAATGAAAAGCGCAATTTTAACAATATTCCCTTGTATTACATGTTTACACCATTTTCCTTAACTAGGTATTGAGAACATTTTATTACGAACAGGTGTTTCTTTGTTCACGTTATTGGGGTTTCGTATTTTTTGTTTGTATCACAACTCAAACCTTGGAAAGTTCGGTTTAGATCGAATTGAATATTCCGACTTCGAATACCAATTGCAAGTTTGTTGCCTGAGTCTTTCGTTTCTGAACTGTTTCGGTTATATTCCCTCAGGTGGGGCACATCAAGACGGCGAGCAATGAGTATTATATAGAGCCATCGAAGCAGTATGAGGCGCATCCAATCAACGGCCATCCGCACGTTGTGTTCCAGCGCTCCTCGGTAAAGCCCAAACAGAAGGTGAGCTATTCAATAAAATGTTACAGGGTGTATATATATGTATATGTGGAATATCATTTGTGACCCTTGGACTTTTTTGTGTAGCCGATACGGCATAGGCGTCGCCCCAAGCGCAAGCGCAAGGAGCATCGCAACAAGGGTCACGTGAGCAATTGCGGGACGCGGGAGCCGCGGCGACGCATGGAGACGCGTCTGGAGTGGCAGCCAAGTGGCAAGTTCAAGATTCAAGGAGGTCGCAAGGTTCGTCGTCCTCACCTCCATCCCCATCCCCATCCCCACCCACGCTCTCACCCTCATCACCATCATTATCATCATGAGGTGCAAGAGCCGCACACCAAATTCAAGTACGATACGCAGCCAGAGGAGCAAGCTGGACATCGGAGGAGCACACGCTCGATTAGCAGTCCACGGCACGTGGAGACACTCATTGTGGCAGATGCGACAATGTCGGTGTTTCACAAGGACGTCATTGGCTATTTGCTGACCATCATGAATATGGTATCCGCACTCTACAAAGATCCCAGCATCGGCAATGCCATTGAGATCGTCGTGGTGCGCATCATTGTGCTGCAGGAGAACGACACGGAGCCGGAGCTGAATCTCACACAGAACGCGCAAAGGAATCTCGATCGATTCTGCAGGTAAGAGCCGGGCAACAGTGGCAATCAATCCACACCACAAAAAAAAAGGTGTCTCTCTCAAGTGTCTCAAGTGTTGCAGCTGGCAGCACAAACTCAACTCGGCCAACGAGAATGATCCGCATCATCATGACGTCGCCATACTCATCACGCGCAAAAACATTTGCGGCAACAATTGCATGTGAGTTTTGATTGCTTGTTGCATGTGGCATGTGGCATGTTGATTATTGCTCATTGATTTATCTTGTTGCAGGACTCTGGGGCTGGCCAATGTGGGCGGCATGTGCAAGCCGAAGCAATCGTGCAGCGTCAACGAGGACAACGGCATCATGCTCTCCCACACGATCACGCACGAATTGGGGCACAAGTAAGTCGCCACTTCCGGCATGTTGTTGTTGTTGTTGCCAACTGGCGGCGCCACACATTTGCATACACCAAATGTGCAACATGCAACCAATAGACAGACACCAGCAGCACCAGTAGTTGGCCAACATGGAAATGCACTTGCAGACAGACACTTGGCCAGTGGCAAGTGGCAAGCGACCAACGCACGCAAATGCATCAATTGATCGCAGCCAAAGATTTATTCGTTAAATGAATGAGTCAAAGCAAATGAATGAATGCATGAACGAATGAATGAGTGAATGAATGAATGGCTGCCTCTAAGTGGACGCGACGGATGCTTTGACACCTGCGTGTGTTGTGACAATGATCGCCTGCGTTGCACGCCCACAGATCCGATCCGTTCCGTTCCGATCCGATCAGAGCAAAACACTTGCCCCTCTCTCCACCACCTCTCCACCTCTACTCTCCTCCTCCTGCCTACCCCTTCGGCGACTGCCTCCTCCGCTATTCAAGCTCAATTAATCGCAGGCTTAGTGACAACACACACTCACACTAGCAAAGGCGAGTACTCATTACCAGGGATGGCCAATGGGATGGTCAGAATAGTTTTTATTACTGATTTCTACAAGACTTAATTAGATTGCTGGAAACTTTAGTTTCTTAGGCCCATGAAAGCTTAACGAAAATGCATTGAAATTTTATAATATTGATTAAAAGTGACACGGTATTGAGTTTTTAAAAATTGAAGAGCTTTTCAAGCTCACTAGAACTGCAATTTAGCCAGATTACCAAATGCAGAATAATAAAGCTTTGTTTTAGTTTAAAGCTGGGCCCGCAAATAAGAGTTATGAGAAACTGGATAAACTTTTATTTTCAATTTTTATTTACAAATTATAGAATAAAAGTTATTATCAGGTATTATACAAATTGAAAATAAAAGTAATTTTTAAATTTTTATAATAAAAATTGGAAATAAAAATAACGTCGCTCTGATTCTCCTTTTGGAACTCCTTCCTTCCATTTCAAAAGACATTTACAGTCAATTTTTATTTAATTTATAAAAAATGAGGAAAAATTTTAATTTTCAATTTTTATAATAAAAGTTGAAAAATAATTTTAATTTTCAATTTTTATTGTAATAATTGAAAAAGAGTTTTTATTTTCATTTTTTATAATAAAATAAATTGAAAATATATTGAAAAAAAAATTGAAATTTAATTATTATTTTATAAATTTTTTTATCAAAATCGAAAAATAAGAGTTCTTTTAATTTTTTTTTTGATAAAAATCAACAAATAACTGATATGTAATAATTTATATATTAAAAATTATAATCGTTACGGTACCTGGTTTAAAGCCCCATTCAGGCGAGCACTTTTTCACCGACACTTTTTGTCACAAAACCGTCCGTGTCGCTCACCGATGGAAATAGAACACGTTCTATTTCGGTTTTTTACCGACGCTTTGAAATTTTGTGTGGTTACGCGACACGGATAGCTTTTTGACAAAATATGACAAAAAGTGTCGGTGAAAAAGTGCTCGTCTGAATGGGGCTTAAAGCTTTTCGTAATTTCAAATTAAGATTATGAATGCACAGAATGCGTCAAGCAAGTTTTATGGCTGTCATTGTTCAATATGTATGTAAATGTTCATGTCACGGTTTTGTCCAGCCCTGGCACACGCACACACGAGCACAAGCAGTGTAAGCAAGCAGTGTAGCAAAGTAGTGCAGAAGGCGGCAGAGGTGAGGAAACGTAGCAATTTAGTAGCCAGAGGCACAGTGGCTGTCACAGTTGTTGCACTACTCGACTGTCCGACTGTCTGGCTGTCTGACTGTCCGACTCTCTGGCTGTCTGACTGTCTAACTGTCCGGTTGTCGTTGGCTTATCTCATTTCGTGTTCGTGCCAAGTGGATTTTTGTAAAACGCCTTATAAGCGCAGCCAAGTGCCCGTCAGTCTGGCGTGTTCCGATTGAGTCAACTATTTAGCCAGTCAGCGGATCACCAGATCAGCGATCACACACACACACACACACACACACACACACATGCACACATGCATAGGGAAGTTGTTTATATTGCGGTTGTGGTTGTTGTTGTGCAATTTACGTTTGATTGTCATTGGGTCGCCCGGTCATCGTCAGGTGGCAGCCACTGACTAACGATCTGCTTATTCACTCTATAAAAACACACATCCAAGTGTTGTTGTTGTTGTTGCAGTTGTTGTGCTGATTTAAGCACTATTCTAATAATCAGGTTTTTCACTTGCATAAATTGCTTGTTGCATTTTGTTGTTGTTGTTGTTCGTTACCCAAAGACAATACAAATACATATTCAATCTAGGCAGGTGGGTGGGTCGCAAGGGGAGAGCGAAGCTGAGTTGAAGCAAGTTGCGGTGAGATGTGGCAGATGTGGATGAGCTGAGATTATATGATGAACAAAACACATAAAGAAGGGATCACATCACCACATCCGTCCTTGGTCAGCTACGTCTTCTGCATGTACTCAAGATTTATTTAGAGCGGAACCAGGATGAAGGAAGATGGGGTAAAGTGAGGTCAGGTGTGGTGATTGAGTTTGGACTGTTGTGTTTCGCATTTTTGCAAACTGATTACGTTTTTATGTAAGCCCCTTTACGCAATACACCAACGTAATATACCACGAATTCAAACTGTAACCTAAACCGTAAAACTTAACTGTTAATACCGGTTACCATTGAATTTGGTAACCGTAACCGCAACAAACACTTTTTAATATATCAAAACCGACAAAACTAAATTATTCAAATCAAAATAACCGATTAGTAACCGATTTATAAGGCTAGTTTTGGTTTAGTCAAGCATTAAACTCAATTATCTTGTTCGGATATGTTTTTCAAATAAATTTTGAATTTTTGAATATTGATCTTATTAAATAGATAGATTCATTTTGTGTATTTTTTAATAAAACCAAATTCCTACTGGTAATTCAAAACAAAGAACTGGTGACCGCTAAAAACCAAAATTCGAAAATAATCGAAACCTTAGCTGAAACCAATATTCGTTTCGGTTTGCTACCCTGTGTCTTGAGTTACAGTTTTTATTTTCTTTGTATTGTACCCGATTAGTTTTAAAACTCATAAGCAAGTTTTTCAACGCCCATTGAAAGCTCTACCTGAGAAATTAAATAAATTTGACAAGTTTTCGAAAATACACTTCTCTTACAAGAGACGATTTTATAAATGTATAAAGAGGAAGGAGATCTCCAGTTCCAGCTGATGAAGATCGATAGATTATACGGCCTTTGTGGCTATTTATTTTGAATTCAACGAAATGTTTTCTAGGCAATAAAGTTGCGTAAAACATTCGTTTCATTCGTTGACCAATTGACTTCAAGTATCGACGCAATCTTATTTTGTAGCTTTGGCATGTTCCACGACACGGCCAAGATTGGCTGCCATCCTCGGATGGGCTCGATAGTGCACATCATGACGCCGACGTTTGGGGCGGACACGCTGCAGGTTTGCTGGTCGAACTGCAGTCGCAAGTATATCACCCACTTTCTGGAGTAAGTAGATGGAGTTGATGGTCACGATGGTCGAAGATAATGTTAAACTTGCGCCATTGCAGCCAGGGATTGGGCGAGTGCCTGGACGATTCGCCGGTGAATTTGGATGAATACAACTACCCGGAGGCGCTGCCAGGTGAGCGGTACAATGCAAAGCGGCAGTGCCGCATGCAGTTCAACCTGACGACGGACAGCGACGTGGGCGCTTGCTCGGCACCCCACGAGTTCTGCTCGACGCTGTGGTGTCGCGTCAATGGCGAGTGCGTGACCAACATGCGGCCCACCGCCCCGGGCACCGCTTGTGGCAAGAACAAGTGGTGCCAGAACGGCAAGTGCGTTCGCATGGAGGAGATGACGCCCATACAGGGCGGCTGGGGCAATTGGAGCGAGTGGAGCGAATGCTCGCGCAGCTGCGGCGGCGGTGTCTCCATCCAGCAGCGGGAATGCGACTCACCCGTGCCCGCCAATGGCGGCGCCTTCTGCATTGGCGAGCGCAAGCGCTACAAGATCTGCCGCAAGAAGCCCTGTCCGGAGCAGGAGCCCAGCTTCCGGGCCCAGCAGTGTGCGCGCTACAACAATGTTAGCTATCAGGGTGCCACCTACAAGTGGCTGCCCTTCTTTGACAAGAGTAAGTGCATCCAACTGTTAACTGATCCAATCGATAATTGATCGTTGCTCTGCTTCAACGTAGACAATCCCTGTCGGCTGTTTTGCAGCGATGTGGATGACACGATCATTGCCAACTGGGGCGAAACTGTCCTGGACGGCACCCCCTGCACACTGGGAACCAACAACATGTGCATCGATGGCATCTGCAAGGTAAGTTCGACTGGCAACTGATTCGAGCTAATCTCGCCCGGCGAGATCAATTAAACAAGCGTTTCATTCAGAAAGTTGGTTGCGATTGGATCGTTGACTCGGACGTGCAGGACGATCGTTGCGGTGTCTGTGGCGGTTCTGGTGATCAATGCAAGCCCATAAAGGAGATCTACAGGGAAGCCTTTAACGTTAGCGACGGTGTCTACGTGGAGATCGTTAACATTCCCGCCCGAGCACGTCACATCCTGGTCAAGGAGCTGACCAACTCGCCACACTTTCTGGCCATCGGCCGTGCTCAGGGGGAAAAGTTTTATTTGAACGGCGACAGCTTGATTTCCATGCCCGGTGAACTTGAGATCGCCGGAGCTGAGAGCCTCTACGATCGCCAGGACGAGCTGGAGACCATTAGAATACCTCAGCCCATACAGCATTCCATAGCGCTATACGTAAGTGAACGATTGAATGATTGATCCACTAATTGAACTCACGATCTTACCTGCAGGCGATCGTGCGCGGCAACGAGAGCAACACGGGCATCTACTACGAGTTCACGCTGCCCGCGATCAATGTCAGTGGGGGCAAACAGTATCAGTGGCGCCTCAGCAACTGGACAGCCTGCTCTGTCAGCTGCGGTGGCGGTGTCCAGCATCGAGAGCCCATCTGCCAGGAGAACGGCAAAGGTGAGTTGCAATGCAGTTGGAAATTCTCATTCATCATAACTCCATTCCACATTCCACTGCAGTGTTGGCCGACAAGCTGCCCTGTTGGACGCATGCGAAGAACAAGCGTCCGTTGCGTCTAACTCGCGCTTGTGCCGAGCAACAGTGTCCGGCGCATTGGTGGCCAGGTCCCTGGCAATTCTGTCCGGTCACCTGCCGTCAGCCGGGCACACCGATGCCCCTGAGGCGACGCTCCATTGTCTGTCTCGATCAGCACGATGTTGTCGTCGCTGATGCCCAGTGCGATCTTCTGTCCAGACTACCAGAAACCGAGCCATGCGAGGCAACGCTGCCCGAGTGCAGGCCAAAGCTCTGAGCAACCTATGAGGAGCTGCACTTGGCAACCCTCCTCAGGCACTGCAACCGGGCAACGTCAATGCATAATGGAGAAGGAAACTATTTATTGCTACCAATAAATTTAAAGCTAGTTTAAGTGAGCTGCAAATAAAATCCAGACAGACACAACATGCGTAACATACTATACATACATATTTATTTAACAAAGCTCGAAGTGCAATTGCTAATCGGATGGTCAAGGACCTTGCAGCATTAAGCATATAGATAACTATAGGACCTATAGAGAACTCATTCCATTCAAATAAAAGTGTTATTAAAAAATCGACGGGTAGAGCTTGTAGCGAAATAAAGAGCATACTATATGATACCCTTTACCCTTATAACTTTATTATTCACAACCATTTATACATACATATGTGTTATCAGAACACCGTACATTTTATAAATTCATAAAGTTGCTTTCACCGACACTTTTTGTCAAAAAACTGTTGGTGTCGTGTGAACAGTCAGAATTTAAAAGCGTCGGCTTTTCGCAGGTGCTCACCGATGGAAATAGAACACGTCCTATTTCCATCGGTTTTTTGTGTCGGTCAAATGCCTACTAGATTGAGGCACTTTTGTATGATACTGTGGCGTACCACTACAGCGGCAACAGCCCGATCTGGCAACGACGCATCGCATAAATCAGATGCTGGTTCCGTGAGCGATCTCCGGAACCGCTTCAGTCCGAATTCAGTCTACATTAGAGATGGGCATAGGCCGTGCCGTGTCCGTGCCGTGCCGTGCCTATTTAAAAAAAATCCGTGTTGGGCCGTGTTGGGCCCCTTATTAAAAATTGCCGTGTTTTACCGTGCCAAAGTCGGTAGGCACGGTAGGCACGGGAGGCACGGTACAGATTTTGAATTTAAATATGGTAGTATCGATAAGTTGGCGTTGTTTTATAGCTTGTTTGTCAGCTTGAGCTGTAGGATTCATCGATGTATCACACAATTTGCGAACACTTACAACATCGATAGCACGATTGATGCCATTATAATAAAAAAGTGACGCCACGAAGTGACAAAAATGGAGATGGGCATGGGCCGTGCCGTGCCCGTGCCGTGCCGTGCCTATTTAAAAAAATCCCGTGTTGGGCCGTGTTGGGCCTCAGTTTTTGCCAGCCGTGCTTGGGCCGTGCCGTGCCTCAAAAAGGAGGCCCATGCCCATCTCTAGTCTACATACAACAACCAACCAGTGTTGCCAATTTAGCTATTTTCCCGACAGATTTAGTGGGTTGCAACTGGCAAATGCGGGATAAATTGTAAAACAGCGGGTAGCGGGAATTTTAGCTACTTCAAAAATAATTTTAGCTTTTTGAAAACATCTGGTATCTTCATGTATTTTTTTATGTTCTACGATGCCACACTTAAACACTTTGTAGTATTTTTTCCATTTGAATGGCACAAAAACATCGATAAGCCAGAAGAGCATTAAATTTTGTAGTTTTTAACTATGAAATCAATTGAATCTATCACAATTTATGAATCGATCGGTGAAAATGCGTAAAATATATACAGTGGTCCACTAATGTCTTCATACCCCCTAACTTTGTCAATTTCATATCTTAATTTAATCATCTATTCACTGCGGACGGCAGTCCGCGCTAGTGACGAAAGCAGCACGAAGGGTGCGAAGGCGACTAGCATATATACACAGGAAGAATGGAAAATTTGCTATGACTGTCCGATCAGGTCGAATTATATACCGATCGAAAGGTATAAATTTAACTTACAAATGTGCATACTAAGACTTTTGAAAACTCACCTGGTTTGTGAGATAAACAGGTGTAAGTGGGAGGGTCACATTTTAAATGATTGGAGCTAATGGGGCCGCTGAAGCTTTTTGGTCAACATTTTTAATTTTTTAATATTTCTCATAAAAATACGCGTCGAATGACACCTCAATCATCAAAATCCGACTACTGGTTCAAAAGATAATTAATTTTAAAATTTGTAGTCGCTTTCCGAAAATGAGATGAAAAGTCAGTTTGTCTGTTTGTCTGTTTGTCTGTTTGTCTGTTTGTTTGTTTGGATCAAATCGTTAATTTAGCTTAAATGTTTGAATGAGGACTTGTTCCTGTTCAAAAATATAGAAACGTTTGTTCTACGACTTTTTCGAAAAACCGCTAGTTTAGCGGGAAATCGCTAAAAACCGCCAAACTTAAAACCCCCATAGCATCCAAACGATAGAAGCCACAGATGTGATCTATATATCGTTGAAAAGGTATTTCGAAGGGCTCTTAGGCATACCTTCGAAGTTTTTTTTTAGGTAAATAGGTAAACAGCTACAGGTGAAATAAGGTATTTTTCTCCACTTTTGAGAAAACGCCGCTAACGATTTTTTTTAATTTTCAATATGCTATAGTTTGTACAATTTCGCGTTTTTTGATGTATCATGCATAAATTGTAGTCGATTGGTTTGGAAGATATAACCAATAACTAAATATATACATTTTACTTTGAATTGCAATAGGACGGCAGCAGCAATTACATTTGACTAACAGTCCAGTAACAATGAAATCTATAATTTGACAGTCGTTCTTAAAGATCGCCAGTGGCGCATAGAGTAGAGCGTCCGATTTTTGCGTGAATTCTCAGCTCGGGATCCGGGTTCGAATTCTAGCACGGACTAAACTTTTTTTTTTATTTCTTAAATGCAATTCATTTGTTAGTAGATGATTATCATGCATAAATTTTTGTTGATTGGTTTGGAAGATATAACCAATTAACTAAATATATATTTTACTTTGAATTGCAATAGGACGGCAGCAGCAATTACATTTGACTAACAGTCCAGTAACAATGAAATCTATAATTTGACAGTCGTTCTTAGAGATCGCCAGTGGCGCATGGTGTAGAGCGTCCGATTTTTGCATGCGTCCGATTCAGCTTGGGGTCGGGGTTCAAATTCTGGCACGGACAAAACATTTTTTTTAAATTTTTAAATGCAATTATATTATATTTGCGTAAACTGATTTTGATATAAATATTATTTGTTTTTAAAAATTTTGGGTTAGCATATTGAAAATTTCCCAGCAAAGTAACAATGCCAGAAGCATATGTTATATTTATGTGATGCAAAAATAACCAGTGCTGCCAGACAGTTTAGTTTTGTTTTGTGTGACAACGCGACTTTAATTTATTCAAATGAGTTAAGCATTAGAGTCTCTCTGTAAATTAATTTTATTTATACATTTTACTTTGAATTGGAATAGGACGGCAGCAGCAATTACATTTGACTAACAGTCCAATAACAATGAAATCTATAATTAGACGGTCGTTCTTAAAGATCGTCAGTGGCGCATTGTGTAGTGCGTCCGATTTTTGCATGAATTCTCAGTTCGGGTCTCCGGGTTCGAGTTCTCTGACACGGCCAAAACTTTTTTTTTTTTTAATTTTTAAATGCAATTAATTTGTTAGTAGATGATCCGAATAGGTTTTTTTTTAATGTTTTTCAATTTTAAAAGGGTGTTGGCAGAAATCTAAGCTGCAAAGAATCGCTGTAGTCAGATCTGTCTAAGGTGCAAAGTTTCCGTCAAGTTTGATATGTTCGGGAGACGCGGGTTCAACTCCCAGCGTGAGCAATTTTTCTAAAAATTGTTTTTTATTAGCAGACTGTATTCTATTTTCTATAAACACTAAATTCCTTTTGACAAAGTAGTTTTGTCAAAAGCAGAGGCGATTGCAAAAATTTCTGATATCCCCCAAAAAAACCTCTTTACGCGGTAAAAGTCTAGTGACGAAAACATTTCCATGCCACAAAATTTCTGATATCCAATTTTGTGACGAAATATAATTAATTTTTTATATATGTTAATTTATTATATACTAGGGGGCTCCGCCCCCTGCTCGCTTCGCTCGCCAACCCCCGCTCGTTTATTATATATGCCAAAAAAAAAATTAATATACATACAAAGTAAAAAAAAAATTGGCATTCGGCACTTTGCGCAAAAAGCTTCAGCTTCCTTGCACCTAAAAAATAACTTTTTGCGCAGTGCCGAATGCCAATTTTTTTTTTACTTTGTATGTATATTAATTTTTTTTTTGGCATATATAATAAACGAGCGGGGGTTGGCGAGCGAAGCGAGCAGGGGGCGGAGCCCCCTAGTATATAATAAATTAACATATATAAAAAATTAATTATATTTCGTCACAAAATTGGATATCAGAAATTTTGTGGCATGGAAATGTTTTCGTCACTAGACTTTTACCGCGTAAAGAGGTTTTTTTGGGGTCATTTAAATTCCGTTTGAATGATGCAAAAATTTCCTTAACCCATTAAGTACTCATGGAAAATTTTTAAATTTTTTTTCTAAAAGTGAATTTTTTAACTTTTTTCCTCGGTCCCAAACAAAAAATATTTTGATGCAAAAAATTCTTAAAACAATTTTAAGAGTGATTGTAAAAAATTTGAAAAATAACTTCGCTAGTATTTTTTATGATTTTTTGAAAATTGCTAAAAAGCCACTTTTTGTATGAGAAGGAAGAAAAAGGGGTTAAAATAGTAACTTTTATTAAATTTTAAAAAGTCATAAAAAATATTAGCGAAGAGACTTTTCAAATTTTCGTTTGCAATCCCTCCTAGAATTCTTTGAAGAATTTTTTCGCATCAAAATATTCAAAAAACACTGGATTAAATCAATGAAAATATCGTTTCTTTACTCTAGCGTTTTTTTTAGCTATCAACAATTTTTTTAAAGCTATTTTCAGCTTTTTTCAAAGGCTATTTTGGCTTTTTCATGTCCCGAAGAGTTGGCAACACTGCAACCAACATAGACACACGCATTATCATCGCGCTTCGGCGCTCGGATTGAAATTAAATCATCTTAGAATTAAGACAAAAATAGAATAAAAAATTATGATAATACACATTATCTCTTAACCCCCATAATACTTTTCAGAGTGGGACCAGGTTCTGTGAGAACAAAAACCGATGGTATTTTTGTCTGACAACCGATGCGAATTATTTGAATAGCAAAGTTCACCGTCGCGACGGTAAAAAAGTGTCGGTGAAAAAGTGCTCGTGGGAACGTTCTTAAAAGGTTTAAGGTCAATAAAATATTATATTAAATTAACGTTGAAAATTCTAGCACGAGTCAAATCAAAGTGCCCTACTCCGAATAAAGCTCTGTTCGGTCATACCTTGACTTTTCTCCAAGTTTTCCATGTATCTTAGAAGATATTTTTGCATTAAATGCACTTTAAGAACTCCTACATACACTTTATATTTCTTGGTTCTCTCTCCCAAATAAATGAATATAATTCGTAGGAGAAATTAATTTTATACTGCTCGACTAGCCGATACGTTGTGACCAAGATTGAGCTTCATTTACGCAGGATCGTACTCTCATATGTATATTTGAAAGCTCTTATGGTTATCATAATGGCTTATTAGTTGGAGTTGTTTGTTTTAATTAACTGAATATCAACAAATAAATGTATATACTAACTGTGTATACACTATTTTGTATCTATCAAATGTGAAATTTCACCTTGAAATTTAGAAAGTGTTTAGGAATAAATTTTAAAAAGATTGAAGATTGCGACAGTGTAGCAACTGTTGTTATAATCACACTTGATTCAGGCATATTTTACTCAATTTTCAAAGTATTGGCATTCAAAATCAATTATTAATAGTATTCCAATATGTTTATGCTACAATTACTACGGATAGAAAGTTTACCGAAACAATGAATATTATTGAACAATTCAATTTATCTTTGCTGCAGACATTAAAAGATTGTTAAATAGATAACATTCATTTTATTTTTATTTTAATTATTTTTTTTTTTTATGAACTTTACAAGTGGAGAATTTGTCGATCAACCCAAACGTCTTAGTAATTCAAATACTAATTCAAATGTTTATTATCAACGATAAATGTATATTTTTTTTAGTTTTCGCAATGCTAATTTTTTTTTTGATAGGTAACAGTATCGGCATATCGAGATAAACACTATATATATTTATATTTCGATCCTAATGCACACAGTTAACAAATTGTACTTAATTTAATTTAAAAAAAAAAAAAAAACAACATGTATATTTAAAGAGAACAAAGTTAATATAGAATTACTTAAAGGGAAAAGAACAAAATAAATTGTAGGATGTAAGCCTAGACATTAGGCATTCTTATGTCTGAATGATGTACGTTTGCATATAATTCAGACATAAGAATACTATGTTTGTAGTATTATCTATGATCAAAAGTATATTGTATCTTTTAGCATAATCGAATAATAATAATAATACAAAGTTATTTGATGGCCCTAGAATGAGTGTGAGCTGAAGGTGGAGCTGGAAACAGGTGCGTGATTGATTAGAAACGCGTGTTGTCCGGCATTTTGCGGAAGTAGGCGATTTTATCTTTGGGCACACGATAGGCGTGCATCCAGCGGCTGCCCTTTCGCAAGGATCCATCGATGCCGTCCTTCCACACTCCCTGCGGCAGGTAAACTGAGGAGAACAAGGCAAACAAAATTACGATAAGACTGATTGACTGACTGACTGATTGATTGACTGATTGACTGACTGACTGATTGACTGACTGACTGATTGACTGACTGATTGACTGACTGATTGACTGACTGATTGACTGACTGATTGACTGACTGACTGATTGACTGACTGACTGATTGTTTGACTGGCTGATTGACTGGCTGACTGACTGACTGATTGACTGATTGACTGACTGACTGACTGATTGACTGACTGACTGATTGACTGACTGACTGACTGACTGACTGACTGATTGACTGATTGACTGACTGACTGACTGATTGACTGACTGACTGACTGATTGACTGACTGACTGACTGATTGACTGACTGACTGACTGACTGATTGTCTGACTGGCTGATTGACTGACTGACTGATTGACTGACTGACTGACTGACTGATTGACTGACTGACTGATTGATTGACTGATTGACTGACTGATTGACTGACTGACTGACTGACTGACTGACTGATTGACTGACTGACTGATTTGACTTACCCTCGCGTTCCTCGCGGCCCGCATCAAGAATGGGCGCCACAATGAGCTCCTCGCCAACGGAGAACTCATCGCTGACTATGAGACAGGCGGGATCATGCGGATCGAGCATCCAGAGCGGCCGCACCAGTGGCAAGCCCTCGTTCATGGATGGACTGAGATACTTCTTGAGCAGTGCTATGACCACCGTCTGGCGCACCTCCTTCAGCTCCTGGGCGACGCGGCTGACCAGCTCGCTGTGATACTCATCGGGCAAATGGCTGAACTGCATCGCGGGCAGGAAGGTGGCCAGCTGGAGCCAGCGGATAAACAGCTCGGGTTCTGGCAGCGGTGGCTGTCCCAGCGAGTAGAACGATACCATCTTGGTGAGCGGACGCTCGAGCAGATAGTCGCCGCCAATGGCGCCGGGCAGCACAAACGGATATCCAATGACGCCATAGTTGAGCACGGCGGCCAACGTCTCCCGCAATCCCTCCCAGGTGCCATTGGCCGGCGGTGTGCTCAGGAAGGTCGGTGGCTTGGGCACAACACTGGCCGTGGACACGGCCATGAGGCCGACGCTCTCGAGGCTGCTGGTGAGCATGCGGGCGTACATGTCCGGATTGTCCAGTGGCTGGCGGCATTGATAGTAATGCGGCAGATTGTAGCCGGTGCCGAGATCCAGATAGAAACTCTTCACCCCATACTCATCCTTCAGGCGCTGCAGCTTCTCAATCAGCCAGGGCACAGATGCATTGTTGGTGATGTCCAGCACACCGGCACTGGAGCTGCTCTTATAGCGCGTCAATGCCGGAATGCTGCGCTCCGAGTATCGCTCATAGATGAGCAGCTTGCGGGCAACCGCATCCTTGAAGTTGGCGCTATCCGTGCTGATGAAGGGCTGAATGGTGAAGACGACCTTGAAGCCACGTCTGTGCAGGACATCGATGGTGTCCTTGAGCGTGGGAAAGCGCGCACGGTCGACGGTGAAGTCACCGATGTTCTCCTGCCAGAACTCATTGATCACAATGTGTCCCAGTCCCATGGCAATGGCATTCTCCGAGTAATCGCAGATGATCGTTTCGTTGAGGGAGTCGCGAGTCTCCTGGTTGGGCATCTGCCACACCGGCTCCTCCAGCAGCGAGTGCAGCTCACCGATGTCCTGCTCGGTGAGGCCATCCCACAGGCTCTGCTGGGTCATCAGCATGTGCAGGCTGCGCATATCCTCCGTCGTACAGATCTTGTAGTCCAGCTGCGGCAGCGGCGTCAGTCGATTCACAAAGGTGAAGTCATCGTTGGCCGCTCGCAGGCAGAACTGGTTCTCGGTCCGATTGATGCCCAGCTGGAGAGGCGTCCGCTCGCTCACCTGCATCGCCACGCCAATGGAGTTGATGAAATAGCGCTTGACGGCATTGCCAAACTGATGCACCTTGTTGTCGCCGCTGGCATAGGGCATGAAGTCAAAGTTGGCATAGCTCAGTGACCACTCCTGTCCCTTGGTTATGCCACCGCCGAACCACAGGCCATTGTCCCGCTTCAGCTCGTAGCAGTCCGTGGGAAGCAGTCCGGGTGTCAGTGCCTGCCACTGCAGCGTGTAGCATCGAAAGACGGTCTTGTCCTCGAAGTTCATGTGGAGACGGGCGATGCCGTTCCACTCGATGCACACGCTTCCGTCGCTGCGCCGATTCTCCTCGAGGCAGTGAAAGGGCGCCGAATCGCTTCCCAGTGTGACGCCCAAGTGGCCATGGATCACCTCCTTGTCGTCGTGGCTCAGTATGCGAAAGATGCGATCCTTCGAGTTGAACTTGATCTTCTGGAAATAGCTCCTGGTCAGCACCTGCTGATGGTAAGCAATGTACGCGTAGCCGATCTGTGCCAAGACGATGAACATAATTCATGAGCTTAATCGCCAACAAACAGATCTAACGGATCACTTACCAGAAAGATGATGATGAAGAACATCATGATCACGAATATCTTGATCTTGTAGTCTTTGGTCTCGCGCTTCTTCTTGCGTATCATCTGTGGAAAGGCCTGTCGAAACAGGCATCGATTAACTTGCAGTCTTCAAAGAGGCATCTTATACTCTGATTCCCGTCTCCTACCTCCTTCCCTTCTCTTCTTAGACTTGACTTATCTCTTTCTTATCTCTTAATTTTTCTCCCTTTTCTTCGTATTTTTATTAAAGTCTGGCAAAGGGTAAAATGCAAGGATCGCAACTGATATATTTTTTATCTATGCAAATTATGATTACAATTTTTCAAAAAATTAAAATTATGTAATAAAAGTTGAGTTTAAGTTTGTATTAAAAAAATCCTAAAATAAGTCATATTTTTCAACTTTTATAGTAAAAATTGATAGTAAAAATGAATTGCCAACTTTCACTTAAAAGTTGTAAACTAAAGTTATTTGTAAGCTTGCAGAATCCTTAATATTGATCCTTTAGGGAGGCATGAAAAGTAATGAGATTAAGATCATTTATATGTATGTCAACTTTTGAAAAACACAACTTGGCTCAAAAGATATTCCAAATCAATTTTGAGAAATAACTTTTATATTCAACTCTTAAAATAAAAGTTGGCAATAATTTCTTTTATTAATATTTTATGATTTTTAAAAAAAAATTAAAAATTGTATTATTATTTCAAATTTTATTTTTCTGATCTAAAAATACAAGTTCAAATTAAATGTTTGAATAAAAATTAAAAATAAAAGTTTATCCTGTTTCCATTAGTTTTCTGAATTAGTATATCTAAGATTTTTCCTGATTTGATTTTTTTGAACTCATAACTCTTATTTGCGATCCCTGGTAAAATGTGTCAGACCATTAAGTATATGTATTTGTGATCAGAACGATAAGCTGCGTCGATATAACCATGTCCATCTGTCCGCGGTTTTTTTGCAAACTCTCAGTTGAAAATAAAATTTGGTAATGGATAATGAATGGTATTTGGTAATAAACTACTAAATCATCATAATGAGAACGGGGATCTACTAGGGAATAAAACATTACACCTCTTGCTTCTCCCTTTTCTCTGCTCTTCTTTGTTCACTTCCTCTTTAATTTTGTCTGCTCTCTCTAGACGCTTTTCTTCTCTCCCTGCTCTCACCTGCATCTTCTCGCGCAACAAACTGGCCAAGGAGTTAACACTTGTTATTGAGGCCTGGTTGCTGGCCACGCTGTGGGTGTCAAAGTCGCTGGCCAACATCTCCTTGCTGTTGAGCCGCAGGGCGGGTAGGGGGGCGATGGAGGCGCGTCTTCGACTCCGAAAGCGATCACTGAAACAAAACAAAACAAAACATATCAAAATTGAGTAGGTGTCAATCGAAATATTCCCGTGTCACATACATATGTCAACCTCTGATTGTTCTGATTGTTTATGATCATGATCGTATTGCTGATATTCCGATATTCCGCAACGATCTTCAGCTATCATTAGTTGTGACAAGCGTATTACAAATGAATTATGCGATTCAGATATGACAAGAAAATACCTATTATCAGATGCTCTTCGAAGATAATACTTATTTATGATGGTTAATGACAAGCTCTTGTCTGTCTTCATATCTTTACTGACAATTTCATAGTAAGATAAGACTAGAAAAAAATATATAGTTTCTGCTACGATGACAGCGTATGACACTTTATAGATCGAATGACATGCTACTTACAACTAACTTCCAAATTACCAAAATTAGATTTGTTTATGTACAAGTGTGATAATACATACATAAAGTTGTCGCTTAGTCAATCGCAGGCGTCAGATTCATTCAGATTACGATTAGGCGTAGTTAAGAACTGTTCTTATCGCATTTGCTTATCTGGCTGCATACGAAAAATACTAAAGAATGTAAATGGTACACATACATACATTCGATTCACAGACACCTTGGATTCACCACAAGTCGGTCGTAGTTCTATAAAAATTCCAAACTTGCAACAGGCCTAGCATTTCAGTTTGTTTTTTTAAACGACGATTTATTAAAAAAAATAAAGTCTTAAGAATTTAAAGACTTTTACACTCTTTCAATTTATTAACAGTAGCAAAACAGTATCAAAATTTAATATTGGATTTTTATGATAAAAACTCTTAGAAAACCAAGAACCTGAGAAAAGTTTTAAATCTTCTAAAAAGAGAATCGAAATTCATCAGTCTCACATATATTTTTGCTCGTATTTAAATTGCCTCAACGCTTTATTACTGATTGCGGTTATTACACCAGTCATTCGTTTATTTGGAGACAGGGTGTAAAAAGAGAAGGTTAAATGGAACATCTTTCATTCAAAAGCAAACAGCCTTGGCATTATCAGTTGTGGGGAAAAGGATCTGCGAACTTTGTGACCCATTTTGCGTCTTCTGAGCATTGTAAACTGTGAAGTCGAGGCATATGGAATGAGTATCGCTTTGCTTTATCTTTATGGCGACTTTATGGAAATGCGAAAAGTTCGTGGCACAAAACAGAACCGATAATGGGCCTTAATATAAATGAGCGTAATTGATAAAGGCCTTAAACCGTCGATGAGAGTACTTAAATGCTCACATCATTCACAAGTTTAAATATTTATTTGTATTTATTTATACTCTTAATGTTTTCAGAAGCACAGATCTCAATGTAAAAAGCGTTCGCGATAAGGCCATAAATAAACTTTGTTTCTACACGAAATTAGCACATTTATGAGTATTATTTCATTCGAAGACAGAGATACCTGTTTCATTTACGAGTACATTTACCTGTAACTATTACTTTAAAAGTAGTATGTAAATATAGAAATAAGCTGCTGGCTTTGGCGCTCAGCTCAATTTGACGACAGGTCTCGGCGATTTGAGAGCGTGTTTTCAGTGTTGTTATCACGCCTAATCACAACTATCTACTGAGTTGGGGCTACTTTAAGATATAAAATCCCGACATCTCCGAGATATACAATGACATACGCCTCACATCAGTTTAGTGATATCTCTATATGTAGATACATATGTATGTACGTATATGGGCACATGCACATACATACGTACGTACTTTCATTGTTGCAATCAACAAAGTTTCATGAACAACAACAACCACAACAACAATGACGACGACGACACCAACACAGCGACAAGTCACAATGTGTGTCTCTGCTTCAGCCTCAGCCTCAGTCTCCGTCTGTGTATCTGCCTCTGTTTCTGTTTCTGTTTCTGCCTTTCATTTACTTATCAACAACAAGCGAGATTTGCTTTTACCTTCACCTCCACCTTCCCTTCTCCATCTCAATCGCCACCACCGCAACGACATTAATTCACTTAAACTGCAAAATTACTCACATTATTCTGTGTATGTGTTTGTGTGTGTGTTGTCTGTGCAAACTCAAAAGCTTTCTGTTGCAACTTTTTAGCAGTTTTAGCTACCCTTCGCAGGGGCTGAAAGCGCAAGCGCAACGACAATACTGTTAAAGCTCTGTCTGTTATTAGCTCTGTTAGTTGCCATCTCTGTCTACTGCACAGCTCTGTTATTGAAGGCAACAGATGGCGTTTAAACCTATAAGTTTTGCATATAAATTATTTTAAAATAAAATTTTTGTCACTCGGCACTGCGCAAAAAAATAATATTTATAATATTTTATATGTATAACTTAATATTATTCGTTACAAAATTTGATATCAGAAATTTTTGGGCATGAAAATGTTTTCGTCACTAGACTTTTACCTCGTAAAGAGGTTTTTTTTATAGGTACTATATGGTAAGAACTTTATTTATTAGCTCCTGGACCTAAACAGAACAACAGCTCTATTAAGTTTTTTCTTTGGTAATTTTTTTTTGTATTGCCGACTATCTACGGCAATTGCAATGAATTGTTTTAAGCAGTTAAAAAAATGTGATTCAACCAAAAACGGTTTTTTTCACCATAGTTACAGGGTCCTTGACAGTCGGGTTCTCTCGAATATTAATTTAACAGTTTTAATTTAGTAACTTGTTTAGAGGTTTTTATTAAAGGTAAATCCACTTATATGTTTGTTATCAGTGCATTTGGGGCTACTGATTACATGTTTTTTTTTTTATTATGAAAACTAACATTTCAGTTATGAATTTGAAGAAAGCACGTATTTAAGATTGTATTTAAAAGAATAAACGAAAAATGAATATTGAAGAATTAAGTTATTGTGTAGGAAATTACTGAAATGTCACTTTTAATTCATTTAGCGTATTTCGCAGCAAGACAATTACCTTATTAATGAAACTTCGTTTTCGGCTCTGAATTCATCGAGCCACTGATCCTAACCAAGTGTAACTGTAACCGACACTGTAACTGTCACTGAATCTTCAGGTAGCGGCATTTTAGCTGTAAAGTGTTCAACCTGAAGACGCTTCGATGCTGGAATGTTGGGAAGGCACGTTCAGAAATATTCACCGTTACACGGTGCCCCCTGCCGTTTCCCTTGGCCACAATTTAATTTTAATTCCAAATGACGTGTCGTTAATGTTGTTTATTAAGCAACAACAACTAAGTAACAGTGACTTTAAATTAATTAATTTAATTCCAAGCTGAACTTTGGCATGATGTGAGCAATGAATTTGTGCTAAACGCAATACGAGTATGCAGCTAATAAATATCGAGCACTCAATTACAGGGTATAAAAGTGTATTACTCGATATAAACTAGCACGATCTACTAAAAAGTTATCGACTTTGAAATACCCTGTTCAAGGTAGTTATACCAATTAATCTGCCAGAAATATCTATTAGATACAATTTGTCATATCGATCCCTTCGTGCGAAATTGTTGAGATTACATTTCGATATAATAATTGCGATAATTTTGGTGATAATACAATATATATTTGTTTTGCATATAAAAATTGGGAAATAAATATTTATATCCCAATAAATTAGTCTAAATATTCTGTGATATCCATATAATAAAGTTCCTTAACGTTTGCAAGAAATATAAGTATTTAAGCAACATTAATTCTGTCGAAAATTAGGCTGAGAAAAATCGCATATCTAAAGATAAAACGCTTTACCGCAAAATTAGGGTTTTTCTAAGAAGCTGCCATATAGTCTATATAGATTCTATAGAGTCCAATGATCGGAAATATTTATTCAGAAAGCACCCGAATATTAAATATAAGTGTGTACTCACAAACCGAATAAAGTTATCAGGCTTATAAAATATAGACAGTATTTATATAGTATATAAATACCAGCTAACTTTAAAAGATTTTTGAACAAAAATAATACTAAATTATTTAAGAAAATAATTAGTTTCGCAAAGTTATTGGGCAAGTTATTATTTTGCACAAGTCGGTATCTCTGTATATATCGTATACAGGGTATTGGACAGTTTAACAAGCAGCGATAAGTATTCTGTGACTGTGACCAATTAACAGAAACGTGTCAAGTGTTATTGAAAAGCAAAGCTGAAGTTCGATTTGAAAATTGACGCAAAGAAGATGCAACTGAAGGTCACGGAAATAAATGAGGTACGAAACGATTATGAACAGAATTCGAATGGATAACTTACCGATAAACGGGCTTCTTAACATTGCCGAACTCGTCACTGCTGTCATCATCATTATCGTCATCCTTGTCGTTTCCGTTCGAATTAACTGAATCTGGAACCACTGTGCCTGCGGTAGGCGTGCCAACGCTCGAGGCCGAGATATCATCGACAATCTATCAATCGGAATATGAATCAAATGAGATTATTATCATCGTCATTGTCATATAATTTATTTGGCCAATATCTTTTGAGGCGGGGCATCATTTTAAATGGAATATGAAAATATTTGTAAGTCGCGTGTCAAATAACGCTGCCTCCTGCCTTTGTTTGCGGTTATCAGTTTGGATGCAAAAACCAGATTGATCCAGCCACAAACCAAAACTGATCGGATCAGATTGGATCGCAGTTCAACGGGGACAACTCAGACTTATATAGTACCTGCCTTAACCGCAGTTAGCTCTGATTTTTCGTCCTGCGGTGCATCCTGTTGCTCCTGCCGTTGCTCCTGCTGCACGCAGGCCAAAGTGAAGCGACCGCTGTGATTGGGTGAACTCATCGTGAGAAGCACAGACGGAGACAATCCCAGTCGACAGTCGACAGTCGACAACAACAGTCAACAAGTCAAACAGATCGCTGACTTCAGAACGTAGCTCGTCTGCTGCCTTTGCCGGCTGCTTGATAATTGCTCGAATATTGTATTAGAAATGTCGGCTTTGCTTGAAATTACTATCTATGCCTCTGGTTGTGTGTGTGTGTGTATGCGTGAGTGTGTAAATTTAATCACTCGACGTCGAGCTTCATAACGACTGCGAATACGAGTACATGTGAACGTCTTTATAAACAACTCAAAGGGAATCAAACTAAACTACTTCATAAGGGATATATGTAATGTAGATAGATCATTAAAAATGCACACGAATATCGTGATGTTGTTGTTTCGACAGAGAACAGAAGCGACGTTCGTCATAGGGTAGCTCGACTGTACTTATTTTGAGTGATTAATTACGACGCTTCGACTCCGCATTTCTCACAATTTCATTGAGACTTTTGCCTCAGCGCTTGTTCACTTATTAGACTCGAGGGCGGCACGAAAGAGTACGATTTTCTTAGATTTGCCGAAAATGTTAGAGCCCTAATGTACTTAATTCTGTTTAGGCTTCTATTTTATTTCAATATTTATCCTAATTTACCTTTTGTAATAATTGTTTGTGCTTCATTCCATAAATAATTAAATAAAATTAATAAGTAAAGAACATTTCCTAAGAGCAAAAATAAATAAGTTTTCAATTTTCCAGATTTTAAATCTATATTAAATCAAATTCATCAAAATTATCCCATAAACGTTGAAAATAACATATGTACATACTTGTCTCAATAAGTTAGAGTATTTATACAATCTTATAAAAAAAACCTCTTTACGAGGTAAAAGTCTAGTGACGAAAACATTTTCGTGCCCCAAAAAATTCTGATATCCAATTTTAAAAAAAATGTTGCAATGTCGGCACATTGCGCTAAAATGTCTCAATTCTTCATACCTAATAAAAATTACTTTTTTGCGCAGTGCCGAATGCCAAAAATTGTGCCTAAGAGCTCTTCAAAATACCTTTCCAATGATATATAGATCATACATATCTTTAGATTCTATTGCGGTTTTAGCGATTTTCCGCTAAATAGCGATTTTTCGAAAAAGTCGTAGAACAAAAGTTTCTAGATTTTTGACCAGGAATAATTCCTCATTCAAACTTTTAAGCTTTATCAACGCTTTAAAACAAACAAACAGACAGATCCCATTTCATCCCATTTTCGGAAGGCCACTAAAAATTTCAAAATTATTATTTGAACCAGTGGTCAGATCTTAATGATCGAGGTGACATTCGACGCGTATTTTTGATCAGAATAGTAAAAAGTTTGCTCCAATCATCTAAATTTTGCCCCTCCCACTTACTACTATTACTTACGAATTATTTATCTCACGAACCAGGTGAGTTTCCTTTCGATCGGTATATAACTCGACCTGATCGGACAGTCATATCAAATTTTCCATTCTTCCTGTATATATTGCTAGTCGCCTTTCGCACCCTTCGTGCTGCTTACGTCACTAGCGCGGACTACCGTCCGCAGTAATGTATAGCTTATTTTCTTTGGCAATCCATCAAAACGAGACAAACACATTTTTTTTTTAATTTAGTACTCGCAAATGTCTATAATTATTTGAATGCCAGTTATTTCAAGCAAAACAAATTAAAAACAAATTATTGCATGACACAAAAGTACTTTTGGGTTATTTAGGGCCATTGGTTAAACTTGTTAATTGGCTAATTATTTATTAACAAAAAAAAGCTTAATACATCTCTTTTTATACCCGTTACTTGAAAAATAAGTATTAGGGTATATTTTATTTGTTGAAATGTACGTAACAGGAAGCAGGAAGTATTTGAATTGAGTAATTTAAATTTTTGATACATCCTCTTTCGCTACCACAAATCGCGAAAATCCGTCACCCTCTTCTTCGTTATTGACGTTTTCTATTTATATATTATAATATTACTAGGGGGCTACGCCCCCTGCTCGCTTTGCTCGCCAAACCCCGTTCGCTTCGCTCGCAAAATTGAAAAGAAGGTCTTTAGTCTTAAAAAAACGGAAACATTTAACTTCCGCTGTCCGCGGATTTAATGTTTCTTCCTTGCAATTGAACTTTGGCTAAAAGTCAGATTTAGTCATTTGGCGGGAAAAAGCCATGACCAAATTTGGTCAGAATGTAACAGACAGTATCAAACATACTATCTGTGGGTTTTGTTGGTATATCTTAAGAAACAAAAAAGTTCTTCATACTAAAGGTTATTTTCAATCCGATTGTTCCTATGGCAGCTATATGATATAGTCATCCAAATTGGACCAAATTTGGTGAGAATGTATGAGACAATTGAGATTTCTTAAGAAACAAAAAAGATTTTTATACTTCAGGTTATTTTTATCCGATTGTTCCTATGGCAGCTACATGATATAGTCATTCGACTGTGACCAAATTTGTTCAGCATGTAAGAAACAGTCCCAAACATGTAACTTGTGAGTTTGGTTAAGATATCTTAAGAAACAAAAAGTTTTTCATACTAAGCATTTCCGTGACCTTTGACCCCGATTTTGACCCACTCATCTATGTTGTGTGAAAATTTCAGCTTTCTATCTTTTACCGTTTGGGCTACACGTTGATTCTCAGTCAGTGAGTCAGTAAGTCAGGACAAAGAGTTTTATGTATATAGATTATACAAATTGACCCACTCTAATGTACATATTGTATAACAACTATGTCGGTAAAATTAATAAAGCGTTTAAAAAAGATAATTTTATTGTTACATTTTTAAAAATTTTTAATTTTCTTGAAAAAATGTTAAGTGAAACAAAATATTTTTTATGCTCTCGCTTAGGTATCTATGCGTATTTAAAGTGACAAAAAGATACAAAAAGTTTCTCGGTAAAAATCGGAAGCTCGAATTTGATTTTAGACCCATGGTTTCTTTGGCAAATCTTCTTAGAATTCGTCGTAGATTACGATTTTGACAACCGCTTGATTACCGCTAAGATTATTAATGATTAATATCCTTAAGATCGTATATATTTAAATTTAGCAGAAACTTATCAGGCTACTCTCGCAGCAAGCATTTACAATTTACTCTCGCCATGAAATTTTGATTTTGATATGTGGCGAGAAATTTCTGCGGCAGACTCATAAATTACTCAGTTCAGTTTACTTTGGCGTGCTTCATAATTGCGGACGACTAGATTTAGCTTTTAATCTAAACTACTTCCCATAAATTACAGTCTATCGGATTTCGGGCATTGTATTTAGCCCTTGTTCCCGCTGGTCTACTATACATGGCCGTCAGTGATGGACAGGTGTAAAAAGCTCTACCAGATTCCAGCGACAAATTACTAGACTTCAATCTGTAAATGATTATTATGTAATCGAATTTGATTTAAATAAAATTAAAAAAATACATTTACGAATCTTTTAAGTTCACAAGTAAAAATATGATATAATTTACAATAAATAACAAGAGATCTGTTAACTTTTCTAGACTTATTCGATTAACGTATTTTCAAACAAATTAAATCAAATTAATAGTTATTTAAATTGCACATTGCATTGCAGTTTAAATAGGCGTCTAACGAAATTCAAAATCTATTGCTTACTTTCGGGCTGATCGGTGAGAGACCGAGAGAAGTCATATAACCGTAAAAGTATGCACTTCATCAGTCATGTTCTATCCTACGTAGGCTGCTATATATATTTCTGGCCTAGGCAACAATAAGTGTTGCCAGGTGCAATCTGATATTTCCATTGGAAAGGTTGACATTTTTTAGCATAACATCACTCAGAACGTGTTGTCATTTAATCGTGAATTGTTAAACTTACAGAGCTTTGAACAATTCAATTCCGTTAAAAAAATGGAATTGACACGTGAGCATTTTCGTGCGATCATTTTTCACAACTTTCGACGTGGATTATCCAGACAAGAGTGCATCGATGAACTTAAGTCTTTGTATGGCGATCAAGCACCATCCTATAGCACCGTGAAAAACTGGTATAACGAATTTAATCGTGGTCGCAGTTCGCTCAACGACGAATTCCGTGAAGTTCGTCCAAAAACGTCCGTTGTGCCAGAGAACATTGATGCCGTGCGTGAACTAATAATGCAAGATCGTCATGTGACATACCGGGAGATAGAGGCATCCTTGGGCATTTCTCCCACCAGCATACATTCGATATTACATAAACACCTGACCGTAAAAAAGGTTTGTTGTCGTTGGATCCCGCACAATTTGACAATCGCTCAAAAAAAGGCTCGTGTCGATTGGTGCAAAGAAATGTTGAAAAAATACGATCGCGGTGCTTCAAAAGATGTTCATAAGATCGTCACAGGTGACGAATCTTGGATCTATGCGTATGAGCCCGAAACAAAACAACAATCGACCGTGTGGGTCTTCGAAGACGAGCCAAATCCAACGAAAGTTGTTCGTGGAAGAAGCACTTCGAAGCAAATGGTCGCCTGTTTCTTCGGCAAAACTGGTCATGTGGCGACTGTTCCGCTTGAGCAACGAAGGACGGTCAATTCTGAGTGGTACACCACAATTTGTTTGCCTGAAGTCTTCGGAGAAATTCGAAAAACAAACAAGAGAAGACGAATCATTCTTCACCATGACAACGCGAGCTCTCACACATCGGCTCAAACCAGCGCCTTTTTGACCGGCCAAAACGTCGAATTGATGGGTCATCCGCCGTACAGCCCTGACTTGGCACCCAATGACTTCTTTTTATTCCCGCACATCAAGAAAAAAATGCGTGGTCAACGATTTTCATGCCCAGAAGATGCTGTTGAAGCGTTCAAAAACCATGTTTTGGAGGTGTCTCAATCGGAGTGGAAAAAGTGCTTCGACAATTGGTTTGAGCGCATGCAAAAGTGTATAAATCAGGCTGGAGAATACTTTGAAAAACAATAAAACAATTTTTGATGATAAATATTCGCATTTTCATTATTAGGCCAGAAATATATATAGCAGCCCTCGTATTCCGTATTTATACACATTTAAATTCAAAAAGATCTCTTTAATATTATCTATCAACAAATTTGGCTTACACCTTGTTGCAAAGCGTTATTAGCGAAAATATTTCGCTCTATCCAGAAGTGTCTATAGGGCATGTCCGATTTCCGAATGTCATCTTTTAATACTATCTAATGCAAATTAGAGTACAAATTAGAGTCCGTTTAGAAATATAAAATTGTGCATTGTTTTCAATTGTTTGTTTCTACAATTGTTTTCGAATTCCACTTTCCAGCTATGGTAATAGAGATTAATATGACAAAAATCACTTTGATTTAATAATTTAAATCTCATTCGAATGGAAATGTATCTCCTGTCGTTTTATTTTCGATCTGTGAGATAAATAATCCGAAAACTATCAATGCAATAGACCCGAACCCAAACCGAACCACGATCTCAAAGAAGAGGATCGGCTCGAAATAAAAATGATTACAGAGATTTCAAGTTTATCTTATATCTGCTAATAAAAAACATCTTTACGAGGTAAGAATCGAATTAAAACATTTCCCTATCTTAAAATTGCTGATATTCAATTTTGTGACGAACGATATTATACAATTCTTTACAAAAAGTTTGGCACGTCCCGATTCTTCAAATGTAATTAAAATAACTTTATTGCGCAGTACCGAATGCCAAACTCCCAGGGTATCTACTAGTCGAAACGGCTTTTAACCACATACAGTAGGTCAAGTCATTGTTTTGACAAGAAATTTTCATATATTTATTTAATTTTTTGAACAATTTTATCCGTTAAACCCTGTGCTACTATTTTCAAATTTGCATTAACCATAGACCAAGAAAGTGTTACTTTTTTGCAAAATAAAACCATGAAAAATGTTTATTTTGTCATAAGATTTACTTGATTAACTGTATGTATTTTTTCAGACTATTTGCAATTCACATTAATTACATTTGAAGTGTAAACACAGGTGAAAAACAAATAAGAATGCTACAGCAAGGTGATCGGCAGATAGATGCCCAGTAAAAAAAATATATAGTATACTATATATACCAATTTTTACAAGAACCGTTTCAAAAAAACCCTTGTTATTCGACATTTCCAAGGAGACATAGATATTTCCTTAAATAAAATTGATGAAAATTTAAATTTATATACTCTAACTCTCATAGTATCTGAGAAATAGGTGTTCATACGATCGGACAGACAATGTCATAAACCCAGTAGTCTCTGTACTTTTTGGGTACTCGGCTGACAACAATAATGGCATTAGAATAGATCGAATGCGTCTCGCTTATAATGACGATGATGGGATGATGACATGATGACATGATGATGATTTGACTTGTGGTGGTGAACGATTCCGTTGTCGGTATGGCTTGGGCATTATGGGTAACTAATTTGTTGGAAAATTTTAAGTGCTGTTCATAAGAATTTTGTGTGGTTTTAAGTTGCTTCTAACTAAAATTTAATAAGCGTTAATATTTTGGTAGACCACATACACACACACACAGTGCACAGATAACACTTAATGAGCGTTTTATGATTACTTATTATTATTTTCATATACTTTTAATGATGCAAACGATTGTTGAACACTTTCGTGCTTTCGTGAGTGCAAACTCGTTTCCACAGTCAAAAATGGGTATTCAGTTGGTCAGAGACAACAGCAACAACAGCAACAACATCAATTCACAACTCGACTACTTACACTTTCGGTTTGACTCTCCTCATGCAGCGCCTCCTGAGCCTGCATCTGATGCCGCAGACGCAGTGCCTCCAGGTCGAGCGAGTTAATGCCCGATGGCAACGAGATGGAATTGCGTCGCAGTCCGGGGCCAAAGTGTTCTCGGTCCCGTTCCCGTTCCCGCTCCCGCTCCGTTTGCGGCGGTGTTGGAGTTGAGGTTGTTGAATTCAGCGATAAGATCTCCGGCTCATTTGACAGTTCATTGATCACAATCAGATGTGGCAAGTCCACGTTACGTCGATGTCCCAGCGATAACTTACATGCCTCTGGATCGGACTCCAGCAGCTGCTGCTGTTCTGCATCATCATCAGTCTCCTGCTCATCCGCATAGGGCAACTCCAGCGATTCAGCGTTCAGCTGGCCGTTGAGAGCCTGCGCGGCCAGAAGCGACGGCTTCGGCTTCGGCTGTGGCATTCTCTTACAGGGTTAACACGATTCTTGTCTACACAATGTTTACACGACGGACGGGCACGTGCGCACGCGATCGCGTCCAGGTTGCGACTCGCAGCCGAACCAAAACCAAAAACCAAATGCCCCTAAAACCGTCAACAGCGTCGAGAGCGCGACGTTAAGCTCAGCTGAGCACCGCGGAGCAGGAGGGGGATCAGAAGAGGCAAGGGCGAGGGGAAGTGCGAGGGGAAGTGCTTGTTGTAGGTGTAAGGGTGGGAATAGGGTTATGAGCCATAAAGCCGCGTCCGATTTGCCTTTAATCATCATCGTTGCACTTATCATTATCATCTTCCATTCGTGGCCACGATTAAAGCCGGCACTGATTACGTATGCGACGCGTTGTACGCATCGCTTTTAACTGGGCCGCCAGCTCATTTTGCTTTGTTTGCCAAATAACATTGTTTATGGCTTATTGATTTAGTTAATTAAATTCATTTAATGCCACAAACAAGGTCTGATCGCTCTGCTTTGTCCACCTAATTAGCCAATATCTCAATCGCTCTTTCTCTCTCTCTCTGTATCTCTCTCTGTCTCTCTCTCACTCTCCCTATTTTTCTCTTGCTTTACATATAGTCTCACTATCACACTCGCTCTATACACGTTCATGGTTTAAAGCTGTTATCAGTAGACATAAAACGCTAAATCGCGCCAATTGATCAAATAACACCAACAGGCGTCAAAGGTTTTCATACTCTACCCAGTCAGTCATTAACACTATGTGGATTTGTATCTGAAATCTATGTGCACAAAAAATACTCATTCTTAAATTCAATTCATTCCAGTAGACAAAGAATGAACACCTAGACTCTGGGGCCAGTACGCGTACACTGAAAAAAAAGACCACTTCTCAAATCAAGAACATTCATCTTAAATATTTTGTTCTTGAAATAAGAATATTTTAAGACCAAACTACTAAAACTAAGAATATTAATCTTGAAAATCGTAAGTTCTTAATATAAGAATAAAATTCTCAAATTTAAATATTTTGTTCTTAATATAAGACCATTTTAAAACCAAATTACTAAAACCAAGAATATTATTCTAAAATATCATAAGTTCTTAATATAAAAATTAACATCTTAGATCTTTTTCTCTTAACAACAACACACTTTTTGAGACTTAAAATTCACAACTAGTTCTAGCGTTTCAAAGATGACATTATGCTTGAATCGCTGGTCAAGTCAGCACAACGGTACTGATGATAGAGACTGACATCTCTTGAAACAGCTGTACACCGAGCCATGTTTAGTGTCATATTGACATCACTAGACCTCAAGTTAACTAAAATTTACTTCATTCTTATTAAAATGTTAAGAAGCTTAATCTTTATTTGAGATTTTTTGTCTTGAGTATTCAAAACTTTTTGGTCTATAAATACGAAAATTAAATCTTAAAAAAATAATAAGTTTTATTCTTATACTGAGATTTGTGGTCTTGAATAAATAAGAATCTATGATCTTAAAAATAAGAACTTGGTCTTGATTGAAATGTTCTTAGAATCAATATGTGTTTTCTTACTTCAAGATTTTCATGTTCTCGACGCATTTTTTAGACCAAAGTTCTTAGTTCTGAGACCAAAATCTTGATTTTAGATCCTTTTTTTTATCAGTGTATGCAATTATCAGAACTAAAATGTTACAACGATACTAATAGTAATCTCCACAAATTGTTCCCACTTTCTTTTGGTATTAAATGCAGACAAATTGATTTGGATCGGAATTGACATAACTGAAACGTTTAATAAAGAAAAAATAAAGAAAATTAAACATTACATATATAGTATATAAAATCATTACCTTGAAAAAGTTAAAAAAAAAAAATTAAAAAATTTAATAAAAATCCAAGAGAAATTGGCGCTTTGGTTCAAATAAAGTGTGTGCACGATGCGACGCCTTGGAAGCAACACTTGGTGTTGAGTTGAATAATGACATGTGTTGCTGATCGTCCAACAACATAGTACGAAAGTACTAGGCCTTCTCTTGCCCCTGCCCGTTCCCACTAATTCTCCACATCGATCAGACGATAAGTTGATTAGCGTACCTTTTTCTATGAATCAAACGAGTGAGTCTATTAAACTAATTCGTAATATTGTGCTAATAAATTCCCAAGCATTTCTGCGCAGTAAATTGAATTGAATTGAATTGAAAATATGGATTATGCCAATCGCAAAGCAGCTTTGACTCACACATTGACCCATTGTTGAACCTATGTATTGTCTAATTGACATGCCACACTTGTCGGTTCAACTCTCTCTCCCTCTGTGCTACGCGGTGTGTGAAATTTTAAGTTGCAACCAGCTGTCTCAATTTGCATGCATATGCTTATGGCATTTTATTTAGCACATCCAATCGATTTATTAATAATAGCATCTGGCAGCACGACGGCTGTTATACCCTGTAATTAGGTGAAAACATCGTTGTAATTAGTTGAGCCATTTTTAATTGTCGTCAGTCTGACGTCGAATGAATGAATTTTGTTAATTGTCTATTTAAAATTTAAAGATAATATTCAGCCCTGTTTTGGGTTTTCACTTTTTACCAGGGACTGCAAATAATAGTAAATTGAAGCACAAAAAAGCCTCCTAGAAGAGTGGGATAATTCTTATTGCAATTTTTTATTTAACATTTTTTTTTTTAGTTATTGAAATTAATTTAAATGATAAAGATTAAAACCAATTTTATTTTTTTCAATTTTCAAATTGAGCCATAATTTTGATGTTATAAAAATTGACACATAACTCTTATTTGTCAATTTTTACTATAAAAATTGATAAAAAAAAAAAAAAGAACTAAAGAAGCCACATCATACACATATATAGACCTATATATAGGATCTACGAGTTAATACCTTTCAGTTAATATATAAATGTATGTATGTATGTACAAATGTGTATATAGTATGTACATATATTTGATAATCTGCTTAGATACTTCCCCAGCCTGAGATATTTTTGTGATATGTAGATGCGGAATTGAAAACGAAAGAAATTGTTTTCAAGAACCGAAAACTGAGCAAAATTTAATAAAATTATTAAAAGACAATTTTTTGAAATATAATTTGAAATTAATTTATTAATAATTAAAAATGAAAGTTCGACAAATAAAATGACATTTGGAGAAACTATTAGCTTGGGAATTGATAGATGTATTAATATTAAATCTGGCCCAGTTTTCACTTGTTTTTTGCGAACCTCAATCCACAAGATTTGACCAGGAACGTAGTTGTCTTCTGTGAAGTCTTAGGACCCTTTTTAAATGAATGTACGGATAACAAAAGTGGATATGAGCTCGTGCTCGTAGGGTGTTTGATGCGGTAGTAGGCGGACAACGAAGGAGATGAAGACCCCGAATGCGTTGACAGGACCACCGACAAGCGAGTGAATCCCTGTCAATCCTTGGAGTTACCAACTGGAGAAGACGCGTGGAGACATATCGTGCATCAGGCCATGCCCAATAAGGGATACGGGCCAAATTGAATTCCAAGCTGATTCTTAATTGCATCGTCTTTCCGTCGATTCTCAAGGTTTTTCTTCCTAATGCAGCCCTGTCCTGTTCAATTAATAAAATTATAATTGAGGAAGAGTAGATCTAGAACTGCCGTTCAATAATATTTTTCCAATTTTTTCTTACCTCGTTTAAAGAGAAATTTAAATACCAACACTGTAGCAGTCCACGCTAGTGACGAAAGCATCACGAAGGGTACGAAATGTTCACTCGCTTTGACATCTGCAGAATTTTTTTTAATATGTTCATAATGAGTGCATCTGAAGTACTTACTTTTTAATTTCCTGGAATCCGCAATTATAACTGCAACAAATTTTATTCCTGTATAAAATTTGTTTTTTTTTTTTGTTTAAAAATAATTGTAAGGCAACAAATTTTTTTTGGGAGTAATGAAACAATGTTGCTCGCACTACGACAACTTTTAGAATGTGTAAAATTTATGCCTTGGGCTTGTCTCGTCTTCTCAAAATTCTACCGGCCTACTATGTTGTTTATGGAATAAAATAATCTAATGCCAAACTTTTTTCTCTTTTAAATAAGGCTTGATATTCTACCGGCCTACTAAAATTATTATTTTAATCTACAGGGTGGCGCAAAAGAAGTCATCCGATGTGGTTTGGCTCTCATTTTTTATCTAAATGAAAAATTTTGATTCTGTTTTTTGATTTTGTTTATTCGAACCTTAAGAATTTTATTGGTTTAGGCGAGAAGATGACATCGGCCAAGTGTTCGCTGCCAGAGCTCATGACCATACGCCCGTTTTATGGCATTTTCCATCACTTTTGCCAGAACTTCGGGCGACAGGTTCTCGCATTCCTGGCGAATATTTTCCTTATGGGCTTCAAGAGTTTGCGGCTTGTTGACGTGAACCTGCGACTTTAAAAAGACCTGTCTGGAATGGTTAATTCGGGTGATCTGGCCGGCCAGTGCAAATATCAAAAACGAGAGATAAAGCGGTTATTATTATTACATTATTACAATTATTCTGCGTTCTTGGGGAGTGTATCGCTCCATGGCTTATTCACTTGTATTCTGTATCTGTCTAGTCCACAAATGTCAAAACAGATTTGACATTGGCGGCCATTTGCAAAAATGAGAGCATCTTCCAATAGGGTGACTTCTTTTGCGCCACCTTGTACATGCTCTTTGTACTTTTATTTTAATATTTATTCAGGCCTGTTCCGGTTTTTACATTTAACTTTTTAGCATTTAGTGATATACATACATTTATGCAGTTTGAATTTAGACTAAGTGCTTGAAAATTATCGTTTTTCGCTTTATCGGACTTAAACTCATCAACTCAAAGTGATATCAATCCGCTGAATAATGCCGAAATGCTACTAGAGCAGGTTAAAGAAATTCAATTCCGACAAATCTTATCGAAAGTGAAATTCGGAACAGGCCTGAATGTGTTTCAGTTATCCAAACTTTATATAATTTAGTAAATTAGTTTTTCTTTACACATTGAGCATACTCAACGTGTAGACATTAAATATATAAACACGACGCGTCGTCGACAATCGCGCAATCCACAAAATTTTAGTTAAAATCTGCCATGTGATTAAAGTGTAGGTAGTGAATATTTTAATGAAAATGAATACATACATACAGTGGCGGAAATAATAATAGGGACACACAAGATTGCTTCTTCTTTTTCGCTATTATTCCTATCCCTGCAAGATTCAATGCATTTAAAAGCTTAGACTTAATACATAATCGCTAATTCTATTAAAATTTAAAAAAAATTTGGTCCATATTATCATATAAGAAGAAGAAAACATTAATTTCCGAAAAAACACAAAATTCATACTGGAAAAAATAATAGGGACAAAAAACATTTAGTATACAATTTTTGCTTTTTACTTACTATTTTTAAATAAGGCTGTCAAACAGCATAATAGAAACAAGTAGGGAGGTTAAGTACCTAGGAGTCACTTTCGACAGCAGATTAAACTTCGGCTCCCATGTAAAGAATACGATATCAAAGTGCTCTAGAGCACTTTACACATGTCGTAGTATAGCCGGGAAATCATGGGGCACATCACCGAAGATAATCAGATGGCTATACTTAATGGTAGTCAGGCCAATGCTCACATATGGAGCAATAGCCTGGGGTGATAGAGCTCAACTCATCACCGTCAAGAAACAGTTGCTAAGACTGCAACGAATGGCCTGCGTATGTATGACAGGGGCTATGAGCACCTGTCCGACAGCAGCCATTGAAGTTCTAATGGAGCTCACGCCACTCCATGTGGTCATCAGACTACACCAAAGAGCGACTCTTCTAAGGATGGCACGGGATGGAGTTGGAAGTAGTCACATCCTTAGCCTAAGAGACGCAGAACTGCTATCAGGTGATCTCCCCTTGCTTATGCAACCAAGGGACGAGATGACAGCCGTACATATGTTCGAGCAGAATTTCGAAGTGAACCTGAGTAGCAAGAGAGAATGGACAACACTTGATGAGGTCCATCCTATGAGACAGCACACCATAAAATGGTACACCGATGGATCTCTCACAGACCAAGGCACAGGACTTGGAGTTGTGGGCCCTCGGATATCATACCATGAATCCCTAGGAACATATACCAGTATCTTCCAAGCTGAAGTATGTGCAATAGGGAGGTGTGCTGATTTTAATCTCAATAGGAACTATCGGAATAGGGATATAGCCATTCTATCCGATAGCCAAGCAGCCCTTCATGCACTCGATAAGACGAAATTAACGTCTAAAGTAGTGTACGAGGTAAGAAGGAAGCTAAACCAACTGGGATTGCATAATAGGCTAACCCTAAGATGGATCCCAGGTCACATGGATATAGCAGGGAATGAAATGGCTGACAAACTAGCCAGAATAGGGGCTAGCAGGCCCCTAATAGGTCCTGAACCGTTTTGTGGAATTGGAAGACACACAATTCGGGAGTACTTACGCAAGGAAGAAAGACGACTTCAGCAGTCGCATTGGACTGAGACCACAGGTCTCAGACAAGCTAAACACCTCCTAGGCAGCTACAACCCTAAGCGGTTCAAGCAGTCAATCTCACTAGGAAAGAACAGACTCAGAATACTCACCGGTCTGCTGACAGGGCACTGTAGACTGAGAAGTCACCTATCCAAATTGGGCATTGTAAGGAGTGGAACCTGCCGTTTCTGCAACTGTGAGGAGGAATCCTCAATGCATATACTAGCGGAATGCACTGCTCTATCTAGACGCAGATGTAGTCTTCTAGGGAAATATGTCATACCTATTGGGGACATTGTATACCTCAATCCGACCAAAATCCTCGACTTCGTGCGAGAGATCGGGTTGATGGATGAGCTATAAGCTCAGAAGGGGGCACAATAGATCCAAAAGGGTCGCAGTGCAGGCTCCCCCCAATTATTAATAACAGGGATTAAAACCCTAACCGAAACCGTAACCTTTAACCGGTAAAAACCGATTGAAATTTGAAACCGTAACTGAAACCGTAACCGAAAAAAAAAATTTTCGTCTGACCAAAACCTTTAAACCGAAACTCTGTAAACCGAAATAACCGTAACGTAACCGTTTCATTTATAAAGGTTCTGTTGAATATGGTAATAACACCCTCTGTAAAAGTGTCTGTTAAGTTGACAAAAATAACATTATATAATCGAACTACATTACATCGATACTGACATCGATACTGACATCGATACTGAAAAAATTGTACATCGAAATTATCTGTCTCTTGTTTCCGTGATCTCGAAGTGGCTGGTTGTGTGCGCAGTAAAGAAATAAAGAAATAAGAATCTGAATGAACAAATATAAAGTGATTGGTGTACTTATTATTTATATTCAAAATAGGAGATTTTACAACAGGTTATGGGCCCAGGCTACGACCTATAAAATAATCATATTTTGTTAAACTCAGGTGTCCGTCTGCAGCGTGGTATATCAGGGAAGAAAAGAAAATGGAGAAGGCAAAGCGCAACATCAAAGCGTTTAACGGTGAAAAATACTCTGTGTGGAAGTTCAGAATTAGAGCACTTCTTGCTGAGATTGATGCGTTAAAAGTCATTGATGAGGATGTGCCTGCTGAAAAAGATGACGCTTGGCACAAGGCAGAAAGATGTGCTAAAAGTGTTTTAATTGAATATTTGAGCGACTCATTTTTGAATTTCGCGACAAGCGACAGCACGGCGCGACAAATTCTTAAGAATTTAGACGCCATCTATGAACGAAAAAGTCTTGCGTCGCAGTTGGCTTTGCGAAAGAGATTATTGTCACTCAAATTAAAGAGTGAGACGGCATTATTGAGTCATTTCAATATATTCGATGAATTGATGAGTGAGTTATTAGCTTCGGGTGCGAAAATAGACGAAATGGACAAAGTATCGCACTTACTGCTGACTTTACCCATTTCATATGATGGTGTAATTACTGCGATAGAAACCCTATCTGAAGACAATCTAACTTTAGCTTTTGTTAAAAACAGATTACTTGATCATGAAGTAAAACTAAAGAGTGAAAGTAATGATACTAGTAAGAAAGTGATGCAAGCGACAGTGCAGAATACAAACAATAATTTTAAAAATAAAACAAACAAATTTCAGAAAGGAAATGCATCACGTAAGCCGTTTAAGGGTAAAGATAGATTTAATATAAAATGCCATCACTGTCGTAAAGAGGGACATATTAAAAAAGATTGTTTTGCTTATAAAAGAATTATGAACGATAAAAATAAAGAAAATAATGCACAGGCTCATACTGCAACAACCCAGCCAGGCTTCGCGTTCATGTTAAAACGAGTGGACAACAATTCAATTAAGTCAAACGAAAAAGTGCATTTCATCTTGGATTCTGGCGCAAGTGACCACATCATAAATGATGAGAAGCTGTTTGCTGACTTCATGGAGCTGGAGACTCCAATAAGAATTGCTGTTGCCAAGCATGGCGAGTACATTTTTGCAACGAAACGTGGAATTGTGAGGTTACAGAATGGAAACCAAATAACACTGGAAGATGTTCTGTTTTGCCAAGAAGTTGCCGAGAATTTAATTTCGGTTAAGCGACTCCAAGAGGCCGGCATGACTGTCGAGTTCGGCAGAGGTGGAGTGAAAATCACTAAAAATGGTGTGATTGTTGCTGAGAACTCAGGTATGTTCAATATGCCAATTTTTGAATTTAAAATATTTACATTGAATGTAATACATAAAAACAAAAATTTAGATCAATTATGGCATGAGAGGTTAGGTCACATTAGTAAAGGGAAGATGCTAGAAATAAAACGAAAGAATTTGTTTAGTGATAATAGCCTCCTAGATAATGTAGATCCTATTGATGAAATATGTGAAGCTTGTTTAAATGGTAAGCAAGCTAGACTACGTTTTGAGAAATATAAAAATAAAGAATATATAAAGAGAGCACTATTTATAATTCATTCTGATGTTTGTGGTCCAATAACACCTACTTCAATTGATGACAAAAATTATTATGTTATTTTTGTAGATCAGTACACACATTATTGTGTAACATATTTAATGAAACATAAATCTGACGTATTTACAATGTTCAAAGATTTTGTAGCGAAAAGCGAAGCGCATTTTAATCTAAAGATTGTAAATTTATATATTGATAATGGTAGGGAATACTTATCAAATGATATGAGGGAGTTTTGTGTTCATAAAGGGATAAGTTACCACTTAACTGTCCCATACACTCCTCAATTAAATGGAGTAGCTGAACGAATGATCAGAACGATTACTGAAAAGGCTCGTGCTATGATAAACGGAGCAAAATTGAATAAAAGCTTCTGGGGTGAAGCAGTGTTGACTGCTACTCATTTAATCAATAGAATTCCGAGTAAGGCACTGGTTGACAGCTCAAAAACACCTTTTGAGATGTGGCACGACAGAAAGCCTAATTTGAAATATTTAAAAATATTTGGCTCAACAGTGTATGTACACAATAAAAATAGAAAAAGGAAATTTGACGAGAAGTCATTTAAAAGCATTCTTGTTGGCTATGAACCAAATGGTCTCAAACTATGGGATGTAAATAATGAAAAATTCTTTGTTGCAAGAGATGTAGTTGTAGATGAATCAAACATGATTAATTCCAGAGCTGTGAAAAATGAATCAGATTTTCCGAATGAGAGTAGGGAAGATGAACGTACAGAATTCCTGAATGAGAATAAGGAATGTGATCAATCAGATTTCCCGAATGAAAATAGGGAATGCGATCAATCAGATATCCCGAATGAGAATAGGGATTGCGATAAAAGAAAGTTCCTGAATGAAAATAAGGAAAGCGATAAATCTGATTTCCCGAATGATAATAGGGAATGTGATCAAAGAAAGTTTCTGAATGAGAGTAAAGAAAGTGATCAAACAAATTTTCGGAATGAAAGTACGAAATGCAGAAGTGATTCAAAACAGCCAAATGACATTGCAACTAACAAAGATGTTAAAAATCCAGATGAGACTGGTGATGATGAAAACACTGAAAAAGTTATCGAAGGGGTAACTAGAAGTAGTGCTAGATTAAGGAATATGCCACAGCATCTGTATGATTATGTGTTAAATGCTTATACTATATTTAGTGATGTTCCAGGTTCATATGACGAAATAAAAAGTAGAAATGATAAATCTTTATGGGAAGAGGCTGTAAAATCAGAATTAAGTTCCCATGAATTAAACAATACTTGGTCTATTGTTAAGATGCCTAAGAACAAAAATATTGTTGATAGTAAGTGGGTATTTACTTTAAAATATGATGAGTTGGGAAATCCAGTTAGATATAAAGCAAGATTAGTTGCGCGTGGATTCACGCAAAAATATCAAATAGATTATGATGAAACATTTGCTCCTGTTGCTAGAATATCAAGCTTTCGTTTTATATTGTCAATATCAAATCAATATAATTTAAAAGTACATCACATGGATGTAAAGACTGCTTTTCTGAATGGAACACTAAAAGAAGAAATATTTATGAAAGTTCCTCAAGGTGTTTCAAGTAGCAGTGACAGCGTATGTAAATTGAATAAAGCAATTTACGGACTCAAGCAAGCAGCTAGATGCTGGTTTGAAGTGTTTGAGCAAGCACTAAAAGAATGTAAATTCGTAAATTCACCTGTCGATCGCTGTATATATGTTCTTGATAAAGGTGCTATCGAAAGGAACATATATGTACTTCTGTATGTCGACGATTTGGTAATAGCAACAGCAGATATGGATAGAATGAATAACTTTAAAGGATATTTAATGAACAAGTTCAGAATGAGTGACTTAGGTGAAATAAGATATTTTATTGGGATGAGAATAGAAATATGTAAGGATCAAATATGTTTAAGTCAGTCTGCTTACATTAAAAAGATTTTAAATAAGTTCAATATGGATGATTGCAAATCTGTCAGTACTCCACTCCCAAGCAAACTGAATTATGAATTGTTAAATTCAGATGAAAAATATGATGCTCCTTGTCGTAATTTAATTGGTAGTCTAATGTACGTAATGTTATGTACACGTCCCGATATAGCTACGGCAATAAATATTTTAAGCCGATATACAAACAAAAATAATGCCGAATTATGGCAATGTTTAAAAAGGATTCTTAGATACCTCAAGGGTAATATTGATATGAAATTAATTTTCAAGAAAAATTCAGATTTTGAAAATATATTTATCGGTTATGTAGATTCTGACTGGGGTGGAAATGAAAATGATAGGAAAAGTACAACTGGTTTCCTATTCAAAATGTTTAATTCAAACCTAATTTGTTGGAATACAAAAAGACAAAATTCAGTCGCCGCTTCGTCGACTGAAGCAGAATACATGGCTTTATTCGAAGCTGTAAGAGAAGCTTTATGGCTAAAATCTTTATTAGAAAGTGTACATATAAAGCTTGAAAGACCTATTAAAATATATGAAGACAACCAAGGTTGTATTAGCATAGCTAGCAATCCCTCATGTCATAAACGATCAAAACACATTGATATAAAATACCATTTTACAAGAGAACAAATAGAGAATAAAGTTATTTGTATTGAGTATATTCCGACAGAGAATCAACTTGCTGATATTTTCACCAAGCCGCTGCCTGCTCCAAAGTTTCTGGAATTGAGAAGCCAAATTGGACTAATATAATGGAATCCAATCCCGATTTATTTGAAAAGTTTTTTTATATTATTCATAATATTCATTGAAATACTGAATTTAATTTGATCATTAATTTTTAATTAATTGAAAATGTAATACTCATTTGAAAACTGATTTGAAATGTTTAAAGTTTTAAAATTTGAATAAGTCAATTGAAATATTGTTTGTTTTGAAAAGTTTAACAAAATATTGAAATGTTATTTTAAGTTATTAATTAACAATGATCTGATTGGGTTTTTCTGGGTTTTCCCCAATCCGTAGTAGCGAATGCTGGATCATTATATTGTAAACAACTTCCCCAGAATGCACACCAGCCACGTTAGCATAAGATGATATTAATGAAATTGATAATGAAGATATTGTTAATGTTTAATTTAAGTGTAATGTAATTTTTGAGGGGGCGTGTTGAATATGTTAATAACACCCTCTGTAAAAGTGTCTGTTAAGTTGACAAAAATAACATTATATAATCGAACTACATTACATCGATACTGACATCGATACTGACATCGATACTGAATTGTACATCGAAATTATCTGTCTCTTGTTTCCGTGATCTCGAAGTGGCTGGTTGTGTGCGCAGTAAAGAAATAAAGAAATAAGAATCTGAATGAACAAATATAAAGTGATTGGTGTACTTATTATTTATATTCAAAATAGGAGATTTTACAACAGGTTCATTACGGTTTTCCATACATGCAAAAAAAAAAAAAAAAAACATAAAAGCAAGATGCAAAAATTTTCTGCATTTTATTGTTTAATGCATGTACACACATACATATAAACATACAGTGTATCAATAAAGTAAGTATGCAGTTGGCAATACAAACTTTAGGCAATGAAAAACATAACTGCAATGCATTTAGTACAAATGAGTAGATATATTTCAGAAATATAAATTATTAACTTTATTTAATTATGTTATGTTTTTTCATAATTAACTTTATTTAATAATTTATATTTCTGAAATATATCTACTCATTTGTACTAAATGCATTGCAGTTATGTTTTTCATTGCCTAAAGTTTGTATTGCCAACTGCATACTTACTTTATTGATTCACTGTATGTACAGATTATGTTTGTATGAAAGACGCGAAGTGTCAAATGTTTTCAAGGCCAAATAAGCAAAATTTGCTACAATAACTGTAAGCGTGCTCAGTTCATACATACATATGCATGCAGAGAGTAACAAAATTTCAATTGTCTCCTCCTCGTTTCGTGGTGACGATCGGCGCTTACTTTTGTGCGCTTGAGTGTGCAAGTGCGAGTGAGACAGCAAACTGTCGAAATCGTACAAGCACACATCATATGCCGACTCACATACATATGCGTCTGCAAAATTACCCTTCATATTTTTTTCATTGACATGCATATTTATGTAAAATATCTGCATTTAAATAAGATTATTTATGTTAATTATACATATTAGCTTGATATTTATGTATGTTAATACTTATGTAACGATCTTATAATTTGTTTTTATATTATACATGGGTACATATTTATTCATAGGGTATTTCACAGTCGCCTTTCGAACAGAGCGTTCTTTCTTTATTTCCTTCTTCACATTTTCTGCCTCGCCTGACAGAAAGAGCGTGCAACTTCAATCGGAGTTAGTTTTTCAACAAAAAAGACGTGCGCGGCGCGCAAATAATTGGACAAATTTTTTAAACAAAATGCCGCGACCGGAATCTAATCCGTTCAGAAAGTTCTTTTCATTTAATTTAGAAAAGAACATAAGCTCTTGTTTGGTCGAAAGTGACAATAAACGCTGTGAAAAAGAGATTTCAGTGAGTGAAACATACGTAATTACATACATATGTATGTATGCACATAAATACATTTGCATACATACACAGTTATGTATTTACAAGCATATGGATTTAAGTGACTTGTGATGTGTTTTGCATGATAATTTAAACTGCAACGTACATGTCTACATATGAACAATTATGTATGTGTATATGTACATACATACATTTGGAATTAAATGACCTGCGATATGTGTTATGCACAAACTGCAACGTGCCTGTCTATATACATATGTATGTATATATGTATTCCTATTGTATATACATACATAGATATGTACGTCTTAATAATTGTGCATAACACAGATCACAAGTCACTTAATTCCACATGCATGTATATATGTATATACATAACTGTACATACTAACATACTTATGCACGCTGCAGTTAAAAATCAACGTGCAAACCTAAAATATATATACAGTCCGTCAAGTAATTTTTTTGACAAAAATTAAGTATTCGCACATATTTTATAAGATTATAAGAACTAAATAAAAATAAAAAACCTCCAAAAAATTTTTTATTTTCAAAATACAATATGCGAATTTTTAAATTTGTCAAAATAGATTTCTGACTGACTGTATACATATGTATGTGAGTGTGTTTCATTTTTGGACATTTGATTTGATTGCGATTTTTTTCCTTAGGGAAAACACGGTACAAATTTAACAAATCATATCAAGCGATGCCATTTTGAGGTGTTTGAGAAAACTGAAAAAGAAAAAGCTCTAAAAAAACTTGAAAAAAAAAAAACCAAGTGAAGTCAAGCCTTCAAAAACAGAATTGCCAAAAATTGACCAGTTTTTAACAAAATCTGTGAGCGTGCGCATTACCAAGGAGAGCATTAAAGAAGCATGTGTGCTACTGTGCACAGTTGATGGAAGGCCCTTTTCATGTGTCAACGATGTTGGATTTCGTTTAATCATGGATCCAATAATAAAAGGCATGGGTTGCGATAATTTCATAAATCCGCAAAATGTACGAGACTCGGTTGTTGAGGAAGCAGACTTACTAACCAGGAAAATTCGGAAAGAAGTCGAAGGAAAAGTTGTTTCATTAAAAATTGATGGCCTAACACATTTGGCACGCTCATTTATAGGTAAGCGTAAAAATACTATAATTGTTTATTTATTAATATAATTAAATAAATGTTTTGCAGGTGTTAATATTCAATACATAAATAATGGAAAAATTGTGCTTAGAACTTTGGCCACGGAGGAAATGTTTTCATGTCATACGGGGCAACATCTTAAAGATGTTGTATTGACAATTTTAAGCCGATTTGGAATTTCCTCCAAACAAGTATATTCTTGCACAACAGATAACGGACGAAATATGCTGAAGATGGTTGAGTTGCTCAGTGACGATTGTGAAAACGAAAGTGATGAACAGGATGCAGACGACGAAATGAGCTGTTTGTCGAATTTCGATTTTGACAGCAAGTGCATAGGTAAGATTTTTAACCAGTAGGTTTAATAAAAATATATATTATCTTCAACATATTTGTATTTTATTTTAGGTATTAAATGTGCAGCCCATACGCTACAATTGGCGGTCAATTCAGTTTTAAACAAGCGGGAGTTTTCTGGTGCCATCGTTTCTGCGCGATCACTTGTTAAGAAACTACGTACTCCAAATATAACTTATCACTTGGAAGAAAAGCAATTGAAAAAACCGCCAATTGATTGTCTTACTCGATGGAGCTCTACCTATAGGATGCTTGAGAGCCTCTCGAAACCAGAAGTGCAGGAATTTTGTTCAAATTTAGCTGCTGGAAATCCGGACTTTCATTTAAAAAGCTCCGTTTGGCTTAAAATATCGGAGATAGTTCGCGTTTTAAAACCAGCTGAAATCGCAACAACTCAGCTACAAAGCGAGCAGCTTGTCTTTGGAGATTTTTACGGAATTTGGATTCGTTGCAAATTGGATGTGCAAAATTGCAAGTCGACCCTAGCCAAACTTTTATTAAGTGAATTAGAAAATCGGGAGCCTTCTCTTTTTGAAAACGATGCATACATTTGTGGCATATTTCTTGATCCAAGATACAACGTTTCTTTAAGCTCAGATCAAAGAAGTAAATGTATTACTTTGTTGACAAGTCTTAATAATCTAATATTGGAAATCTCCAGTGTAAATGAAGCAAATAAAAGCTGTCGCAGCTCAAATTCTACTTTGTCTGATGGTGAAAATATCAGCGAAGTTGATAAGTATCTAGATGTGTATGCCCATATTGACAATAACAATTCTTTACTGTCAAAAAAGAACATATTACACACATTAGATCAGTTTCTTAAGCAAAAACGCTTAAATACTAAAGTAAATATTCTTGAGTGGTGGGTTAAAAATGAAAGGAAATTCCCAGATTTATATGAGTTATCTAAAGTTGTGCTTGCGGTTCCACCCACCCAAGTTAGCGTAGAACGCCTCTTTTCCGGCGTAAAATTTATCATGAATCCCTTGAGAAACAAGTTGGACAATAAGTCATTAAATTCAATCATGTTCATTAGAACCAATAATCGTTTTTCAAAATAATTTTGTATACAAAAATTAAAAAAAACCGGTAATATTTGTATAATACAAAATTAAAATAAGGCATGCTTTTAAATTAATATTTAAAAGTTTCACCAAAACTGTAATTTTTAAAACAAGAATTTTCAATTTTTATTTCCAATTTTAGAAAAAAAGGTTTTATTTTCAATTGTAATTTTAAAAACTACAGTTTTGGTGTAACTTTTAAAAACAAATTTAAAAGCATGCCTTATTTTAATTTTGTATTAAAAAAATTAAAAAAAAAAAAGTTAAATTGTTTGCGATCTCTGAAATTTGTTATTAGTTTTATATTTTATTTTTGATTTTCTTTTTATTTTTTAATTTTGATTTTAATTTTCTTGTTTTATTTTGAATATTAATTAATTATAAATCTTGAAGAATATGTGAAATAAATGTGTGAATAAAACATAAAGAAAGTAATGCCTTTTTATTATTATTATTATACTTTTAATATAATTGTATTTTTACAAGAAAATTTTTTTTTTTTGGAACCGAAACCGAAACCGGTATTTTGAAACCGAAACATACGAAAACCGGTTCACCGTTACGAAACCTTTATTCCAAGATTTACCGTAACCGATAACCGAAAACCGAAATGCGAACATAACCGAAACCGTAACTGAAACCGATATTCGTTTCGGTTTTAATCCCTGATTAATAATAATAATAATACTATTTTTAAGAAACTTCAATGTTTTGTGGTAGCACCTATTGTTTTTAACATTCCAGAGCATTTTGGGTGCATGGAGTCCTCAAGTTTCCTGAGGAATCCCACACCAAACCTATTGCACCTGTTCCGAGAGCACCTGCTGATTTTTGGACATGTCAGACCCTAATGCCTAAGCTTAATGCCGGCTTTTGATCTTCCCAGAGGTCCTCTATGGGAATTATATCCGTGGAATGTGCAGGTGACTCCATGTCGCCAATATTTTCGAGTCCAATCCATTCCCTGACCAAATTCGAAGGGTGCTTTGGGTCGTAATCTTGCTGTAAAGTGGGTGTAAAGACATTTCCTCTTCAGCAAATGGCTGAAACGTAGTCCGGAGGATCTCTAGGTAATATATTGCAATATATTTGGTCAACAGCAGATTCTGGTAAGCATTTATCAGACCATACCAGACCATAATCGACCGTTTTTAAGTAACTGAAATATTCGGCATAGGCTTAAACTTGCTAATACGCACCTGCTACTCGAAAATTGAAAAAAAAATGCTCTAGTTGGACGTAACGAAGATCAAATTCATTGGATCACATGAAAACCGACATGTTTGACGTCGTAAAGGAAAAGCTTTGGATCCCAAATACTGTATTGCTCAACCAAATTTTTCTAAGCAGTCTGTGCACTGAAATGAGCACAAAAATTCAAAGAGCAAGAGCAAAATCGAGTGCTCGGAGCTATTTGTTTTTTTGAATTTGCTCATTTGTGCCTATATTGATCTCAAAGTAGGCGATAAAACCCTTAGAAAAAAAACACTTGCAAAGAAACTTGTAAGGGAGACGCTCTGAGCGAGAGCACATTGCGAAAGAGCACTTTGACATTTGGTCTCGAAAAAAATCTTATATGTAAGAATGTATTTCAACCACATAATTTCAAGCTGTGCAATTATCCGCTATTGTTTCTTATGCAGGAAAACCACAAACATTGTTTTTAAAGAACTTATATTTTTTATTAGCCTGAATTTAATTTTACTAATAATAGCGAGTTTATGCTTTGTGGGCTTAAAGCGCAGCGCTTCTCGCTTAAAATAAAGTGAAGAGCGGAAAATGCTCTTTCCACCGACACTTGAGTGGGCGGAGTTGCTAGAACCACATTAGCTAGCTCCGCCAAATGTGGTGCTTTAAACTGGAGCGTCCTATAAAACTCATTCATATTTGCCTTAAATGGCAAACGGCCATTTGATAAATGGAAATTGTAATGTGTTTTCCTGCTATTTGTAGGCCACACACATTACAGACAGATTTATTATTTTCATTGTTGAATGTAAAAAATAAATGAATTTTTTTGTTTTCCTCGCGGTTCATATTTACAGTTTTTGAATGAACTTGTCGAAACGAATTTCAAAATGCGAGTGAAGCTCAGCTGCTTTACACACATGCACGTATAAATTTAAATAGAAAGAGCCTACTTTTATGAGATTCGTTTAGCTGAGCACGAGATCAAAAAAAAATTCGAAATAACGTGCTTTGCTCTTTAGTTTTGCTCTTTTGTTTGAGAGCAAAATATTTGATATTGATCTGAGCCCTTCCCAAAGGGGTTTGGGAGCGAACACTTTTTTTGGGAGCCATGAAAAAAATAGAGCAAATTTCGGGAAATACACAATTAAGATTGTGGAGTACGGAGGCGGGCTCATTATGGTCTGGTATGGTCTGAAAAATGCTTCCCAGGATCTGCTGTGGACCTAATCTATTGCAATATATTATCTAGAGATCCTCCGAAATACTATTCAGCCATTTGCTGAAGAGGAAATGTCTTTACTCCTACTTTAAAACAAGGTAATCATCCGAAGCACCCTTCGAATTTGGTCAGGGAATGGATATGTCTCGAAAATATTGGCGACATGGAGTCACCTGCACGTTCTCCGGACTTAATTCCCATAGAGGACCTCTAGAGAGTTCAAAAGCGGGTATTAAGTTTATTCATTAGGGTCTGACAAGTCCAAAAATCAGCAGGTGCTCTCGGAACAGGTGCAATAGGCTTGGTGTGGGATTCCTCAGGAAACTTGAGGACTCCATGCACCCAAAATGCTCTGGAATGTTAAAAACAATAGGTGCTACCACAAAACATTGAATTTTTTTAAAAATAATAAGTAAAAAACAAAAATTGTATACTAAATGTTTTTTGTCCCTATTATTTTTTCCAGTATGAAATTTATATTTTTTCGGAAATTAATGTTTTCTTCTTCTTATATGATAATATGGACAAAATTTTTTTTAAATTTTAATAGAATTAGCGATTATGTATGAGGTCTAAGCTTTTAAATGCATTGAATCTTGCAGGGATAGGAATAATAGCGAAAAAGAAGAAGCTATCTTGTGTGTCCCTATTATTATTTCCGCCACTGTATGTAAGCCACAAATATTAAATAAACTTTTTGCTCTAAAACATTGTCATTGTTCTCAATAACACTCACTTTCTCAGTTTTGAATTCTCGTTGACTGACTGCAACAGTGCTGCCAGAGTCGCTTTTTTCCCGTCAAATCTGGCTGTTTTCAAAGGCCATTTGCTAGAAAAATTTGCAAACAGCGGGCAGCGGGAATTCTGGCTTTTTTGTTTGTTGAAATGCTTTTTTTCCGATTTTTTTTGTAAATGCCCAAATATAGGGTAAATTAAAACCCAATATATTAAAATTCGCTTCGTGAAATGGCAAAATAATGACAGCACTACAGTATTTTGGATTGAAGTCAATTCCTATAAGGATTCTGGGTGCAACAATACTTTTGCAGAGTTGGCTAAGGTTGCCATTGATTTATTATCGTTGCCTTGGTCAAACGCGAAGGTGGAGCGCATATTTAGCCAAGTCAATCTTGTGAAATCAAAACTGCGAAATAAACTACACTTGAGTACACTTAACAGTGTACTTTATATAAGGTAATTGGTTTATTTGTTTGCTACTTATTACGAAAGTAATATATTTTATTACGAATTTTGAATTTACAAATATGGCTTGCGAAGACTCGACCAGTGCTGCCACACATATAAGCTTCCCAATAAATTCCTGCGGATGATAAGAACAGGAGAATGAACACAACATCGATGAAATTATTCACATCTTAAGCATAGTACTCAAACTCAAAAAAAGGCCTGGCGTAAACCCAAACTCCATATAAAAAAAACGCTGGCGTAAGGGGAAGAAGAAGAACTTGACATTTAGCTACGCTCGGGTGTCCGCAAACTAAATAAATTAACAGAGCTGTTACAGAAAGCTGTTACAGCTGACAGGCCCAGCGAAACATTAAACTGTTTAGAGTTTCGCTGGGTATATCTATCTCGCTCACTCACATAAATTCAAAAAAATGGCCGCAACGTTGACAAAAAACAGCGACATTGACAATAACGACGACAATATTAATGAATTATAATCAAGAACGAAAACTAAAATTGTTTTTATAGATATAAACCAAAGACTTTGCATTTTTTCATTAATATAGAGGGAGAATCCACGTAAAAAGTTCAAAAGCGATGGGTGCACCCAATACCCGCTGTGCTTGCGTGCCATCGCATATTTCTCTTCTATTAACTTTAATTTACATTTTTCATTGCCTATTCTCTCCTCTTTTATCCAAATGAGTTCTGCATGTTCATATTTAAAATCAACCGCCGTTGACGCATAGAGTTACCACTCAACTTTTTGTTATTTTCCGTGTTGCATTGGCAACACTGGGCTTACGCTCGTCGACAGCTAAATATTGAGCACTTTACGCCGCGTAAAATTTAGTTAGCTTGAGTACTAAGCTTTATGAATGAAAGATCAGCTGCTGCTCAAATGGCTCACTTTCTTTATAAACAACTGTCGTTGTGCGCACACTCTACCCTCTTCGGGAAAAAATACAGAAATTAATCAATTGAAAAACTAGCTTTTTTATGGCTTTTTTAAATAAATTTTTCAGCTTTTTTTGCATCGTTCCTCCCGTCAAAAACAGCTTTTTTATTCAAAGAAAAGTTGGCAACACTGGACTGCAACGGTTTGTCAAAACTTACCAGACAGTTTGATATTCATTGCAAAGTTGCCACCTTACATTGATTTATGTATGTCAGTGTTGCCAAAGCAGTTTCTTTCTCTCCTGGAATCTAGCTTTTTTTAAAACCGGAAAAAATCGTACATTTCGAATTGTAGCGCTTTTTATTTATTTATTTTTTTGAAATGTGTTTTGCTTTTTCTACCTTTTTTTAGCCCAACAAAAACAACACCAAAATTATAGAAAAGGTTTGGTTCGGTGGCTCTAACCATACAGCAAGATTTATGTTCGGTTTATATAATCCCTGAACCTAAGGTCAGTGCTGCAAACATTTGATATTAAAAAAACGGTTTGTAATTGGAATAAAGGAAAAAAAAGCTGAAATTTTTCGGAAAAAATCGCAAAAAAAAAACACTTCTTTATGGTCATATTTTTTTTTTAAGTGTTTTATTATTATATTTTCAGCAGGTCGTCTAATTATTCGCGATTTGTTTTGTTTTTTGTTGCACTTTTTATATTGTGATGATAGTTTGACGTAAAGTAGTGGTGGTGGTATTGGCAAATATCGATAAAAGCGTATGTAGGTATTTGGTATATTTCTACCAAAATTGGTATATGTTGTTAGCGCGTTAGTAAACTTTTTTTCCACAGACTTATCTATTTTTTCTCTTGCAAGTGGTAACCGTGCTGCTACTTATTTTCAGGAAATTGGTGGCAACATTAAAAAAAAGCGGAATAAGCCAATTGCATTTCTAAAAAAGCCAGAACTCCCACTTTCGGCAATTACCAAATTTTTCCCGTAATTGGTCTTCAAAAGCAGCCAGATTTGACGGGAAAAAGCTTAATTGGCAGCACTGCCTAAGGATTCGGTTCAAGCCTTTGTTCAATATAATACAAACAAATATTTGTATTGTTTTCATAATACCCTAACCCTGTAAAAATTGTTGTTTTTTTTTTTTAATTTTAAGATCAACTACATTTTTTTTATTTAAAAAATCTAATTTTTAAGATATTTTAACTTTTTTTATGATTAGAATATGAATTGAAGTAGTTCCGCGTTTTTGGAAAGGATGTAATTTACGTATTTTTTTTTATTTAGTTTCAGGTTGAGGTTTGCGAAGTAAACAAATTCAATGGAACGGTTCGAGAAGCCCGAAAGCCTTAACCGAATCGGTTTTACGAGGATTGGTGCAAAACCGTTCTGCAGCCTTGAAAATCAAGAAAAATAGATTCTTGTGTAAAATATAAAATATGATTTGATCATCATGCATAGAATATGACCTTAGTGTGTGCCAAAATAAGTAAGTACAGCAATTACAATTCTTTAAAAGGGGGAAAAATGCAATCTTTATTTTTAATAAATTGGTAATTCTTTTAGTTGTTTTATGTTTTCAGCGCTTCTTCTCTTATCTCATTTGATTTCTTTTCTACAATTTGTTGCTATTTTGTGTTATCTGTTAGCTTGCTTGAATTTGTTTCGTTTGTATTTTAACATTTTAATTTACATCTGACTCGCTGCCTGACGGGGGGCTTTTAAGCACTCTCAATACTGACTGTACAGTAGACACTTGATACAATGAACGCTGTCTAGCGCTTAAGTGGAGTGCAACTTGTTTCTCACTTTTTGAATTAGGCGTATATATTAAATTTGTATTTCATTATTTATTTATATTTATTAAATATGTAAGAAAACATTTGATATTCAATTTAAGTTGACGCTTTGCTTTTGTTTCAATCATTTTTTTAAGGAATGTGATTTTTATTTTTATATGTATCTTTTTATTTATGTTTATTATCATGTTTCATGATTTTGCTTTTCGATTTAATATTTAGCAAAAAAAAGTATGTATATGCATATGTTGTGGCTGTTGTTGTTCTTGTTGTTGCTTTTGCTTTTGTTCAGTAACTAAACGTACACATACAAATACAAATATAAAGTGATGCCTTCGCTTAAGTATTAATTAATGTGTCAACATCTTTATTTTTTGTATTTTTGTTCAATTATTTTTGTTCTTCATTTTTCTTTGACAATTTCTTCTCTAACAAAACAAATACAAATACGATTACAAAAAAAATAACTTAGAAGAAATACATAATAAACGTATAATATATGGAATATACATAATTAGTATACAACTAAAACGTAAAACGTTGCTACAGTAAATGGCCAAAGAGCGTTGCATTGCGTCTAAAATGTGATTTCTCAATCAATCTGTTTGGTTTTTAATTTGTTTATACATCTTATGTGACGCTTTTATAGCGTATCCAACAGATAAAGATACGCATGGTTAGTAACAGAATTTTGTGGTGGTTTTTGAGACACATTTCATATTATACATTACATTTTACATATTACAATGTGTCTTGATTCGTTAAATAATTTGACTGATTAACTTGGTACAGATTAAAAAGCGTGTCGCACTACAAAGATTACTAAAGAAATGAATATACAATTACATAAATTAAGAACGAAAAGGAGATAATAGAAAACACAGCAAAAGACAATGAATATGCTCGTATCATATCATAGTGGTAAATATAATCATAATAATAATTGTGTAAATTGTAAATATCACAAGCAGACGTCACTTGCATCGTTGATAAATGTAAATATATATATATATATATTTATGTATGTATATGTGTATATTTATTTATATGTGTATATATGCATGTACGTGTATGTATGTATGTATGTGTATAAATATAATTATGTGTATGTTTATGTAGCTGTGTCTATTTGTTCTTTTAAGTTTTTAATTTTGTTTGTTTTTTTATTTTTAATTTAGTTACAATTCTAATTTGCTTTTGTCCAAGTACAATGGTTGGGTGTGTGTGTGTGTGTGGGTGTAAGTGTATGGGTGTATGTGTGATTCAAGAAGATCACTGATATTTCTCAGATTCGGTTCTTGAACACTAAACTACATTGCCTTCAGATTTTGGATGTGTTTGAAGACTGAAGAAAATACTAAAATTGCCACATTTACTTACTTTATTCTCGTGCACACTCACTCACACACTCACAATCTTACGCATACACACAGACAGACCAATTCTTAGGTCAATTTGCATAGTTTTTGTTTGTTTGTTTTGCCTCGGTTGAGTAACTATATTTATATGAACTGCTCTTAAATGATACTAACATTTTCTATTAGAAAATTAGAATGAGTACATAATTTCAACATGTTTATCGCTTCACAAATCATATGTCTATATATATAATATATATATATATATATATATGTTCATCTAAGTTTAAGTTCTATTAAAATTGACTTTTTACATTTTAGCAGCAGTTTTGCTTTTTGGATGTATACACGAAAAAAAAAAACAAAAAAATATTACTAATTATAAATGATTTTTGCTAATTGCTTACAATTTACATATATGTGGGTGTGTGTGTGAATGTGTTGATTATATTTGCTTCTTATTACTATATAATGTGATTTTTTGTTGTTCAATAATTATTTTTAATGAGAATCGTCGCTGCTTGTTATTTGCATTCGTTCACTAAATTTATGCTTTACTGTACCGCCTTGTAGGTGTCTAAGTGATTCTATGTGAGAATGGTGTATGTTTGTGTGTGTGTTTACGCTCATTTTTAGCACTAACTGCTATCTTTATGCCTTAGTGTTAAAGTGCTAAAATATTTGAAACATTTTGTTGCGGCTGTTAACATTGGTTTTTATGTTGTTGCTCTTGAAGCTGTTGCTGTTGTTGTTCTTGTGGTTGTTGTTGATGTTGTTGTTGATGTTGTTGCTGATGATGAACCCATGCAACCCCATACATAATCAATTGCTTGAAATTTGCATAATTTACAAGTATCATAGATAATATATTTTACAATATACATAAGATATACTTAATTGGTATCGTAGATATTCTCTTTCAAGGGTTATGATCTTGGACTAAGTTGAGAGGCATTCTCAATGGGGTTTCTCTAAAATTAAGCTGAATCTAATACAGACACGACCGTCAGCTGCCTGCGTACTCCACAATTTACACACCACACACCAATTTTAATACAATACATACAATATAATTTTGAGTACCATAAAATCAAAACAAAATATTTGAGAATATGTGTGTGTGTGTGAGTGTGTGTGGGAGAGAGTGTGTAAGTATGACTAAGACTGCCTTGGGGTCGCCGCCGGCTGTGATGATGTTGATCTTGAGATGATTGAGTTGCTTTATAGATGTGATCAATGCGCTTAATGAGCCTGTTGAAGGATGTCCCTTAATCGCCGCTATCCTCCCATTTGCGCTCCTCCATGATGCGATCAAAGCAGTCCGCAAGGAATGCGTGCTAAATGAATAAAACAGTAAAATATATAATTAATCTGAATATATGTACATATGATATATATGTATTTAAGCTATTCTAATTACATATGGCGTGTAGACTTTGACCCAACGTGCTGGCTTATCTGGACGATTGTATTGAAAGCAAAATGACATAGATTCCTCGTCGCTCTCCGACCGTGTTATGCTGTCCCAGGTGAGCTCGACCATTTGAGCCTCCAGCGAGCCATCTTCACGACATGCGTGCAACCGAAAGCTCTTCATTCCTGCAAATGAAAAAATTGTGAAATGTATAAGCGACAAGCGGAAAAGTCGAGTGCACTCAACAGTAATATACCCTGGGCCTAGGCCCCAGCACGCGGAAGATTTAATGGCCATGCAAATCTGATACTAATCCTTAATTATCGACCTACCGCTACTGTGGCAGCTACATACATATGCATATAACATAAATGAGTGATTTGAAACAATTTGCACGATATCTTAAAATTTTTAAAATTAATGAAAAGTAAAAATAATAAAAATAGCAAAAAAAAATTGGTTGTCCAATCAAGGAATCGAACCCACGCCCCTCGCGCACGGGCTCGTGTCTCTAGCATTAGACGACAAATTAAATAAACGAAAAATATTAAATAATTAAATATAATCTGCATCGACCGAACCGAGATTCGAACCCCGGTCTCCCGTAACGCTTGCCGAGCACTTATCACTTCCACCACTCCGCCACTTGGACTGATGCTGGCAAATTCGATATACATACTCGTTGTACATTTTGACAGAGTAAATGTAAAATGAATTAATTGACCATTTATTATATTTATATACATATCGCTCATTTACTAGAAGAGTGACATATCTCAAAAAATGGAGTTTCGAGATAAATGCATTTTAAGTTTTCAAGTGTCGCCTGTGTTTTTTGAAAAGCGCCCAAACTTGTAAATTTGAGAAAGAACAACTGAGCTTTATGAAACATAAAGAATATTTTCTAGTCAACGATTGCATTGCAACTGAGATATATCGTTCTATTGAGTTAATAAAGTCGAATCGTCGAAAAACGACATATACTCTTCTCACACTCTCGGTTTTAAAGATAGGATGATGAAATTTTCACACAAAATAGATTGACACATTGCGAACATTTCTGCATCGTTAACTCAAAAATCGTGTTTTTCGACTGATGTCACTCTTCTAGTAAATGAGCGATATATATTCTGCCATTCTTATTAGCTCATTATCTTCACTATTTATGGTCCAATCGTGTTGAAAGTTTGTGATTGTGATTCCAAATTTGGTGTTCCTAGCTCTTACCATCTCTGAGATCCTTTCGCTTATACGGATTGATTTTCCAAATACCATGTGGAATCATTTTCACCTAATGGAGCATTTATCTTCCATGTGTTGTAATTTAATATTTAAAAAAACATATTCCTGTCTCTTTCTTTTCTGTCAAACTTAGATGCAAGACTCACTAATTCATGCCAAAAGCTTAAACGAACCCCATAGCTTCCAGTTATGTTTACGGATATTTTTGAGTATTTCTTCAGTCATATGACCTGTTTTTAGCATTAACCCAATATAAAATCCAAAATGTCTCTCCCTTTCTCTGTCTCTCTGATGTTATTATTCTGAAAATGAAGGAAATGCATTTGGACACTTACCCACGGCGGGTACAACATGACCCTCCTTGCGACTATCACAGGAGCAGTGTGGAAAGACGACGTCACCATAGCCGGGCAGTGTGCGGGCCAGTGCCAAATAATCGTTGGCCTTTTTCGCGTCTTGCAGTGCCTTCAGCTCATAGAGTCTGCCGTCGGCGCGAATGTTGCCACGGTTGACCTCATCGACTGCCTGGTAGAAGATGAAACGGGCCGCCTGCTCGCCATCGGGCAGTGTTAGCTCCTTGCCAACGGAGAAGAGCCAACGACGCACACAGAGACACGTCGATGAGGCGGTGCTGTAGTTTTGCACGTACAGCTGATGGGGTATCTCATGTGGTTGCAATTTGCGCTCAAAATTGTACTCGACAATCTCAAATAGATAGAAATATTGTTGCGTATAGGCTGTGAGATTGGCGCGCTGCACCAGGATCTCCCATACGACCTGAGCATTTGATGACTTCTTCACGGAGACACTTGTAACCTCGTGATCGGGCAGCATGACCTTAATATCCACCGGCGATGCGGATATATCGTCTTCGGTATCCGTTAGGAAATCCTGTACAGCATCGCTTTCGGCAATCACTCGCACCGCGCACACCTTCTCCAGATATTGCTCCAGGCCACGGCGACGAGTGTCCAGCTGCTGTTCGCTCAGCTGGAATGGCCATTTGCCGGGCAACTTGGGGAACGTGAAGCCACTGAATTCCTTGCGCAGCATCGAATGCAAATTGGCAAATTCGCGATACCTGCGCGAACACAACTGTCGACCGGCCATGTGGATGTTGAAGACAATGTAGCGTTCACCATTGCGATTCACGATGCTGTAGTCGGGTATGCTGAAAGAGATTACACAACAGATTAGTTATTGTGGCTCACATAAGTCGAGTATTTAACCACTCACCTGATGGGCAATGAACGCTTGTCGGAGTAATCAATGTAGGAGTAGCCACTCTGATCCTCCTGCGGCTCCAGTCTGTCGGCCTCCTGCTGTGTCACGGATATAACCGTCAGGGTCAGACAATCGCCGCCAGATTTGATCAGATCCACCACCTGTTTGTGTGTGGCACCTTCCACGCTAACGCCATTGCTGCAAGTAGACAATGAGGAAACATTTAAGGATTTGAAATCTATCAGTCTGTTGCATCCACACCAACCGCAGACAGCGACGCTCGCAGGCAGTCAGCTGGGCAAACTGGACGCCGTGGAATGGCAACATGTTCGGGGAGACTAAGGACACCGCACAGATTTGCCAACAAGTCAAAGTTGGAGTCACTGTATTAGTACGCAACTCGATTGTCAATCGCCAATTGCGGAGCTGCTGTCACAGACCGATCATTTTAAGAATCGCAATAAGACCAAAGAGACAAAGAGAGAGAGAGAGCGAAAGAGAGATAGAGAGAGATGGGGGGGAGCTACTTGATCGCCTGAGCACTTTGTGGCACTTGATAAGAGACGCCAACTGCAACTCAAGTCCCAGACAGACGCGATTCAATTCGATTCGGGTCAAGTTGAATTTGTTTGTGATAAACACGAGTTGTTGAACTGATCCATGATCCATGGAGCAGCTACTCGTACTTGACAGCAACATAGAGAGAGAAATAATTCCAACGCAATGTGTGTCATTTTCTTCTTTATTCAACGACAGATCTGCATTAACGCGACTGCGGATCAATCAGTCTGCAACACCTATAAAATCGTTGAAGCCCACGCTGTGAGCCAAGTTTAAACTGTGAATCAGGGATGGGCCACAACAGGGAAACACAAATTATCAGGGGTGCCATAGAAAGCGCTTACATTTAAGTGAAATTCAAGCGAAAGCGGCACAGGAGTGCCACAGAAGTCGGCTCAGGGGTGCCACAGAAGTCGCTTTCGCTTGAATTTCACCTAAATTTGTATGAAATTTATGGCACCCCTGTATATATACAATTCGTACACAGAGCGAAAGTGCATGTAAGAAGCATCAACAGCTCCACATAATTTGACAGTTATGCGACCAGTAACATAATCAATTTAACCCTCTAATGCCCAGTGTGCCCTTAGGCGGGATCAACACAAATCTTCATTAAAACTTATAAACTACTTTAATCTATAATTATAGGTAAATAATTTAATGTAAATTACTACAAAATTTAATAAATACGCTCTACGATAAGATTTACTATGTATTTTCATTGTCTGAAAATCAGTTATTGCTTATATTTATTCATTTTCGTGGGTGTTTGAGGGTTACCAAATACCACTGTCAAATCACAAAGCTCAGATGATTAAACAATCCAAAGCCGACTAGTGACGTAAGCAATGCTATATTTATCATTTCCCACTGTCCGTGCTGTAAAATAAACACCCTAAAATCAATGTCATAATACTAGACACCGCCAGTGACTAAGAAATTCTGCCGTTTAAAATTATCAAAGTTGAAATCTACTAACAGACCTTAAGTCACCACTGATCCACATCAATCTATAGCTCAAGGGATCGCCATAAAATCAACAAACAGACCACAAATTACGCAATCAAAAATCCGACTAGTGACGTAACTACAATTATTAGTTCAAAATTAAGAAAATTCCCCTATCCACAATATAATTCTAATTACTAAATAACATTTAACTTACGTGGTTTTTATCAGGGACTGTAATCATTCTAAGTTTTTTTATACTGAAATAATGATTGATTTCAAGTTTTAAAGATTTGCTCACAAAATAAATATTAATTTTGAGTTATACTTTACTACTCAACCAATAATCATGATTTTTGAGCAGAAAAATAAAACTTAAAGATTAACCATTATTTCATGAATTTTATTTTTTGCTCAAAATAGGGAATAAAGGGATTAAATTATATATATTCTTAGTCAGTAAGACAAGGCACACCATAATGATCCACTTAAAAGAAATAAATAAATTCTTGTGGAGAGAATCAAATTGAGCTTTGTCGGTATATTTCTCGCTGTCTCAAAGTTATTATAAGTGAATGATTTTTTGATTAAAAAAAAAACCAAAAATCATTATATGCAGGAGTACGAAAATATACATATTAAATGGCACTTTTAAAGAATATGGTCAAAAGCTTGACATTGTCCTGTCACCAACCGACTAGTGACGTAACTAATGCAACTTGTCATTTCAAATTATCGTAGGTTAAAATTCAATGTCAGACCACAAAGCACCGCTGATCCACATGGATCAGTACACAATTTTGAAGTTCCAAGAATAGACTTAAGATCCACATTTAGGCCACAAGGCATCGCTGATAAGCTATAGGAATGGCAATAATTGCATTATTCTTATTTCATATTCATCCAATTGAAACTCGTACATATGTATGCACATGTCAATGTACAACTCTCTTTGCTGAGGAATCCGGCACAGCTCTGAATATAGTTTAGTTTTCCCTTTTGGGTTGTTTTCGGCTGAAACTGGAAAATTTAAAGCGAAACTGGATTAGATGTCGCCAACGAATTGTTGTTGCCTGGCTTCTTGGACCTCGAGGTCTTCGGCTGGGCCATTACTACGTCTTCTACCTTCCGTTAGACTCCCTCTACTTAGATGTGTGTGTGCGCGTGGAAGTCTTTCCGGTTTGACTTTGGCCACCGCAGCACAAATACATAAATCGCGGCTATCGGGTTTGTCGTGTCGCTGGTGACGCACAGGGACAATAACAACAACAGCGCAATAACAACAACAATAACATGACTCAGAGCCAAGCATAGTCAACATACATTATAACCAGGGTATCAAACCGAAACTAATATCGGTTTCAGTTTCGGTTATGTTCGCATTTAGGTTTTCGGTAATCGGTTACGCAAAGTTTTTATCTATCGGTTACGTAACAGTTACCGGTTTTTTTATATGATTCATACAAAACAATTAAAAAAAAAATTTTAAAAAATTTAAATTTTAAAACAAATATTCAAAAATTAAGACTTTTTTTTATATCAATATACACACATATACAGCGGTGCCACAGAAATCGCTTTCGCTTGAATTTCACCTAAATTTGTATGAAATATACGTGAGATTCAAGCGAAAGCGATTTCTATGGCACCCCTGATAAATTAAATTAGGGCTGAAGTATAAATTAAATTTAGTTTTAAAAAACAATGATTACACCTTAACAGCGTAATTAAATTTTATGTTTGAACAAACCGAAATTAACCGTTATGCATGAATCGGTTATTTCGGTTGAAATAATTTGGACTTTTGGGTTTTGGTAAAATAAAAAAATTTTGTTTCGGTTACTGTTTCAGTTACAGTTACCAATTTCAATCGGTTAATACCGGTTAACGGTTACGGTTTTAATCCCTCATAATAACTACACTTACAGTAAAGAATTATTGTTACACCAATTTGCATGTACAAAAGAAAAAAGATTTAGCTATAGGGTATCGGCCAGTCGAGCACTATATCGCCATTGTCATTATTGGACTGTTATTTGTTCCCTGGGTTTGTACATATAGTAATCGCAATGCGTTGCTGTGTTTTTGCCGCTTTGCAAGAGCACAATTTGCCTGACATCCCCTCCCGCATCACCTCCAACTCACTCCCATTCCGAGTCTGCTGATAAAAACAGCAAAAGTTGTTTATAAACGGGAAACATGTGTACTCACACACACACACACACACTAACACATATCACTTGCATTGATCGTTGATTTCCATAATAAAAGAGAGAGTGAGAGAGAGAGAGTAAAAGAGTAAGAGAGCGAAGAGGGATTAAACATAGTGAAATTATGGATGGAACATTCTCTCTTTGAGATCGATTATGCCTCTTTGGGTATAAATGAGAGTAATGCGTAATCAAGAGAGTCGCTCGATACAACTTTTGATGGTGGGGGATTTGTAAGACACATGACAAGGAACGTAACATAAATCAATCAAATTACCTTATTGTTGATAGAACGGGTTTTAAATGCCATAACATGTGCAGTTACTATACCCTGTAACTAAATAATGACTAAAAACGGGTATACATGCAAACTTGACTCAAAATCATGGGTTGACATCGTAATGACTCACAGATCTAACCGAGCAAATTGACTCCTAACTGTTGGCTAAGTCGTCGACTAGCATGCAAAAAAAACATGTCAATTAATGGAAACATCGATGCATCGTTGTTTTTGATGTTGTCCTTTTATTGGTGTATTGGTTGGTGTTTTTTTTGTGAACATTTAAGAATTCATTTTTATTTTGTTGTCTACATTTTCTTTAAAGTGCTTAGAATCAGAGATTTAATCGTAAACGGAACCGTTAACCGAAATTAACATTTTTTAAATGTAGCAACGGAACCAGAGTTGAAATAAAGTTTTTAAAAAGTACCGAAACCCGAAACTTATGTACCGGCACGGCTACGGTACATTTTTCTACAAAATTCATGTTGTATACTGTTACATAATGTATAATTTGGATGTAAATTAAAAAAATACTTAAAATTATAGTTAAGTTTATCTCAATAAATATATATTTGTTTATAAACATTTGTATTTGCACCGGTACGTACCGGTACTAATACCAGAACCGTACGGGCAAAACCGAAATAGAACCCTTTACCGAAACAGTTGTTTCGGGACGTACCGGAACCGATATTTTTTCGGTTTATTTCCTATAAAACGCAAGACGCTAAATCGCTGCGATTTCTGTGGCACCCCCGATATGTATATTTCAAATTTCGGACCGATATCTTACTTTGTTCAAAAGTAACCGATTTTTGTCACCTTACTTTCTTAAATTATGCACGAATATAAAACAAATTGTTGGATACTTAAAAAACAAAAAAAAAAAAATTTAATTAATTTGTTTTGAAGAAAATAAATTAGAATTAAGCCCAACAGACGGAAAATGTGTCTATTTTATATATTTTTTAACAAAACCACGCAGTTTTATATAACAAATCAAACGGAAATCCTTATGCTTTTCAGCGGGAGCCAGAATTTGGTTAAAGACCCAAAGTTTTTTGTGAAATATTCATAGAATCCTCTGTAGATCTCGATTTTGTTAGACGCCTTCCACCTGTTTTTCGCAACCGAAATGACCCGCCTACTGCACAAACTTGCAAGTGTGCATGACTAACGATTATAGTTTCAATATCTATGTATATAGTAAGCATTCAAATAAATATCCATTTATTTTTTTATTATGATTTAATGTTTATATTGGGGGTCACTGTCTGTGATGATTTAGTACTTGGAAATTGAAAAAATGCTATTAAAAGTATATGTATTTAAATGTGGAAAATATTCAAGCTATTCAAAAAGCTAAAATGCAATGTGTATCTATTAATTTGATTGATATTGAAATTTATAAGATTCGTAAAACGAAAACGAAAACAAAAACAGAATGATGAACTGACTTTATGTGATCTCAACTGGGATTAACCAGCTGTTCTAAATTGTCTATCAGCTCCTCATGCCCATTCCGACTAACACAAACAACAATGGCAAATAAGAGAATTTGAGAAAAGGAAAATAACTGAGGCAAATTTATGTATTTACGTTTACTTCCTCACAATGGGGGTCAGGCAAATTTTCCGTTGAATGGTCTTAAATAAACACCTATTTGTTGTATAGAAGCAAATAATATTATTTAATTTGTTTCTATACCCTGTTAAAGGCAACTAGTTCACAAACGAGCTCTTTTTTAGTTTGCCAATAGAATTTTCTTACACTCAAAAGAACCTTTACAATGAAGGTCAAAAATATTGATTTTATTAAATTGAAGAGCTAGAAGAGACATATTTTAATGCTTAAGAGGATAACCAATATTTATCATATTAAATTGTGTGCAAATCGTGCTTAATTTTCTGTTACAAGCATTTTTTTGTTTATTTTTTTGCAGTGTTTGATGTTGTGGATCTATTTCTGGATTATCCATAACAAAGCCAAATCTACATGCAAAGCACTGCCGAAACTGAAACTGAAACAGAAACAGAAACCTCATCGGCTTAGCTTAGTCTATGGGCTGGCCTGAAACACTGGTCGACCCAAACCAAACCAAGCCAATCCAACTCAACTCAACCCAATCCGACCCAACCAGTGAGTGACGCAAATCTATTGATTAATCTGGGGCATATGCCGCAAAACAACAACAACAAGAACAACAAGAGCATTAATAACATGAACAACAGTAGAACATGGACACAAAACCACAAAATTCGTAGCAGCATAAAATAAAATTGAAACATGATGGATACAAAACAAATTTGACTTCAACGAATTTGACAATTCCCTCCAACTCTAGGAAAACTTAAATAAGTTTTTATAGGGTTCCATTTAATTTTAGGGAAGCCAAGAAAATACCAACACATGTTTCCACTTTTTCGAAAAGTGTGTCTATTTCGACCAAATATAAAACATTTATCGAAGAATAACTATCTAGGCGACTTTTTAATATTTGATAAGGAATCAATCTGCTGACGATAGGAAGAAGTAAAGTCTTTGGCGTAGAATCAAGTGGTGAGTCCAATCTTTTTAAACATCACACACCTTACATTTATGAATAGAGTATCTTAAATGGTATTGTCGGGTGTGTTGCATACTTCATGGCGCAGCTGTGCTACCCCAGAAGCAACTATTGGTTTTTATTATTGACGATGTTATTGTCGTTGTTGCTCTTGAGGCGCTGCGACGGCAAAATAGTTAAAGCATTGTAGTTGTTGGCTGGCATTGTTGTCGTAAATGTTTTAACAAGCCGCACGTTGAACAACTAGAAATGAAAATAGTTCATAATCCTCATTGATTGCATCGCTGCCTTCCCTCAGTTTCCAAAAACAACAATACAATGTTAAGTGGCAAGATGAAGAAGACGAAACACTGCACAACAAGTGAAAGCAATGCACAAAAACGCACAAGTTTTTATTTACAAAAACCAAATTGGGTTCGGTGTTTCTGAATTTTCGTAGTATTTTTCGATATGAGAGAATTTCGGAGGCAATTTAAATAAAATCTTCTCCACAATTGTGATGGATGGTAATTCATTATTCGATTTCAATAATAATAAGTAGAAACATGGTTACGATTCTATAATATAATATTATATTATATTTTCGGAAAGTTTAATTTTTTGTATTTATTTAAAAAGAGAACTGCAAATAAAAATCATCATATGATCCTAGAAACTGATGCGAATGATAATCAGAAACCTGGCCTGAATATAAACTCAGAATCCAAATGTTACCCGAAAGATGGGAAAAGTAGTAAATAAGGACGGCATTCATATGTACACTCATGGACAAAATAATGACTATTTTAACCCCTTTTTCCTACTTTTCACGCAAAAAGTGGCTTTTCAGCAATTTTAAAAATATTATTAAAAATATAAGCGAAAAGATTTCTGAAAATTTTTTTTTGCAGTCACTCCTAAAATTGTTTGAAGAATGTTTTTGCATCCCAATATTTTTTGGAAAAAATCGAGGAAAAAAGTTTTAAAAGTTGACTTTTTTTTAAATTCGAAGGTTAAGGAAAGTTATGCATCATTCAAACGGAATTTAGATGACCTTTCCAAATATATTTTTTAAATTTGAAGACTTGACTTACAATAGCTGTTATAGTAAAAGAAAGAATGCACCTATTATTTTGTCCATGAGTGTATATTTTGAATGATCTCCTCAAAAACATTTGTAATAAAATAAACAAAATTGGGTTTTGTTCATGCTCCTAACAATATCAATAAGAAACAAGTGGGAAAGGCTATAGTCGAGCACCCGACTACAGGATACCCGTTACTTATTTAAATATATTTAAACTATTTTTTATTGCATGCTTTTAGGCACTTACACTGATTAAAAACTTTAATCTACCATCTTTCTATTTGTCCGATCTTGTTACGATTTAGTAGGATAATAGGTAGTAATAATAGTAACTAACATTAATTAATTAAAAAATCCTAATACCTTCGTGTGGTGGATTTTCGCGATTTACAGAGGCGGAAAGAAGAGTGGCAAAAGTATGTGTGCCAAATTTGGTTGCTCTAGCTCTTAGTCTCTGAGATCTAGGCGCTCACACAGACGGACGGACAGACGGACATGGCTATATCGACTCGGCCGTTGATGCTGGTCAAGAATATATATGGGCATTTCCAGAAAAAGGTCCACCACGACGAAAAACGTAAAATTGATTAAAAACTCACATCTTGTGAAATTTTCTTCCAAAAATGTATTCAAGTTATTTATATTATCAATATACGCTAGAAAAAATTCAATAGGATGAACATATAGATTCTACATTGGAATAAATTCACTTTTTCCATATTTTTGCCTATTTTCTTAAAAATTGATTTTCAAAATGGACCGTTTGTATTTTAACGATTACACTTAGTAGGACAGTAAGATTGTAACATGAACCATTTTTATATATAGAAATATAATGAAAGTTTAATTTAAAACAAGTTCTAAGAGCTATATATCGGAATATAGAATACAATTTGATGAACAAACTCTTGGAAAAACTAGGTGGAAATCTTGTCACGTTCGCGATGTCACGTTACAAATTACTAAGAAATCTTGTAAAATATATAAAACGGTAGTTACATATCAAAATTATTTCTAAAATGGAAAACTACATTATTTTATTATGGTTTAAGAGTATTTTCTTCCAAATTACTCGCCACATTTCGCAGAGTTTCGCATTTGTCAAGATGAAGTCAAAAATGACTTCCATTTTTCGTCGCGTTCGCGATGCATTGTTTTCTATAAATAATTAAAAAACGACAAGTCTTCGAAGATTGTCTTTTATCATAAAAAAAGAGTTGATAAAATGCATTAAACACATGGGAAAACATTTTTGAAAATGTAAATTTTTGCCATTTTTTTTTTCATTTAAAGTCGTACGAATGTCGAGTTCGCGATCCTGGAAATGCCCATATACTTTATAGGGTTGGAGATGCTTCCTTCTCCCTGTTACATACATTGCAACGAATACAATATCCCCTTTTAGTTATGTTTTAAGTAACGGGTATAATTAAACTATATGTAGGGTATCTCAAAGTCTCAAAGAATATCATCCTGCTCGATACTTTTAAATTACAGACAAATGTATGTACACATGTCTATATCGGGACGATCGATCAGATAGGAGTGGCATACAAAATGAAGCCAAACAATGGAACTTGAACAGCAGTTATCGATGCAACTGGTCAATTTTGGACGCGCCACTTGAGTGGGCGTCTAATCTAATCACTTGGTTTATACTTAAGCCGAATCGCAACAGTTCTTTGTTGAGCTAGAAGTAATCAATGACTCGAGGTGGGAGTTGGACAGTCGACAAGATGAGAGCAAAGTGGCAACTGGTAGTCGGAATACAGCTATTGCTGCTGCTGCAGTCGCTCCTGGTATGCAATGGACTGGAATGCTATGCCTGCGATTCGGCCGAGGATGCTGAGTGTGCCACACGTCCCGGCCAGCAGCTGGAGGTGGAGGAGTGCTCGGTGGCTGGCGATGTGTGTGTCACCTCCATCACCGCGGGATTAACGCGGCGCGGCTGTTTAAGGCGACTCTATCCGAATGGCTACTGTGCCGAGCCCTGCGATAGCTGCAACACGAGTCTGTGCAACCGTCACGTCTATCCGGTGAATCGACTGCGTTGCTATCAGTGCACCGGCGCTCAGTGCATCGATGTCAGCCAACGGCCGCAATTGCTGTTGCCGTGTCCCGTCTACCATGCCGAGGATCGTTGCTACACAAACGTCTTGCACCTGAGCAACACGCAACGCGGTTGCGAGCACACCAATCTGCCCGCTGGTTGTCCGCACGTCTGCCTCAAGTGCAACTACAATGGCTGCAATGCGGAAGTCACCGTCAGCGAGAGCCGCTGCCTCCAGTGCACCCACAATCGCCTCTCGCCCAACCCCGACTGTCAGCGCGAGCAGCAGCAGCAGGAGCATGAGTCGGATAAATGTGCTCTCAACAATGCAACTGTGACGCAGTGCGTCAACAAGGTGATGTTCGGGCACCGGGAACGGTGTTACACGCATCGCAACAATCAGACGGATGTCCTACAACGCGGCTGCTCCACCACAATGGGCTTCTTTCCCACCGGCGACCTGGCCGAATGCTATGGCGACTATTGCAATTCCCAGTGCCAGGACATTGCCTGCGCCACATGCAATTCAACCAGCGATCCCAATTGTCGTCGTGGACATGCTCTCAATAGCAAAAAATGCGTCCCCGGCACTGTTGCCTGTTACTCCTGCGAGCAAGGTTAGGGTGAGTCAGGCAAAGGTACAGGTACAGGTGAAGTGTGCACAATAGTGATGTACATCCATATAATGGATCGAGTTCTAAGTCGAAATTTAAAAATCGTTAAAATCGAAGCATCTATTTTGTTTATTTATTTTTACATCACAAGTTCAACTAAATATTCGGATCAGCATATACAAATTGTAAATTCATTTAACAAAACGAGTAGAAACACTTAAATTCCAGAGTTGTGTTTATTAATTTGTTTAGAAAAGCTTCGATCGTAGATCATTCAGTTCGGTCGTTCATCACAGAACTGAACCTTAAGTTTGGCGAATGAGCTACGATGAACAAACTCCAGTGAGTCATAAATTGTTCATGGAAAATCGACTTGCCGATTTATCGATGTATTTTTACATCACTATTGCACAGTGTCCACCAAAAGTAAATAAATTCAGTCCTACTCTATCTTGAGCAGGAGATAGTGCAACTATAAATAGTTCTTGTTTAGTTTCTGTCAAGACAAATCATGATTTTTTTTAATAATTATTAAATCGAATGACGTTTGATTAATTTATAAATTCCCAATCTGCCTTGTTATCTATTCATTTCTATTTTGTAAAACCTTTTAATAAAACTGAAATGCAAAGAATTATACATAGGTACATATAATAAAATCTCTTTACGAGGTAAAAGTCTAGTGACGAAAACATTTTCATGCCACAAAATTTCTGATATCCAATTTTGTGACGAATAATATTACGTTTTACTTGTAAATTATTTAAAAAATAATTTTGACACCTGCTTTCGTCACTAGCGCGGACTGCCGTCCGCAGTGATAACAGAAAGACAACAGATAATATTAAATTGGATACAATCTGCAATGTACCTGCAAGCACACGACACGATTAGGCGGAGCCAACTTCATGTAATTACAAACTTCTTTCAGATACGCTGCTCCGACGTGGCTGTGCTGATGCGGATTTCCAGCCCGGTGCCGGAGAGGCCTGTCAGCTGTGCCGCAGCGGCGACACATGCAATCGCTGGTCCGTGCGCAGCTGTTACCGCTGCAATTCGCAGGAGCACGGCGCGGACTGTGCGGAAATGCTTCAGCCCGCTGACATGACAGTGAGCAACTGCACCCATCCAACGGAGTTGTGTGTCAGCACCGTAATCAGTCGACTGCAATTGGTCCACACGGTGCGGGGCTGTGCCAGCGAGGTGCCCGAATGCACCTCCAATGATCCCTACTGTGTGCGCTGCAATGGCACCCTCTGCAACGTGGCGCCCACCTTGTGGGCCACCAAGCATGCCACACAACACCCGCAATTGACAGGAGAGGCCCCAACGCCCCAGCGTCCCAGCTGGCCACATGCGCTCCTCGAATATCTATGGCCCAGTCCGTGAGCAACACGCGACTGCAGAGCAAGCAGTGCACAGTGGTTGGTCTTGTATTAAGCCGGCGGTCAAAATTACTTTTAGTAGCTTTACAAAATTGTTGCAATAGAATGATCATACTAATACATATCCAAAGCACTTTCTCACCGCCCACTTAAATTAAATAAAAATATTTAAAAAAAAAAAAAAAAATGCCAAAAAGTAAGAGATTATAAACTTCTATGGGATATTGATTGTTATTGAAAATTAATTTAAAAGAAATGTGTAAATAATTAATTAGGGTTCGAGAACACAGCACACACAAACACACGTGAAAAAGTGGTGCAAATAACAACGAGTGGCCACGCACCTGCTGTGAGCGCATTTCGTGAGCGACTGAGCGATTTTTAGTACATCGTAGAAAGACAAAGTGTATACAATGCTAAATAAAATGCAACACAAAAAAAAAACCTTAATAAATTAAGCGTTTTTACGGTGGCATGTCACAACGCCCTACAAAACTCTGAGCGTTGTGTCCATTTCTATTTCGTACATAAAACCCAAATGTTAGTTCGGATTTAATCCAAATATTCACTTTGGACGAATTTATTTTTATGTTTAATTCTTAATAAAAGCAATTACTTAAATGCATTAAGTGTTTATTATAAACCTCAGTCAACCAGTTTCTCTCTCCACACTGCCCCTAAAAATAAATAAAAATTATATTGATAAGACTACGTCCGCCCTGGCAGAGGATGTAGAATAATGTTTGTGGCTTTTTTTCAGTTGTCAACCGGCACACAAAACGCCCCTCGAAAGTGAGCTGTGGCGTGGGAGGAGAGAGAGAAAGGGGAAGAGAGTGGACAGTCATCAGCAGGGCTGGCAGAATCAGGGCTGCAAGAAACAAGAAACTAAAGACAAACCTTTTAGGTTTAGGTAGACGGCAGTCCGCGCTAGTGACAAAAGCATCACAAAGGTTGCGAAAGGCGACTGGCAAAATGTATACAGAAAGAATGGAATGTTTGATCAGATCGAGCTAACTAACAAATGTGCATACTAAGTACTGACATAATTTTGGTAACTCACCTGGTCCGTGAGATACGGGGGTACATGTGCAAAATTTAAATAATTGCAGCGGATGGGGTCGTTGAAGCCTTTTGGTGAAATTTTGAAATTTTGAATTATTTTTCCAAACTTTTTGAAATTTCAACAAAATTTCGCGTTATTGATATGTATTGATACGTATGTACGTATACTACTAGAAAGAGGACAGCAGCAATGAGGTGTCGCATCAGCCAGAAATTGAGAGTGTACATAAAATCAAAGGCTGATTGTTGCTAATTATTTTAAATGAACTGGTTCATTTGCTAGAACTGGGAAAAGAATTCCAAAAGCTCAAACGTGAAATATTTACATACACTTGTAAGCATTTAACTGTAAATATCTACATATCTTGTTTGTATGTTTGTTTCCGTTTTATAGTTGCTTTGTCTGCTCACGCTCCGCCAAATTATAGCTGTTGACTGTTGTTGTTACAGTTGATAATCAAATGATGGGCGCTATAAAATAACAACAACAAACGACCAACTTGCCCCAGAGAATAATGCATCCAACAAAAAGTGCGAAAAATGTGTAAAATAACGATTGCAAATTTCTGGCCTTTTTCTGCGTGAGGGAGGGTGTGAGACGTCGCATCGTGAGTGTAGGTAGGGTGGTCTACATGATTGGGGGAGGTGGGTGGGTGGTCTACATGATTGGGGGAGGTGGGTGGGTGGTAGCTTCGTTCGTCGCCGATGATAATTAAGTTGCTAGACATCGCGCGCGACTCGCAACGAGAATGTTACTAAAATTTTTAATTGAATTTGTGCGCAGGTTTTCGGTTTTTGGGTTTCGCTTTTCACCTTTCTGACACAACGTGGATCCAGGAAAGGTTATCACATCATTGGCGCTCACAAAACTCAATTATATGCAACGTGTTTTGATTGATAGCTTAGTAGGTGGAATGCAAAGGGAAATTATTTGACTGTGCCGCGATAACACAAAATGTCAAAGATGCAAACAAAACCTTGACGAAGAGCAAAAAGATGGGCGAGAGAATAAAAAGCAAACGCGTGTCGCTTTGTGCGATTGAGTTTATGAACGTGAGCGCCGGGGTGGGGCGGGGGGCGGTGGGGTGCTAGGGGCATTTTAATTAGCTTGCTTTGTATGTGTGAGTGAATGTACACATATGCAGATCTGTCAGTTTGTGTACGATTGTACGAGTGAGTAGGTGTGCTCAAATACAAGCAAAGTGTGAATGGGAGAGTGTGCCCAAACAATGGCATAAACATTACGCCATAACAACAACAACAACAATAACAAGAAATATAAGCTGTTTCAAACTGTTACCAGCTTTCACGGCAAAGTTCAGTAACAACCCTCTCTTACTGTCTCTGTCTTCCTTTCATAGAACCACACACACACATATATATATATATATGCATACTTAGGCAAGCAAACAAACACACACTGAAGTAACATAACGTTATTGATTCCAGGACCCCAGTAGCAAGCCCCATTCTGAACACAACTCAGTTTTAAATTTCTTTTCCATTTCGAGTGGAGTCGTTCAGTGGGTGGGCTACTCTCTTTCCTTTTCCTACTCTCTCGCTGTCTCTCTCTCACTCTTTCTCTCTCTCTCTCTTTCTCTCTCTATCATTCTGTCACACTGCGTATCTTCAGCTGAAAAGCGGGACAGGGCGGGGCAATACAAGCAGGTCAAATACGAATGCCGCGTAAAAAGGAATCTATTCGGCATTAACGTTTGACGCGTTATCGTTTGTGGATGATGACATTATTACTTACACCTCGAGTATGCGATCGCCTTTTTTGATGCCCGCCTTCTCGGCAGCGCCGTTCTCCAACACAGCGCTGACATGCTGCAGGGGGGCGTATAGTTCGCCATTGATGGATCGCAATTGCCCGCCCTCGGACACCTGTCCGCGAACATTGAAGCCAAAGCCAGTTTCCGTCTTATAGATGGTAACGACGCGCGGACCATTCGCGGCAGTGATGGTGTTGCTGCCGTTGTTCTCGCTCATTGCTGCGCCGCCGGTTCGCGTCGCGTCCGCTCAAAGAGCACACTCACACACACGAGTGCACACACTCGCACACACACACACAGACAGACACACTGGCTAAGACACGACACTGTTGTTGTTATTTTACACAATTTTGCTGCTGTTGCTATTGTATATTTGCGTAACTTTTGTATTTTTGCAACTTCTTTTTACACTCAAACATTCGCGCGAACATATACACAACGTAACCGAAACATGAATATAAATACAAATACAAAAAGACATACAGGCTATGGCAGAGGTAGAGGTGGGGACAGGCGGCAGCCCCAAAGCAGCCACTTTTACTTTCCGCAAACCACAAACTCGAAATTCGCAGCAACTCCAACTCCGGAATTGAATCACACTTGGTTTGATGAGTGACTTGTGTGATGTGTTATGGTATTGCAATAAAAAGGGGTTTGCATTGCGTTAACGTTAACGGCTAACAATATGCGTACCGCACATCAATTTTGCATATTGTTTCTGATTTTCTTAATTCACTTTTGCTTTTGCCTTTGCCTTTGCCACTCACCCAACAACTGCTAGGCGCTAGTGTTGGGTTTGTCCATTAGGTGAATGTTTAATGAACTGAACTGAACAAGTGAGCTACTGCTTCCTGGTAGAGTTGGGTCGTTTCGTTCTGAAAAAGTTCAAATGAACGGGTCATTAAGACGAACGAATGAACTTATTCAGTCAATCATGAACTAAATCGTTAATTTCGTAGTTGGTCACTAATTTCTTTAAAAATTTTCTAAATTTGTTAGAGAAATTTCAATTAGAATTACAAACTTAGAGTTCCGCGATTAGATGCATTTTCTTCTTTATTTACAAGTAACAAAGTTTAAATTTCAAATACTTTTAAGTTTTCAACAATGTTAAATTTAAATGATTTAAATTTAAATAAAAAAAAAACAATTTCTCTTTTTTCTCATTTTCAATATGCCAGGGTATAAGTATGTATGTATGTATGTAATCCTGAATCTAATTGGCATTTGTCGTCTATTCTAATTAAAAACTTAAAACACATTTCACATTCCACTGAAAAGAAACAGTTGTAGCCTATTACATCGTTTACCGTTCATAAAAAATCTTTCAACGTTCATGACCAACTGAATAACTGAATTTCATGACTGATTTAGTTCCCGACTGAAAAATGAACGATTAAACTTATTCAGCAAATTGAACTAAAAAGCCCAAATCTACTTCCTGGTTGTTCACATCTGGAGCGCTCACAAGTGAACAACAATTTAGTGTTTTCGACGACAGCATGGCAGCGCTGTACGGTGATGCCACATAGCAAAAGGCTCAAAATGAAACGTTCCGAATGCACAAATATGTATTTCTATCTATAATATAAATAATATTAGTAGCAAATTTAAAGTTTTTGAATGAATCCTTCTTAATGGAATATCTAAATTATAAGATATAAAAAATATTAAGTTCACCAGCACTTACGTTCTACACAGTTATCGACTACAATCAGCTGGGCGTTAGTTGCCCATATTATTACATTTTAGCTGCATTATTTGCTACCTTTAGTATTATTAATTTGTTTGCAGCATTTAAAATCCTTGAATCTATCTAGGGATACACAAATTTCTTCGTCAAAAATTAAAACGAGCAAATTAAAAAACCTAATAAGCTTCAATAATACGGCATCATTTGTCATTCGCCGGTTTATTTACATTTATAGGAGTCAGATTAACCACCAATGAGAGGTTGTTTCAAGTACTTGAGTAAAGATAACGATTTAAAAATAACCCCCAAGCTCAGATTAATAATTTGAAAAAGCGGGAAAACAATCGTTTTTTAAAGTTAATTTAATGCATTTTCAAGTTGACTCTAAAGAAAATTGAGATAGTTAATAAATAAATCAGATCATACGTAGTAGAGGTCTGCATGGCTGCATTCAAACTTCAGCGTCTCTGAGTTCTCTTGAGTTTAAATTAGTTCCTTGAGTGGAATAAATTCTAAGATCCGGTTCTCATCGATTGAATACTCATTTTTGACATAAATTTGAGTACTCAAATGAACGGCATCGATTGAATGAGAAACAAATGAAATGAATGAAGCAAAGATTTTCAGAGTACTCTGAATACAACTTGTTTTTTAGACCCCGTACCTAAATAAAGTACAGGGGTCTATTAACTTTGTCACAAAAAAAAAGGCGTGGCAGACCCCACAAAGTATATATGTATATTCTTGATCAGCACCAACAGCCGAGTTGTTTGAGATATCTGAACCAAATATGCATATGCACTGCTCTATCTAGACCAGGGCTCGGCACGGCCCTATCCCGTAGGCATAGGAAACTTGCGTGGCGACTGCGCTGCCGCTCACGTACGCTCACGTACGACACACTGCTACGATTTGCTTCTGTTAACGTCGCTGTTATTCCGCTGTTAGGCGAACAAAAATGCACACTAACGCAATGCAAACATATGACTGTGTTGGTGCCGACCACTGATCTAGATTCTAGACGCAGATGTAGTCTTCTAGGGAAATATGTCCTACCAATTTGGGACATTGCATACCTCAACCCGACCAAAATGGATGAGCTATAGGCTCGGAAGGGGGCACAGTGCAGGCTAATAAATGTTTTCGTGACTAGATATTTACTTTAAATTAAAAGAAACTTAAATTACGGCACTTTGTCACCTCATTCGTTTTTTTCGGTTATTTCGTCATTCAATTCACTTTGCTTTTTTTGAATGTGAAGTTTTCGGTTTGAATTCATTCATTCAATTCATTCATTTTATTGTGAGACGAAGCCGAACTCATTAAACTCATTTAAACATGAATGTCTCATTAGACGTTTTGAATGCAGCCATGCAGACCTCTAATACGTACATAAACATTTAAACATTTAAACTTACTATATGCTGAAAAAGTTGTAATGTAAAATTCTGGATTTACTTTGAAAATTTTAACTTCTGGATAGGAATCTGTCAGGCTGTGATTGTGAATAAAAAACATAGCTAACAGGGAAATTCAACCAAAAATCTAGAACTGCAAGGGGGCAATGATTTGGGTGAGACTAGTGAAGAGAGGGGACTGTGCGTACACAGGGGCACATTCATAGCATAAAGTGGCGCCTTTGACACAGCGCCATTGCCTCTAATGGGGGCGTGGCAGCCGTGGCAGGCGCTATTGTAAACGTAACATTTGCGTCGGGTTGCTTGGGACAAAAAGATAACAAATAAATATAGTTAAAAACATAAACGAAAACGAAAATTGAAAATCCATTTTCACACGCAGAGAAAAGACGGAAAATGGTACAACAAATAAAATTTTAAGCAATGCAGTTTTTTTTTATTAACTCGCAGCTAAAAATTAATGCTGCTCTTTCTTGTTGTTATTTCAGATGTCTTGGGTCTTGCTTATCAATTCATTAAATATGATATTGTATTTAAATAATTAAATGTCCTTAATTTAACAAAATTGGCGAGCTTAGAAACGAAGCAACTGTCTCAAGATACTTTCTTCATACATATGCACATACACTACTGTCCAAAATAATACGTACACTTTTTTTTTTACTATAACAGCTATTGTAAGTCAAGTCTTCATATTTAAAAAATAAATTTGGAAAGGTCATTTAAATTCCGTTTGAATGATGCAAAACTTTTCTTAGCCCATTAAGTACCCATTAAAAATTTCGAATTTATGTAAATGTCTATTTTTAAAACTTTTTTCCTCGATTTAAAAAAAAAAATAGTTTGATGCAGAAAAATTCTTCAAACAATTCTAAGAGTAACTGCAAAATTTTAAAAATCTTTTCCCTAGTATTTTTTATAGTTTTTTTAAAATTGCTTATTCGTAATTTTAAGCAATTTTCAAAACAAAATTTTTTTGCAGTTACTCTTCGAATTTTTCTGCATCAAAACATTTTTGTTTAAAAATCAAGGAGAAAAAGTTTCAAAAGTAGACATTTACATAAATTAGAAATTTTCAATGGGTACTTGATGGGTTAAGAAAAGTTTTGCATCATTCAAACGGAATTTAAATGACCCTTCCAAATTTATTTTTTAAACATGAAGACTTGACTTACAATAGCTGTTATAGTAAAAAAAAAAAAAAAGTGTACTTATTATTTTGGCCAGTAGTGTATGTATGTATGTCGATATACAAGACTCACACATCTACAAGCACACAGAGACACAAATTGGCGTTCATATATGTATATGTATGTACATTTTAACGGCATATCGCTGGCTCTCTATGTACAATATGCTAAATAAAATTGAAGAAAAAAAGTAAACTTTTTGATAAGAAACTTTTAGTCAAAACAGATAATTCTTCTTTTTTATATTTGTATGTATATGTTTATGTGTTATGTATGAATGCGTTTAATTTACGTAAATTCATAAATTTCTTGCTTTCGAAATTATGGAAACCTAACAGTTAAGGGGAAATCACGTAGTAAACTTATAAAATAGCATTTAAAAAAAAAATTAAAAAAAAAAAACAACAAATATATGTTAAAGTTAAGATTGATCGGTTTTCATTTAGCTAAATAAAGTATATGGATACATACGTAGATACATACAGCTGCGGTCAAAAAAATAGTAGTGCTCTTTCTTTTACTATAACAGCTATTGTAAGTCATGTATTCAAATTTAAAAAATATATTTGGAAAGGTCATCTAAATTCCGTTTGAATGATGTATAACTTTCCTTAACCCATTAAGTACCCATTGAAATATTCGAGTTTTAAAAAAAGTCAATTTTCCAAACTTTTTTCCTCGATTTTTTCCAAAAAATGTTGGGATGCAAAAACATTCTTCAAACAATATTAGGAGTGACTGCAAAAAAAAATTTTCAAAAATATTTTTGCTAGTTTTTTTTATAATTTTTTAAAAACTGCAAAAAAGGCACTTTTTGCATGAAAATGAGGAAAAATGGGTTAAAATGGTCATTTTTAGGATTTTCAAAAAATTATAAAAAATACTAGCAAAAATATTTTTGAAAATTTTTTTTTGCAGTCACTCCTAATATTGTTTGAAGAATGTTTTTGCATCCCAACATTTTTTGGAAAAAATCGAGGAAAAAAGTTTGGAAAATTGACTTTTTTTAAAACTCGAATATTTCAATGGGTACTTAATGGGTTAAGGAAAGTTATACATCATTCAAACGGAATTTAGATGACCTTTCCAAATATATTTTTTAAATTTGAATACATGACTTACAATAGCTGTTATAGTAAAAGAAAGAGCACTACTATTTTTTTGGCCGCAGCTGTATATGTATAAATGAAGATCACTTAAAATCGAATCCAATATTTTTGTATGATAATAAAATAATGGGACGCCCCCAAGAACAGTTTTAGCTTGTACAAACTTCAGAAAAATCTTCAAGTTGAAATGAAAAAAAAAATATGTACATGTTTATAAACTATAAACTTTACTAGGAGAATGCCGTGTGTAAATGAGAGAGTGTGTGTACAGTGAACAGCATAAGCTGTTGAATTTAAAATGATTGATTACACAATTGAACAAAATTGGTTTAATCAAAATAACTATATGTTAATATTTCTCTTTTAGGTATAATAAACATACATATGATTCAAAAGGCTTTCAACTGAAGTAGAGACTTACTTGGCTAATACAATTATTCGGTTACAAACTAATCGACTAACGACTACAATTGTATTCTTAATTTTAATTGTAACTTTATTCTATGCGCTACAAATTTTAACTTTTTGCTTAACGTAACTAATTTCCATAATCTGGTACTTGTTGCTCGCTCTAAACTCATTTAAATGTTATTATTATAATTATTATCAATATTATTAATATTATTATTACTTGTTAGCCTATAAACTACATAAATACATTCCCTTTATATTCTCACCCCAGCAACTTGACCTTTTTTTCTTTTCTCCACTTCTTGACAATTTCATTATTTACATGTGTTCTATGTATGTGTGAGTGTAAGTGAGAGTGTATATAAGTGTGTGTGTGTATATATGTGTATATAAAATTTGTAAATAAACGAGAGTTTTGTATTAATTTCTTGTGGTTGGCTGGCAGGTGCTTCTAGGTGAAACTTCTTAAGAGCATCTAGTATATATAATTAAAACTAACTCTGCTGTTCAGTTTAGTGTTGTTATTGTGGTTGTTCTTGTTGTTGTTGTTGTTGTTGTTGACATCACAGACATGTTGCGTGGTGTTGCTGCTGTTGCTTGTTGCACGCTCAATTCCACAGCAGCCAACGTTAACTCTTTGTGATCTCCAGCTGCTGCTGCTTCTGCTCCCACCATTCCTGTATGCTGCACACCATCTGATGCCGCCGGAAACGCATCGATTCATTGACGCACATGTCTATAAAGTCCGATTTCATTTCCTGATCGCCCTTTATCAAATTCAAATGCTCCAACAATTGACTGTAATCCCGTCCAGGTCGTCTTATATCACGAAAGATTTGCAAACGCAAATCAATATTATGTTTACGTGCCGCTTCCCGTTGCTCATCCGTCAAACCACGATCTGGCGATGTCATTCCGTCTTCTCCATTGTTGTTGTTGCTGTTGTGCGTTGGCGATGCTTTTGGTTCCAACTTGGGGCTACTATTGTTATAACTTCGATGACAATTGTTGCTACTATTACTATTGCTGTTGTTACTGTTGCTATTGCTGCAGTTGTTGTTGTTGTTGTTGTTGCTGGTGATGTTGCCATTATTGTTGTTGCTGTTGTGATGGTTAAGTCCGCTGCCCCAATAGAAATGCGGATTGCTATTAGATGCCGAGCTGCTTCCAATCCCACCAGCTGTCCGCTTGAGTGCATCAAAACTATTCGCCGAGAGATCAATATCGATATCAATGGCATTTCCATCGCTGGCACTGCCATTCAATGTGCTGCTAATGCTGTTGCTGCCGTTGCCGCTGTTGCTGCTATTGCTGCTGCTGATGCCACTGTTGCTCATGGTGCTGCTGCTGCTACCGCTGTTGCCATTGTGACAAGTCTGCAATATGCGCGAGATCTCCGAGGCGTCATTGATGTCATTGTGACTGAAATACGTTGTTGGTGTTGTTGTGCTGCTGCTATTAGTTGTTGTTCCCGGTACAGACGCTGTTGTTGTTGTTGTTGCTGCTGCTGTTGTTGTTGTTACTGCTGCTGCTGCTGTTGCAGAAGATGATCCAGTTCCTACTCCAGATAGCGCACCTGCTGCTGTTGTTGTTGCCAAGGCTGCCGGCGGGGATAGCATGGCACCACTTCCCAACCCATGGTGACTCCCATAGCCATTGGGCACCAGCAATAGTGGTGGCATTGCAGTGCCACCTGTTGCCATCTTGTTCATGGCCGATATTGTCGCTGTCGCTGTTGCTGGCATCATCAACATGGCGCTGTCCATTGCTGTTGGCATGGAGCTAACATTGCTGCTGTACGCCGCATGTTGCATGGTCAGACCGTTGAGAGGCACATATAACACATCGTTAGTATTGTTGATGTGACAATTGTTGTTGCTGTTGACATGGCTGTTGATGTTACTGATGCTGCTGCTACTGCAGTTGCTTATGTTGATACTGCTGCTGCTGTTAATGTTGCTGCTGCTAATGTTGCTGCTGATAATGTTGATGTTGCTGTTGCCGCAAGTGTCAGGCGTACCATTACTTGCTACTGCTGCTGCAATTGTTGTGCTTGTCGATGCTGCCGCTGTGCCTGCCACAACATCAACAGGCAACAGTCGTGCAGCTGCTGTGCTGGTGATTGCCGTTGCTGCAACTGCTGCCGATGTGCTGTTGCTGCTAATGGTAATGTTGCTACTGTTGCCGCCACTGGCGCTGTTTCCGCCGACAATGTTGCTGTTGTTGTTGCTGCCGCTGTTACTGGTGTTGCTGGTGGTGCTGCTGCTGCTCATGTTGCTATTGTTGTCCGCCTCAATGGTGCTGGCCTCATCGCTGATGCCGTTGATAAAGTTGTGCACGTAACCATTAAGCGGCGTCTCCTGTTCGCTGGCCTCCTCCTCACTGAAGTCAAAGGTCAAGCGTTCTGTTGAATGCAGACCAATGGACATGCCGGAATCATTGGTGCTACTGCTGCTGGACGTATCCGAGCATATCGAGGATGCATAGCTACTGTTGCTGTCCTCGTCCATCATTAAATCGCCGACGCTGCCGTGACCGACGCTGCTGCACGTCAAACTGGCCGTTGAGCTGGACGAGTTGACGCTGCGCATGGAGTCCGTGGAGAGACGCCGAAATTCGAATGCCCGAGGCAACGGACCCGCCTTTCGTTTGCGTCCGCGCGCTGTGCCGTCCAGCTTCTTGGAGCTGGGCCCCATTGGACCGCAGTTGCCATTGCCACCGCCACCGCCCAGCATAAGGACAGACATGCCGGCACCCACAGGACCAATGCCGCTTGAATTGCCGCCGCCGTTGCCACTAGAGGATGCGCCACCGCCGTTGCCATTGGGCGATTTCATGGGCGCCACATCACTGAGATCAGCCTCATCCACCATGACCATGTGCTTATCCTTCTTATAGGGATTACCGAACATATGCTGCCTCACATTCGTTGGCTCAATCTCACGCAACGGATTGTCCTTGTTCTTCAAATACTCCTGATAGTTGCCCATCTCGGCGATGGGCAGGCAATGGCCTGAATCTTTCGCCACCAGACTGGCGGGTCGCAGGAACGTCTCACGCATCCGCGCAATCTCGTCAACTAAATCACGACGTGGAATATCAAATGGATTGCGATAGGTTTTCGCCGACGACTGATGCGTAATCTGAGGCACCACAATCGTATAATTCTCGACGGGCTCGATCTCGGCGTGCAGCTTGGCAAACGTGTCGCGCAGCAACGGATGTCGCACCAAATCTCGACGCAGTGCAGCACCCGTGCACAATTTGGCCGTTTCCACCTGACGGTAGGGTGGCTTCGCTTGTTTCAGCTGCTTGTAGACCTTCAGGCAGAGATTCTCCTGATCCTGCTTGGCGGTGTTCTTAATATGCTTCAGCTGATTGGCTATCGTTGGCGACAAATAGTTGTCCACATTTTCGGGCAGCAGAAACTGCAGCAGCTGATACGGCACATTGATGTTGACCAGCGCCTTGCGCAGGAACGGGCAGTAATACGGCGGTATGGAGCGGACATAGGCATTAAACTTATACATGAGATCATTGGGCGGACTCATGTTGTATTTGTGGATGAGGTCATGCAGAAGAGGCAACAATGCCGGATAATTATAGGCCAGGACGTACAGATGAACCTGGGTAAAGTTGGGCGCCGCCTTCAGGTATCCAAAGGGCAGCTCAAAGCCATGCATGCCGTTGGTAACGATCACCTGCCAGCATTTGTTCATCTCCCGCTTGTTGAGTATCTGTAGTGTTAGCGGACAACCCTCGATTTCATATTTGTCCACTGGAAAACTGCGCACCAGTTGCGGCTCATCCACGGCGGGAGTGAGTACCTTCAGCTTGGGATGTGCGTCGCGGGGTGGCAATGTGATGGCCTTGGAATCTGGCCAATAAGGCTCTGGTAATGGCCAATAGCCAATGGGAAAGGTCTTTTGTGTTATATGCTTTTGTACAAAGATCATCTTTTTAATGGGCTGGAAGACAATATCGGGCGTGGTTTCGTTTGGTGCTGCTGCTCCTCCGCCGCCGCCAACACCTGGTCCTCCTCCACCTACCGCAGCAACACCTCCGGCGCTGCCTCCTGGTCCTGCTGCCGAGCTACTGTTGTTGCTACTGCCAGACTCCTTGGGTAACATTGGCTCAAATTGAAGGACAACGCCGGGTTGGACTTTCTGCACGAGACTTTCGATGCATTGATTGAGCACGTAGTGACTGCGTACACGATACGATCGTCCACCGGTCACCTCGCACATCCGCTCAATGGGCGAATCATCGTGAGGCACTTTTCCATCGACACGTTCATCGATTTTATTGCCGGGCATGCGCAGCACCAGCGAAAATAAACGCTGATCCCAGCGGAAGGGTTCTTTGGTGAACTTGGTGCCGGGTATTTGATTACTCAGCGGCAGTATGATCTCCTGGTGTACACCATTTCGATGTGAATAGCGACCGCCATCGGTTATGACAATTATCACCGATGGCTCCAAATAGAACGGGCAACGTCCCTGGCCATATGTATCGATGCCCGACTGCATCCGGTTTAAGTTTAACAAATCGAAGGCATTGCGCAACGATTCGCCCATTGAGGTGAGGCCGTGACTCTGCAGATTCTTGAGCTCGTTCATAAACGTCGCATGATTCTCTTTCCAGCCGGCTTTCACATTAGCCGGTGGCTCCTCAAATGTTAACAGCATATAGCGATCACCCAAACAATCCTGCGTACGCTGGCGATACTTGAGGAACGTCTCAACGGCTCCCTTCGCAATGTCTAGATATGTTTTTTGCACACCATTCACATACGCCTTCTGGCACATGGACGACGAGGTGTCCACCAGGAAGAGTATGATTGTCATGGCTGCTGTTCCTGCTTTTATGCGTACTCCCGCTTCCGCTTCCGCTTTTGCTCCTCCGTGTTCGTTCTCTGCACTCTTTATGTGATTCCCTTTTATAATCTTTGCTCTGTGATTGGCGACTTCCTTGCGCTCTACAAAAAAAAAAGAGACAAACATATATAACACACACGTACACAAACAAACGTCACACATACACGTTGTGATCAGCGAGAGCATCAAATGCAAACATAATTTACCGTTTCGTTTTTTTTAAAGTTGAGCTTGGAGAATTATTTTGAGCGCAGTACAATCGAAGTTTGAAAGCGAGCAAATGGAAAAGAGAAAGAGCCAAAATTTTTTTGTAATCTTGAGTGCAGTGGGTGTGTGTCGCCTAGTGTAGTGTAGTCTTTCCCTTTAATTATTATTGTTATTTTGTAGTTGTTTTCTTTTTCGATTTTTTTTTGTTTTATTTTGTTTTTGCTGCTTCCTTCTGATTTTGATGCTCTTGCTCTTCTTCTCTGCTTGCTAGCAGCAAGCTTCTTCTTCTTGTTGTCCTGGACTAAGGCAATTTGCTCTTTTTCTTCGTTTAACTGTGGCGCTTTTATAGTACATGTTGCGTGAAACAGCTGACATTTGGATTTATAAAGTAGCCAGTAAACTCTGCAAAGAAACAAGAGACAAGAACAAAAGATTCAATCACAATTTACATGTTGCGCATACGCACTGTGTGCCATCATCATAATGGAGTAAAATCAAAACGTTTAGCTGATTTTGTAACACTCTCACAAACACACATTTACAGTAAGACAGAGAGACAGAGAGAGAAAGAGAGAGAGCCATGCACATGCACACATGTATGCATATGTTGGTACATCTATCGCCTTCGTAATCACTGATAATGCGCAGGCAAACACAAACTCACACATACTAACCCACATGAACACAAAAACACGCACAATTTGGACAATAAATGTGCTAATTTTGTTCGCAAAGCTTCTAACTGCGACTTTAAAGCTCTCTCCTGTGTCTCCCTCTCTCTCTCTCTCTCTATCATCTATCTACATTGTCTTGATATGCACATCTCCAGTTCTTTCAGCTGTGGGAAAATGGCTTGACACAAATTCAAATGTCAGGCCAACCACCATACAACGACGACTCCAATGTGCCCTGCCTCAACCACCATTTCGGCCGCTCTACAAAGTCATTCATTCAATCTACACTACGATAGTATACGATCGCTCTCCTGACATTAGAGATGAGCATGGGCATGGGAATGGGTGCACTGCACGAGATCGCGATACACGAACGTGCAAATCTGATATATTTACACATGTGTACGTACTACGTACCTTTACACATATACATCTGCTTCTATCTTTCTTGCTTTCACAAAATATTCGAATATCAGAAAACGTATTATCGAGGCCTTCTTTTTAATAAAAAATGTATGTGCGTAAGTTCATACATTTTAATATATTTAGTAATAGTAAATAATTACACACAAACACGTTGTTTAGTTTATGCCTTAAGCACGTGTGCAGTTTTATTCTATTTTCACCATCAGCTGTCACGATCGTCCCATCTCACTGTCACGCACGCACCTCTAATTGGCAGCAACAACTGACCAAAGCAGAGAAAAAAAAAAATCTAAGGGTTTGTTAGTTAAAGCTTGAGTTGGCAAAACTACTTTGCGTTTAAATCTTTGTTTAGCCACAAATCCATATCAATGTATTATGAATATATATCATTGGAATGTAAAATGCCGCGCGGGCTAACCAAAATTCTTATCGAAACTCTTGCGTTTGCCGTTGTCATCGCTGCCGCCGCCTTCTGGCGACTAATTGACTGAGTTTTGAGTACAAAGCACTCAATTTCTATTTGAATAGGAGCACACATACACATACAAATATATGTGCGTGTACTACATTCACGCTCAACAACGCAGCGAAGCGTTGCCAGATAGCAAATAAAATGCAAAATAGACATCCAAAGCAACACTTTCAGGTAACCAGAAACGGCACGTGTACACAATTATAAAATGAGCTCTTCCAAAAATTTGTATGCTTGATGAATTGCGATCACTAACATTGAATTATTGTTAAACACACAATAACATTAGCATTCGATTTTGGTGGCAACGCTGCAACGCCAGCAAGGTAACAAACAACATAGGAAGGGGGATTGACCATTCTCTATGCTCCTGCTGTTGTATATTTTATGTTTCAAGAAAGACAATAACAACTCGTTGCTTTGATTTAACTCTTTATAAATAAGAGAATACAGTTTATGAACGTACAAGTTAATTGGTGTAGCCAGCGTAGAGTTCGTTGGGCAATGACAGCCCAGCAACAACTTGATATGTTTGTGCAACGACCTTGTCACACAGGATCGTCATTAATGATTTAAGTTTCATAGTTGTTGCTGTATGTATATGTTTTGGGGGCAGTGATTAATTTTTGACAAACGGTACGATTAGAGTGACCTTAATTTTCAATGCGACATGAGCACGAACAAGAACTAACTTGCATGTGGCAGTGGGTTGGCTATGGGTTTGCTTATCGGCCTTTATTAGTGCAATTCGACTATCGAACGATTCACAATTGCAGTGTCGCTTTCGATTAAGAGCGCGCGAAACTTTCAAGTGTTATCGTGACTGTGACAATATCCAGTTAATTGTGGGTGCGTTGTTGTCATTATTACTGTGTTAATAACTTTATAACAATTATTGTAGATGCGTTCGCAACGTCACAAGCACTCACACAAACTGGAATACATACGCACAGCATCATCAGAGTTGTGTTCAAAAATCACGGAACATAAGTTGTGCTATTTACTACTGGACTGGCCAACTATACGGCAACTGCAACAAGAGAGAGAGCAGCATAAGCCGTTTTATAAAGCGATGATGACAATTAAGAAGTATGCATAACAATAATCACAAAGATTTGGTTACTGTTGCTAAATTTTCGATTAGGCAAATGAGGGGGTACTCAGTGTTGTTTTGAGCGATTTTTAATTCTGTTATATTTTTACTTTGTGCCAACAAAATTTTTATCACCACCTCCGCCGCGCGCGCACACACCGACGACCACAGCCACGCACTCACACAGTTATAGGCACACACGTACATACACATGAATACGTATGTGGATGTATTAAGGTGCATAGCCCGCAAGCACACAAACAACAAATCTTTAAACGCGCGCTCTCACGCTCACTGTTCCTCTCTTGGCGTTCGTTCGCTCATCCAGGCAACCGCCCCCGCCGCCCGACCGCGCAACCCCACTCACAACCAACCAATCCACTCGCCATCTGACTGACTGACTGTCGACTACGATGACGACGATGGCGCAAACGACCGACCGACGGACGGACGGACGGCCGAAGCAACACGACCACGACACGACCAGTGGTGGCATGTATGTATGTAGTTATTTGTATGTTTACTTGTAGTATCTCAGCAGGCGGGTAAGTTTGTTTCACACACACTGTGCCCGTCACTCTCGTTGCGTCTTGAATTGTCGCCTCTGCCGTTTCTATTGCTATTGCTTCTGCTTCTTCTACTCTGGCGCCGCTGGCCAACCAACCTCTCTGTTCAAAAGTGAAAAACTAACTGAGACGCTGCGATTATTGTTATTTTTGGTGGATATCGATAATTCGATAGCAGACAGGGATGTTGCTTACGACAAGAGCACAGAGTTGGTTTGATTTGGCGATATTAAAAACTTTTATATCTATCTCTGCAAATACTGACCACAAAATTAAAACTAAATTTTAATATCAAATCTGTTAATACATTTATATTTTTATGTGCTACAAAAAATATTTATATATTTCTCAATTAGCTCGTAATATCGAGAGAGACACTCCCGTATATCGTTATCGCAAGCAGACAGGGTCGTTTGCCGACACACATGTTAGTTTTGCTTTGGCGCGCGAACCAGGCAGATAATACAGAACGGATTCAACGACTGACATTATTTGCGGATTGTTAAGATTTAAACAGTATATTGGAGTACCATGCCGGAGAATATGATCGCCGGTATTCCGGTGCATTTCCCTTTTGAGCCGTACGAAGTGCAGCGTGCCTACATGGAGAAGGTGATTATATGTTTGCGTGATGGTACAAATGGTGTACTTGAGTCACCCACGGGTACCGGCAAAACATTAAGCCTGCTCTGCTCCTCGCTTGCCTGGTTACGCACGCGGCAGTCTGAGGTGGAGCTGAACAAGCAGAAGATGCAACAGGAACTACAGAAACCAACATCTGTGGCGTCTGCATTAAGCAATGAAGTCGCCGCTGCCATCAACAAGGCCAACAACTGGGGTGTGCCCAAGGTGATATATGCTTCGCGAACCCACTCCCAGCTTAACCAGGCAATGCGTGAGCTGAAGCGCACTGCCTACGCCAATATGCGGTCTGTGGTCCTCGGCTCGCGTGATCAGCTGTGCATCCATCCGGATGTGATGCGTGAGCAGGGCAATTCGAACAAGACGAACATGTGCAAGCTGAAGGTGCATTCCAAGACGTGCACGTTTCAGCAGCGTGTTGAGTCTAAAAAGGATCATCCGGATTTTCGTGGACCAACCATTATGGACATTGAGGATCTGATCAAGGTGGGGCAGCGTCTTAAGATGTGCCCTTACTATGCCTCCAAGGAGCTGGTTAAAGATGCGGATATCACATTTATGCCGTACAATTATCTTCTGGATCCAAAGGCGCGCAAAGCCAATAAAATTGAGCTGAATAATACAATTGTTATACTGGATGAGGCTCACAACATCGAGAAGATCTGTGAGGAATCTGCTTCGGTTCAGATTCGCTCCTCTGACGTGGCCATGGCTATTGAGGATGTTACCCACATTATGAAAAACTTCACCAGCGGCGAGTCTGTGGACACGGGCGGCGATGAGCCAAAGGATTTCACACTGGACGATCTGACGCTGCTAAAGGAGATGCTTCTGGAGCTGGAAAAGGCCATCGATGGCATTATTGTGCAAAACAAAGCCGAGGGAGCCACATTTCCAGCTTCCTATATTTACGAGCTACTCGGCCAGGCAAATGTGAGTTATACCATAGTTAAATTTCTTAATATTCTAATCCGACAAATCCTTTGATCAACTACAGTTTACTTACGGCAACTGCGCCACGATCGTTGCCTTGCTGGACAAACTAGTGCAGTATCTAATGGTCGCCTCCCAGCATACCATGCTGCGCAAGGGCGGCAGCTTCATGCTGCTATCCGATTTACTCAACATTGTGTTTGCAAATAAGGAGGATGTCATGACCAAGGTACATCTCAGCTTTAAGGTCCATGTGGAGATCGAGGAGAGCAAGCAGACCAAGCAAACGGCAAATAGCAAATCAAACAACGGCTGGCTGGGCAAGGGCAACAATACAACCACAACCACAAAGGCAGCTAAGGTCGTCAATTTCTGGTGCTTTAATCCCGGCTTTGGCATGGAACAGCTACTCAATACACAAGTGCGTAGTGTGATTCTAACCAGCGGCACATTGGCACCGCTCAAGCCCCTCATTGCCGAGCTGGCCATTCCGGTAGCTCACTATCTTGAGAATCCACACATTGTTGATCAGTCGCAGGTATATGTGAAGATCATTGGCACGGGTCCCGATCGCGAGCAGCTTATATCCAACTACAAAAATCGGTAAACTTCTGATAGTAAATATAAAATCTATAACACATCTCTAATTAACTATTGACTGCCCACAGCGACAATCCCAAATACATCAGGTCATTGGGCCAAACAATTCTCAACGTATCAAGAATTGTGCCAGACGGTTTGCTGGTATTTTTTCCCTCGTATCCAATGATGAATCAGTGTGTCGACGCATGGCAGGCCAGTGGTCTGTGGGCGGACATATCGTGTCGGAAGCCAATTTTCTTGGAGCCGCGTGGCAAGGATCAGTTTACCAGCACAATGGAGGAATTCTATCAAGCGATACGTGATTCAAAGGGCGCCTGCTTTATGGCTGTCTGTCGTGGCAAAGTGTCCGAGGGCTTGGACTTTGCCGATCGCAATGGACGGGCCGTCATCATAACTGGATTGCCCTATCCACCGCTTAAGGATCCCAAGGTGATACTAAAGCGTCGTTATCTAGAATCGAATCGCACCAGGGAGAATCAATTGCTGAGCGGTCAGGAGTGGTATAATCTGGACGCAACGCGTGCCGTCAATCAAGCCATTGGACGTGTGATACGGCATCGCAACGATTATGGTGCCATTCTTCTCTGTGATTCCCGCTTCCAGGATGCCTCGCAGGTGCAACAGCTATCGAAATGGATACGCGGACATTTAGGTGCTCGGCCGCAGAGCTCCCCATTTGGTCCCATTGTCCGTGAGCTGCGTCAGTTTTTTAAGCATGCTGAGGAAACGGTCCGTTGATTTGCATTTATACAGTATTCAGTTAACGTCATTGTCAATTCATATCCATCCAATCAGATGGTCAAGCCCGATGAGCGTGCTGTTGAACCGTTGCTACAGAGCGTCTATAAGGAGGAAGGAGGAGAGCCCACGCTGGCACCCATCAGCCAGCCAATCAAGCGAGAACCTGGCACCATGGGCACCTCCAAATTTCAGCTGGCCTCCGAACTTGCAACGTAAGTGAATCGACCTAAGATTGCCAATTTACGAAAGACTTCAAGTTTTTTCTTGCCAATACAGCAAAGTTGAGATGACCAATTCCATAAAGACCTGGACACCCGCTGACTATATCAATGCTGCGGGTCGAGGTCCACAAAATCAGCCAGCGCCCAATGCGATGGATTTTATGAGTCGCCTAAACTCGAATGTAACTGTAAGTGATTTTAATCATGAAATGAATTGATTGCAAATTGTAATTTATTGTTGGTCATCAGAGCATCGACTTCAACTGCGCGGCGGACAGCGGTCTGGTGAAGATTCACAAACGCGAACGCAGCTCACCCACAGCCAGCGAATCGTTGGCCACACAAGCGATCAGTAAAAAACGCTATAAACTCGTCAATGCTGATGTTGCTGTAAAAAGCGAGCCAGGTGCTTCGAGTAGTCAGAGCCAAAGTAATCTGAAGAATTTGCCGGAGGCCCCAACGCAATCCCAGCTAAAGGATGCGCCCGAATCGCGTACGGATTTTTTACGAGAGGTTTGTACTTGAATACAATCGAGCTTTATGGATCTGAATCCTATGTTTATATGCCAACAGGTGCGCAGCGTCATCAACAGCGATCAGTTCCGTAGCTTTGGTAAAGCTCTGGTGGACTACAAGACAGGTGGAGACGATGCCTTCGAGACTTTAATGACACTCCTGCTGAATGTGCTGGGCGCGCCGCAGCTGCGTTATTTGTTGCAGGGCATGCGACGCTATCTGAAGAACGAACACAAGGCGGAGTTCGATGTGCGCTTGTCCAGCTTGAATCTGTTCTAATCACAGTTTCCAACATCGCTCAACCTTAACAATATCAGCGACAACAAAAAGTGATCATTGAACTAATTTAAGTATTTGCTGTTGCGTTTAAAATTAATTTTAATTTTAATTTAAGGCACATCGCGTTTGTACTCTACTATTCCGATACCTGAAACTAGATATAGTGGCTGAATCGGACAGCATAATTCGATTTGCTTTAAATACTTATAAACATTAAATGTTAATGTGTTTTAGAAAGATAAACTACCTACGTATGTACTCATTTTATTGCAAACAAATCTGTTTCTGTTTTATTCATACCTTGTTATTAAACATTTATTATTAATCACTTAATCACTGCATCTTGATCCTTTAAGTAATTTGTATTTTATTTTTCTCAATTAGATTGTCAAATTTTAAAACGAATTTAAAATATTTAGTTTCAATATATTTCAATTTATAAAACAAATAAACCTGCTAAATCCAACTCAAAAAAAATAAAATAAATATTTAAATAAAAGTACAAAGAGCATGTAAATTAAAATAATTGTTTAATGACTGCATTTAGTCGTAGAAACAAATTTTTATTTTGTGGAAGCCTCGACATTATTCCACTCGCTTTTTAATGCTCAAATAATTTCATTTAATTAGGTCTAGTGACTAAAACATTTCCATGACCAAAAATTTATGAAATCCAATTTTGGTGATGAACTACATTTTAAAGAAAACATTACATTATTTTATTCCCATAACATCTTAGTAGGCCGGCAGAATATCAAACCATATTTAAAAGAGAACAAGTTTGGCATTAGATTATTTTATTCCATTAACAACATAGTAGGCCGGTAGAATTTTGAGGAGACGAGACAAGCCCAAGGCATAAATTTTACACATTCTAAAAGTTGTCGTAGTGCGAGCAACATTGTTTTAAAACTTCCAAAAAATTTGTTTACAGAAATAAAATTTGCTGCTGTTATAATTGTGGATTCCAGGAAATTAAAAAGTAAGTACATCAGATGCACTCTTTATGTACATATTTTAAAACAAATTTCTTCAGATTTCAAAGCGAATAAATGGAAATTTCGTGATGCTTTCGTCACTAGCGCAGACTGCTACAGTGTTGGTATTAAAATTTCTCTGCACCACGCATTTGGCCCAGAGTAGATTCAGCGTGGTAAACGAGGTAAGAAAAATATTGGAAAAATATTAAAAAAAAAAAACAATTTTATTGCGATTCAATGGCAATTCTAGATCTACTTTTCCTCAATAGCCGGACTGGACAGGGCTGCATTAGCGAGCGTCTTCTCCAGTTGGTAACTCCAAGGATTGACAGGGCTTCAGTCGCTTGTCCGTGGTCCTGTCAACGTATTCGGGGTCTTCCTCTCCTTCGTTGTCCGCCTACTACCGCATCAAACACCTTACGAGCATGACTCATATCCACTTTAGTTATCCGAACATCCATTTAAAAAGGGTCCTTACAGACATCACAGAGGACAACTACGTTCCTGGTCAAATCTTGCGGATTGAGGTTCGCAAAAAACAAGTGAAAACTGGACCAGATTTAATATTAATACATCTATCAATTCCCAAGCTAATTAAAAAGTAAGTACTTTAGATGCACTGATTTTAAATATACTTTAAAAAATGTTTTGCAGATGTCAAAGCGAGTAAATGAAAATTTCGCACCCTTCGTAATGCTTTCGTCACTAGCGTAGACTGCTACAGTGTTGGTATTTAAATTTCTCTGCACCATGTATTTGGCCCTGAGTAGATTCAGCGTGGTAAACGAGGTAAGAAAAAATTGGAAAAATATTATTTAATGGCATTCCAAGATCTACTCTTCCTCAATTATAATTTTATTAATTGAACAGGACAAGGCTGCATTAGGAAGAAAAACCTTGATAACCGACGGAAAGACGATGCAATTAAGAATCAGCTTGGAATTCAATTTGGCCCGTATCCCCTATTGGGCATGGCCTGATGCACGATATGTCTCCACGCGTCTACTCCAGTTGGTAACTCCAAGGATTGACAGGGATTCACTCGCTTGTCCGTGGTCCTGTCAACGTATTCGGGGTCTTCCTCTCCTTCGTTGTCCGCCTACTACCGCATCAAACACCTTACGAGCATGACTCATATCCACTTTAGTTATCCGAACATCCATTTAAAAAGGGTCCTTACAGACATCACAGAGGACAACTACGTTCCTGGTCAAATCTTGCGGATTGAGGTTCGCAAAAAACAAGTGAAAACTGGACCAGATTTAATATTAATACATCTATCAATTCCCAAGCTAATTAAAAAGTAAGTACTTTAGATGCACTGATTTTAAATATACTTTAAAAAATGTTTTGCAGATGTCAAAGCGAGTAAATGAAAATTTCGCACCCTTCGTAATGCTTTCGTCACTAGCGTAGACTGCTACAGTGTTGGTATTTAAATTTCTCTGCACCATGTATTTGGCCCTGAGTAGATTCAGCGTGGTAAACGAGGTAAGAAAAAATTGGAAAAATATTATTTAATGGCATTCCAAGATCTACTCTTCCTCAATTATAATTTTATTAATTGAACAGGACAGGGCTGCATTAGGAAGAAAAACCTTGATAACCGACGGAAAGACGATGCAATTAAGAATCAGCTTGGAATTCAATTTGGCCCGTATCCCCTATTGGGCATGGCCTGATGCACGATATGTCTCCACGCGTCTACTCCAGTTGGTAACTCCAAGGATTGACAGGGATTCACTCGCTTGTCCGTGGTCCTGTCAACGTATTCGGGGTCTTCCTCTCCTTCGTTGTCCGTCTACTACCGCATCAAACACCTTACGAGCACGAGCTCATATCTACCTTAGTTATCCGAACATCCATTTAAAAGGGTCCTTACAGACTTCACAGAAGACAACTGCGTTCCTGGTCATCTTGCGGATTGAGGTTCGCAAAAAACAAGTGAAAACTGGACCAGATTTAATTTTAATACATCTATCAATTCCCAAGCTAATAGTTTCTCTAAATTTCATTTTATTTGTCGAACTTTCGTTTTTAGTTATTAATAAATTAATTTCAAATTATATTTCAAAAAATTGTCTTTTAATAATTTTAACTAAAATTACAAATAATTTGCTCAGTTTTCGGTTCTTAAAGGCAATTTAATTCGCTTTCGTTTCCAATTCCGCCACCACATTTGAAACGGTTAACGTTTCCGGTATTACTCCATGTAGAATTTCATTTCTGTAAAATTTAGTTTGCAGCACCTGAATTGTATTAAAAAGTCATTTACAGCAAGGCTCCAATTATATCAACTTTATCATCATTGGGCTCATCAAAGTTTCCAATTAAAGATTAAAATAAGATGTCGATTCGTTATTCATGACGGATCGGTAGCCGTTGGTTCAAAATTCGCAGGCACGTCGTTAACACCATCCTCGTTCCTCTCTGTCCCTATAAAATCCACAACACCAAACATCTCATCGTCACGCTCATTATTCGTTCGTTCATCCGATATCCTTGGCATTTTCCGTTGAGAATTGAGTAACCGTTAAGTATTTTAAAAATACTTGTGAAATAATCATAAAGGTCGGAACAACACATTTATACTTTCTTTAAGTTTTATTAAAAAAAAAAAATAAAAACACTTAAGCTAATTGCTTAAAATAGATACCAAATAAAATGGATTTAATTGTATAATTACTTGTATTGTATAATTTGTTTATGCTTATGGTTTTTCCTTGCTTGTTACTTTACACTTATTACACTTTTAATTCGATTTAAGTTACAATTGTTGTTGCTTAACGATACATTTACGTTAAGTCTTCTTTTGTCTGGTACTGCCCACTTTATTGTTGCTGTTTTCATTTGCTGCTTTTTTTGTATTGTTTTGTTTTGTTTATCTAATTTACGCGTAAGTATTTCATCTTGTTTTTGTTTTTGGTTTATCTATGATTTGGTTAAGCGGTTACAGGGCAGGCGTCAAGCCGGCAGCCGCACGCAAGGGCTGCAGTGTCCGTCACGTCCGGCGAGAGACGTCAAGAAACCGAACCAGCAGCCTCAACTTCAGCCAATGCGACGCCGCCGCCAGTTGTCGTCTATGCGGGCTGCCCACTCGTTCCCTACTATCATATTCATATTCATATTCATATTCAATTAACAATTATCTTTTACAGTGCTTACTCGCTACTTCAAATTCTTTGGTTCCACGAGCAATTCAAATTTTCGAAAGACTCTAATCTCATTTCGCATTACAATTTATTTTACAATTATTTAAGAAATAACTTTTCCACTTACTTTTCGAATAATTTTCCTTAACTAGGTGGAAAAATGAAAAGAGGGAAAGCCGCTTCCTTCAAAAATTCGAATTTATGGCGATTCTAATTTCTGGAACAGGTTAGCGAGTAAGCACTGCATTAGTAATCAGCTATTAACTATCGTATATTGCATATTGCTATCGATGTAAGTATGTCTATGTGTAAGTGCTCAAAGGGATATGTGATGTTTGGTTCAAAACTTGTAACTATTGCTAGAGATGATTTTGATTATGAAAACGCTACGACAGACCGACAGATCAAAGACATTACTCCGCTCTCGCTCTCATTCATTCTCTCTCTCTCCCTCTCATTCGTTCGTTCTTTCTTTCTCTCTTTCTAACTCGCTTCCTATCTATCTTTTGCTCTATCTTTCTCTCTTTCTAATTTCTATTTTGTGGGTATGAAACGCGCCTTGACCGTCTGTCCAATGGACAGATGGAGTTGTTGTTGTTGCTGCTGCTGTTGTTGTTGCTGCTGCTGCTGTTGTTGTTGTGCCTGCTGTTGCATATGCTGATTGATCTGCTGCTGTATGGAGAGGCCGCTGGCACTGCTGATAATGTGCTGACTGTGCAACGGCTCATTGATCTCGATCTTAATGGCCGTGGCTGCCAATGCGGCCTTCTTGTTTTTGGGCGGTCTGCCACCTGGAAAATGTAAGTACATAATATAAGTTAATTTAATATATCAGAATTAATCAAATCATTTCATTTGTAATCGAGTCCTTGTAAAAGGTATTCCACAAGAGGTTTACATTTAAATTATTTTCTATAAATCAACAGATAGTTAAGTTAATATCCGTTACTTATTTAAATATACATAAAATATTTTTTATTGCGTACGACATTGTAACTACATTGCTTGAAACTCAAAACAGCCATTAACACCTTTCTATTTGTCCAATCTTGTTGCGATTAAGTAGAATGATAGTTTATAACAGGGATTGAAACCGAAACAAACAAAAATTGAAAATATGCTTTTAAAATTATATTTAAAAGTTACATCATAACTGTTATTTGCAATTTTAAAAATAACTATCAAAAATAAACTTTTTTTCTTTAGTTTTTATTATATATTATTTTTGAAAAACCGAAATTAACCCTTCGGTGTCGGTTTTTAGGTTTCGGTCAAATGAAAATATTTTTTCGGTTACGGTTTTAAATTTCTATTGCGATTTTCAGAGGCGGAAGGAGGCGTGTCAACAATTAGAAACAAACTTGATCTGCGTGGAGTTTATAGAAGTCTGTGTGCCGAATTTGGTTGCTCTAGCTCTAGACTTCAACACAGACGGACAGACAGACGGACATGGCTATATCGATTTGGCTGTTAATGCTGATCTAGAACTTTATAGGGTCGGAGATGCTTCATTCTGCCTGTTACATACATTGCAACGAATACAACATACCCTTTTACTTATATTTTAAGTAACGGGTATAATAAAGAATCCAAACTTTTTACAAAATTAATTGAAAAAAAATTAAACCTCTTGTTAAAAGACCCTATACTCAAGATCGACACAGAGTTGGGAAAAGCTACCACTTACGCTGCCCCGTCGTATGCTGCAACGAGAGCGGCTGTCCAATCATGGCGAGCGGCTGCTGTGGCGACTGTAGCGTGGTCTTTTTGGAGCGCTTTGGTGGCGGCAGCTCGTGGTGTGAATGATTGGTGAGCAAATGTTTGGATAGATGCTGTCGGACTGCAAACGATTCAGCACAATTGGCCACCGGGCAGTTCAAGTAGCGACCCTCGACATGTCGTTGGACATGCTTCTTCAGCAAGGACTCCTGATTAAAGCTACTGGGGCAAATGTCGCACTTAAATTTGAATTCGTCATGCATCTTCAAATGCTGATCGAGATGCGATTGCTGCAGAAACTTCTCGTCGCATTTGCTGCACTCGTAGGGAAAGGCCAGTCCATGAGTCTTCATGTGCGTGTGCAGCTGTGACTGCAGCTTAAAGTTCTTCTCCGGACAGCGTGGACAATAATATCCGGTGACGCCCGCGTGCGCCTGCAGATGTTGATTTAATGAGGTGACCTGGGTAAACTTCTTGCTGCACACATTACAACAGTATTGTTGCACCTTATGGTGGGACTTCATGTGATTGTTCAAATTGGTCACCTGTCAAATTCAACAACGTTTAAGAACATCTTATTTTCAACTGAACTCAACTCAACTCACCTGCGCAAAACTGCGACCACACTCCGGCTCATTGCATACAAAGGGACGTTCGCCGGTATGAAGACGCCGATGATTGTTTAGATTTGTGATTTGGGTAAATGTTTTGCCGCAATCAACGCACTGATACGGCCGATCGTTTGTGTGGATGCGCTCGTGATTGCGCAAATTGGCTGCCTGCGTAAAGCCTGCGGTAGACGAGAGAGAAATTAATAAGTTATAGTGTTCTTAAATAAACAAAATAATAAATAAGTAAAATAATAAACAATTTAAAACTTGTTCAGCCTTTAAAACCAGTATTTGCCAATTGAAACTAGTAACCGTAACTGAAACCGTTACCGTAACCGTTACCGAAACAAATAGAAATTTCCGTTTAGTACCGATTTATGTATAGCGGTTAGTTTCGGTTCAATTAAGCATTAAATTCAATCATGTTGTTAAGGTGTAATCATCCACTTTCAAACTAATTTTTTATTTTTATTATTATTTTTGTTAATTTTAAATATTGATCTTATTAAATAGATCTTCTGTTTTGAAATCAAAGAATTTTCGTTTAAATATTATAATATTTTGTACATAATTTTTTTTTTTTTCGAAACCTAAACATACAAAAATCCAGTGACCGTTCTAAACCTCTTCCTATTCCATTAAGAAATCTGTTAGTTTATTATATCGAATGTGTACTGTATGCTTTGGCGCCCGTTCCTTATTTCCAAAGCAATATAACATACCTTTGTGGCAGTAGCTGCAAACAAACTTGCGCTCTGCTGAGTGATTGCGTATGTGCGTCATGAGCGAGGATTTGCGGGAGAAGGTCTTGTTGCACAGCGGGCAGGAGCCCTCCTCGTTGAATATCAGATCCACCTGCGTTCAATAAGAGCGGGAGTGGAAGAGAGATAGTTAGTGTTGCATTTTTTGGAGCTTTGAAGCTTTACTAATTGCTAGTATCACACGCACGCACGCACGCCCGCTCGCGCGCTCGCTCGCACAATCAACTTACGCTCAACAAGCTGGCGGTCAAAATGATAGCAAATTAAAATTATTCTGTTTGCAAATTCTTTGCAAATTTTAAATATTTGTTTATTGGAAATGTATTATTTTTTTTATATAAAATTGTGTATTGCTAATTTTTTTTTTGCGTGCCACGCACACCCACATAAAAGCGTCAACTGAAAATGAATTTTTTTTCTCTTTACACAGCGCACAAAACGTCGTGCAGTCGACGTCGGCAGCGCAGTTGCCTCTGACGTAGCCGTCGTTGTTGTTATTTCTGCTGCTGCCGTCGTGAAAAGCAAAGCAAGAAAAAGGCAAGCAAACAGCGCAGATATTAATGAAAAAAAAAAAAAAATAAAAATAAATAAAAATAAAGGAAAAAAAAGAAAATGGGCAACAAGCAGCGACGAAGGCGACGCGTTAATACCCTGCAATCGTCTGTGCATGATTCTTAACTTTTCTGAAAGTATTTTAAGATGTCAACTAATTTAACAACAGTTATATTTATATATTTATTTACATATGTACATACATAGATAGTATGAACTTATAATTTCATATAGAAGACTCAATATATCTTCACTGTAGTGTCTAGGTTTATGTTATACTTCAAACGCTTAACACAAATGGTGTAGGGCATTTGTGTTGTTGTTATTGCTGCTGTTGCCAATATTCTCAGTGCAGCGGTGTGAAAAAGAAAGGCACGAGCAAAGCGTAAAGAAGCAAGCTAAAGAAAAAGGAAACGAACTATGAATGTACATTAACACATACATACGTTGTATATATGTACATATACACATATGTATGTATTATTGCGAATGTAATCTGCAGTTATGTATATAGAGAGAAAAAAACAACAATAAATACGTCAGTAACGGACAAGTGCAGCGCCAGGAGCTGCACCAAGTCCGTTTTTGTGTGTGTGCGTGTGTGTGTGGTGTGTGGGTAAGTTTGCTGTCGTTAGCCAACACTGCTGCTGCTGTAAAATTCTATTAGGGCACGCTCGCTTTCTCATTCACTCACTCTCACTTCGCTGCTTACTTACATCTTCAGAATCGTCCTGCGATTGTAGATTCTCGGAAGAACTTGATGATTGCAATTGTTGTTGCTGCTGCTGTTGTTGTTGTTGCTGCTGCTGCTGTTGGTGTTGCTGCAATTGCAGAACAGCGGCCACAGCGCTGCCGTTGGTCAGCTGTGCTGCCACCGAGTCGCCTTCACTGACCGCTGAAGAAGCTGCCGCGGCAGCGGCTACTGCAACGGCCGCCACAGATGCAGCTGCACCGTCCTGTACTCGCACCGTTTGATGGAAGTTTGAATTGCTCGTCAACTGTTCCGAGCAGCGTACGCACGTGGGTATGCTATAGCCGGGCACTTGGAATAACTGAAAGAAAAGCAAACATCGAAAAGAAGTAAGCTCATCAGTAATGGGACTTCAATTGGCGTGCATGGTTAAGAAAACCAAAAAAGAAAGTGTGCTGGTAAAAAATAATCTAAAATAAAAAAAGTCATGCATAATAACGCTTGTTTTTCGGGGCATACTCCATGCTCCCTCCACCTTTGCTCCTAATAATAATAACCAAGGAGCTCTTACACAGATCCATACACACATACACACGTGAGGCCCGCAATGCCAGCACCAAACAATAGCAACAACATACAGCGTTGGTTTGTTGTTTTCGTTTCATGTTTTTTTTTCTCTCTACAGCGTTGTTATTCTTTCGTTTTTGTTTTGTTTTGCTGTGGACGGTGGCACAGTGGCGTCGTTGTGCAGGGGATAAAATACGACTGCGGAAAGCTGCGTTTACAACAATTGTTGATCTTTATTTAAAAATGCACATGCACCTGTGTGTGTGTTTGTGAATGTGTTTAGGCAGACTCTTCAAGCTCGGATTTAGATTTGATCCCCAAACCCTCCAAATTACACCCCTCACTGACCACACCGCTGCTGCCTTTGCCGGAATTTTTGTCATTTTTGTTTTATTTCATATTATTTCGTATTGTACTCTTGTTGAAAAGGAGTCAAAATGAAAAGCAGCACACAAACCGAATGTAAAAATATTTTTTTTTAATTTTTTTTTTTTTTTTTATATATTTTCAAGTTGGCGGCTTGAGCAACTTTGGCTGAGTTGGCTAAAAATAAACGGCAGCAATAGTTGGGGGCTACAAAAACACCACATACATACATATGTAGGTTTATAAATACATACATACACGATGTTTATGTTTGTATATACACATACATATGTATGTATGTATATTTTGTGTGTGTGCGTGTGCGCGAGCCAAACTTTTGCGTTTGGGGTCGACGTGATGTGCGCGCGCTTTTCAACCTCCACCCAATTGAAGACGACAATGCAGCAGAAGCAGCAGCAGTCAAAATCCGCGCACAAACTCAATTGTTTTGCTTTTACCCCGCAACAAGAGACAAAAATCAATAGAAATATCAAAATATAAAGCATCTCGAATTTTAGCTTGTTGCGCCCGCCTGCTGTAAATGTATTTATAAAAAAATATATATATATTTATGTATACAAAGTATTTGCTTGTGTGTTAAACAAAATAGGTGTTCAGTATGAATATGAATTGGACTTACAGTTGCTGTCTGAAAACACAGCCTACAAATGGTGTCCATGACTCTGCTCCAGGCTGGCGGCAGGGGCAGGGGCAGGACAACGTGCTCGTGGCGTCTTGCAGTATTGTTGTGGCTAATGCTTCCGCTAGTGTTCCTGCTACTGTTGTTTACTGTTGCACATATGTATAGCAGCAAGGGGAACGGGGTCGGCTAACTTTACCGGTTAGAATTTACACGCATCCAAAAGCTTTAATTGCCTTGTGTTCTTTTTTTAACCAATGCAATAACAACACTGTAGCACACACTCACACATACTCACACAGACACACCGATCTGCGTTTGTTTAGTTGTTGTTCTTGCCGTTGTTTATGTTTGCCACTTGCACTTGCTGCTGTTGTTTTTGTTGTTTAATTTCTTTGCACTTTTTTTGTTTTTGGCGTAGGGTAAAAACTGCACTTTACTTTTTTTTTTCTTTTTTCATTTACCATTCACGACGAAGTTTTTGGTCCGTCGTCGGCCGCGAGCGAACGAGCGTTTTTGGGGGCCCCGATGTTATTGTTTGGGTGTGTGTGTACGCGTATATGCTGAAAAAAAAGAAGTTACACAACATTATAGTTGCACTGCTTTAACGCAGGAATGATGCCATCGGTCACCAAGCAGGTGCTGTCTCTTTTTGCAGAACGTATAAAAACACCGATGTTATCTAACACTGAATTGCAGTGCGCAACACCTAGGCGCGGAATTTAAATTTAAAACACTAGTGGAATCATTGTACACATTTAATAAAACATAAAAATAGATACATACATAAATAATTTACCTAACAAAATTACAAAAAATTAAAACGTTAAAAATGGCTATGAAAGACAAAATGACAGCTTAAATACAATAGACAAAAGTCCAAAAAAACAGATTGAAGACCAAAAATGATAACGGAAAGACAAAGCGCGCTCGTCTATCTATCCAAATGGCAATCTCCTGTGGTGTAAGTGTCGTCCAGCCTGTATTCGCTATCTCTTCCTCGTGACTGAACTCATCTGTGATGTTGTTATTAATGTTAACATTAAAATCAGACGATTCCGTGTTTTTGGGAATAGGCATAGTGGATGCAGGAGTGGGAACAGCAGCAGCAGGAGTACCTAATGCACTTTCCACAAACGTGACATCAAGTCTACGATTGGTGCTACTCAACATGTGAAGACTTGGCCTTCGACTGGACGCTGTTGTTGTGGTCAACACTCGATCTTCCGGAATGGTGTTAATAGGTAAATTTACCGTCAAATAATTGTTGAACGGCAGATTGCCGCCTAGGGAACTGATATCCGCCTGGCGTCCACTTCCTGAAAATGATCGAGAACGAGTGTGGCTGCGACGACGTAGCAAATGCGGCGACAGTGTTGACTTGAGAATGTGCTTACTGCTTAGCTTTTTTATGGGCACGTTATGCTTACGACGCCAAATGCTGTTCACAAATGCAAACTCAATCATGCTGCCAAATATAAAAATTGTGCAGCCAAGGAACCAAACCTCCGACACCTTAATATAGCTGACCTTAGGCAGCGTCTTTCCTATAGTGCAACATAAAATATAAAAGAATTTAGATAAATATTAAGTCAAAATATAAGAAAATAATCATATATATTATAATATAACATAATACAAATATATATACTATATTAATTTATTAAATTTAGTTAAGTACTAAGACTTTCATTGAGTCCCTAATTGAGTTCGATTGAACTATTTACTAAATTGAATGAACGAACTAAATCTCTGATTGCAGGTTCGTTTCGTTCGCTCACTTGTGTCTCATTTCTTGCAAAGGCTGGCCAGTGTTGCCATTTTTATTGTATTAGACCGCGTTTTTATGTGTCGGGAAGAGGTGGCGCCACAGTTTTTAAAACGCGCCAGCTTAATATTCCGAAATAGGACGATTATCATCCATTTCTAGAACTTTTTGTTTATTTCAAAAATTATTTTTTCTTGAACTTAAAGTTATTTGATAGAACGAACTCGCAACATACAATTATTAATGAATTTCATCTTTTATTTAAATTGTGCGCCATGACCATTTTTTTTTATAGATATAATCGGTATAACTTAAAAATTACCCATGACCTTTATCTTTAATTGCGATACGATGAACAACTTTTATCAAATACGGCCCATTAAAACAGACCATCTAGGATGCAGCAATATAAAGGTTCGTTTTCTGAACTAGTTCGTTTAAGAATGGCTCTTATAAATATTTATGGTCGACTTACCCTGTGCGGAGGCCAGTGTGATGAATGTTAACATGGTGCTAGTGCCAAGAGTGATGCGAGGAGGCGCCTGATCTGCCTGCAGCCAGAATGATACCCATGAAATGGCCACAATCAGCATCGACGGCAGAAAGTAGTCCATGAGATAGAAACCCACCACACGCGTCAGATGGACTGTGAAGCTCAATGAGCTGTAATTGCCCGCGAAGGCGCCATGCCGCAAATCGCTCAGATCAGCGTTGATCACAGTCTCGTTGGACCACGACTGCTTTAGCAGGAATTCAGTCAAGTGCAGCCCTGGATCGTATGTAATGGGACGCTTTTGTTCCCAATGCAACACCAGCTCCGACGTGTTGTACATCCAGCTCTCCAGTACCGTGGAGCAGTGCTGTTCATCAAATGGAAATTTCTTCAAATTTAGCCAGCAGTAGAGCGTGGCTTTAATGCGCGTGGACACAATGACAGTGCCGTCCGGCGATATGGACGTTAGTATATCCTTCTCCGACGTGCCTATGAGTCGAGTAATTAGATTGGGATTCAACAAAGGGGGAGTGGAAGGAGTGCAAGTCCATTAATTGGACACTTACCTAAGATGCTCGAGTCACGCTCGTTGGCAAGAAATATATGCGGCATCCAGAGGGAGTCGCGCAGCTGCTGCTCACCCAAAATTGGTTGCAGCCGCTTTGGTGATACATGGCGAAAATTGAGGCGGGGATCCAGATAACGCATCTGGAGTAGCGCGTATATTTTGAATTGCAGATCATGCGCCTCTAGATTCTGCATGAAGTATATGTAGGCCCGCATGTAGACATCCACGGGCAGACGTGCACCGACCTCGGTGTAGGTAAGTGGACGCTCTAGGCGATCATAGCGGCAGCCGTGGGTTAAGCGATCCAGCAGTTGAGTCTGTGAGAGACTGTCGCCATTGTTGATTGTTGGACAGTCGTCGTCTATCGCAACACTTCGGCAGCGGCACAGGCAGTTTAGCAGTATAAATATAATAAGCGACAATAACATGGTACAAGAAATTCAGCAAAAAAAACTAATAAAATGAGTCGGCAAATTGCGCTTTTTAGGCGGCGACTCGCTAACGGTTAAAGCTAACCGTATGTGCACTAGAGTTGCCTCGAATCGTTTAGAATAAGTGTGGTTGTACGTCCCTGTTCATTTAGCTCAGTTGTTCCATTCCCATTTATTGTATGTGGCGCCTTGTATATTTAAAAAAACAACTCACAGATGGCGTATTTGGCTTGGCATATGGCAGCCCTGCTTATCATCTATCGTTGAGTGGCAGCCCTGTTCGAAACAATCAGCTGATTAATGCATTTATTTATTTATTTAAGGTGTGTGTGTGTGTTATCCCCAATGATTCGATCTGTGCCGGACACGTAAAATTTTTTAAACACGGCTTTTATATCTGTAAGTCTCATCTGTGAAAGGGATTGTATTGAACATATTTTCAAGAAGCACACTGGAACATTAAAAGCATAATTAAATATTAATCTACATTGATCCGTAAATTTGTTAGTTTATTTTATATTAACCAATGTTTACCATTAGTTTAAATTTTTAAGTCTTTTTTTCAAAAAGGACAAATTTATTTTCTGAACTTTGCAATTTTGCATGACACATTTCAAATTTAGTTCAAGATTTTGATAATGATCCCCTTTATTTATTATAATATCGAATTGTGTAATTAATTAGAATCTTATAACATACATAAGGCATTCAAAATTGTATTTAAAATGTGCGTCATATGTCGTTTGAAGTCTTATTTAGTTAATTCAATTCATTCCGCTAGATGGCGGTATTGTTCCATCGGTAATGAAACATCACTGTAACGGTCAGGTGCTTGAAAACCTTGTTTTAAATCTTAAAAGTAATGGTTCCGAATTATTTTTATTATTCATTATTGTGTAATCATGTATTGACAATTGTGTGACAAAATTTAATTTTTTTTTTATTATTTATTTATATATTAATATAATTAATCATAAATTAGTGTCTTTGTTTAATGACAAGAAAATTTTATATTTTATTAACCTAAACTATAATCAGCATTTGGTAATAAAAACTTTATATTTTTTTTTCGTTTTTGCTGTCATTTGTAGAGCTTGTAGAACTAAGACCTTCTGTGCTGTGATCTTGCAGAAAACATACAAGGATCACATTAGGAATGCTTTGGTTGGAAATTATCAGAAGCGCAGCTAGACATTTTCTTAATTCTTACACAAGAAAGTAGTCATTTTACTATCATGGCACATTTTCCTTAATGATTGCTTAAAACTAATTATTTTTGGGCTTATCCGTTCCATTCCTTTAAATTCCGATGGAACTATCGTAGCAAATATTCCAGTAAATATAGTCAGTCGCCTTACGTCCTCTGTGATGGCTCGTCACTAGCGTGGACGTGCCGTCAACAGTGTTTGCCGTTTGCGTATTGCTTTGATGGCTGATTTAGTTTTAAAGTAAACTTGGTCATCTCGCATCTTTCAGTGAACTGGCAAGCCTTTTCCAAAAATTGAAACGTCGTGATACCTGTCCATATTTTAGGTGCGTGTAGATGTCCAGAGTTGGTGGTATTTTCATTTTAGAGCACACGACCGGTATAATCTTACGCTTGTTATTCTCTGCAAGTATGTAGATATTGAGATGAGTTCGCTTTTGATTATAATTTTCAGATTATTACTTACGAATTTGAAATTTTTGCGTTAAATTAACCAAAAATATGTTTTTGGGACTTTCAAGAAACTCGTTGGTCAAAACGATTAACAATTTGTTACAGCGCGTTTCCATGAGCTTTGCCCGTGCGAGATGTTCGAATGGAATACCCGCCAACAGATCCTCTCTCCAGAACAGCTGATAATGATCATAATTATAAAAAAATATTATACAAAACAATCAACGCCTTATAAGTTAGTGAAGAAAAGCTTCATACAATACTTAAAAAAAAAAATGGAAGAAACCATCATTGTAACTCAAAAAATTAATGGTGTCGTTCGATTCCTAGGACCCGATCTTAAAAAAATACTAGCGAAGAGATTTTTGAAATATTTTTTTAGCAGTCACTATTAAAATTGTTTAAAGAACTTTTTTGCATCCAAACATTTTTTGTTTGAGCCCTAGAAAAAAAGTCAAAGCAGTAGACTTTTACAAAAATTGTAATGGGTACTTAATGGGTTAAAGAAAATTTTGTATCATTCAAACGGAATTGAAATGACCTTTCCATTGATGCCAAACTTAGCATAAAGTAATTTCAAATTACGAGTAGATTTAACTTTAGTTTTGTCAAAATACTTTATCCGACGACAGTGGGTTTAGAAATGGCCTTACAAAATAATTTCGACCATGTTGCACTATGCACTATGCACCAGCAAAATATAAAAAATGGCGAAATCTTATCGATAGCTCAAAATTACCATTGATAATGAGACTCAAACTCATTTCAATAGATGGATAGTACCGAAATCAGTCAATTACCTTGAGCCTATGTGGGGCAGACTGTAGATTTCTAATTATGGTTGTCACACTAAAAGTTTAGACAAATAGGAATGTAAGTAACCTACCCAGATTCTCCTGTATGTCATCGAACACATCCCAGCGATCGATAATGCCCAGAAACTCTAGCAGTTTACCCACTGTCGCCGTCTCACTTTTGTGCTCGATCCAAGTGGTAATCACCTGGTCCATTTGCATTCCGACATTATCCTTGATATTGTGCACACCTGCCAATCGCGCAATGCCGCGCCAATCGCGCTGATAAATCTCTTTGGCGAGCAGCAATTTTTTTTGATTGAGCATTTTAGCCAACTGGTTCTTTGTTTCGGGATGGATATGGATGTAGCGACATCGCTACAGGAATCTGACCGCAGCATTATAATTTTCGATTAACGACAACGATCCTGGAAGACTTGTTAAATTATACTAAACTGATTAATGCTGGCTGCTCTCGTTTCAGCCTACTAAATATCATTTAATCACAAAATATACATATAACACACATATGTACATAAATGGAGGCATGGGTGTTCAATTTGGGGTACAGCTGCTCCTTATCTTCTAAGAAAAATTCAAGCCACCGATTGCAAAATTATGAGAAGAATTGCCGGTGGATTCCCTTTCGCTCGCAACTCGGATCTAATGAGAGACTTAAAGATAACCCCAGCTATTAGACAAAAACGACCAAAACAAAAAGGGAAAAAAAGCTAAAAAACTAAACAATAAGACAGAAAAACAGGCCAAATTTTGTTTATTACTTTTTTTATTTAATTTAATAGCTTTAAGGCCTTTTCAATTATTTTTTAGTCTTCATTTTCTTTGTTTTCATTGGTGGTCATGGTGCCTATAAACTTAAGGTATTTGTCAGGCAAGTTGTACGAATGGCAACACGATTTATGTCGACGCAATCCGAATCTGCAGAAGATAAAATATGCATATGCATATAATTGGAAAATATAATATATATATTTACCTAATTGTCTCTATTTCAAGACGGTTTTTTTAGTTTAGTTTTAATCAAACTAACTTGACTAAAAACACTCTCTACTTCAGCGTTTGACCAAGGCAACGATAAAAGATGATGAGTCATCACGGCTAATCCAGTTTTTAAAATCTGGCTGCTGTAGCCAGCAATCGCGAAATTTTTGTTTCAAAAAATACTAACATGGTCAATTGAAACTAAAAAAGGCCAGATTTTCGGATAGAAGCTGTTTGAGATTTTTCTCGGCTGAAGCAGTTAAAAACCAGACAAATCTATCCGAAAAAAAGCCAATTTGGCATCACTGGTACGTGGCCACCTCACTCAAAGCGAACACTCATTAACGTCGCTCGAGAGAGCGTCGCTCAGCCGGTCAGTCGCTCATCGCTCAGTGTGTGGCCGAAGCCTAAGCAAAGAAGGTTAAGGAGGGTCTTTCTCGATCAACTTCCTCGGAGAACTCTAAGAGGTAGCTCTAGCCGATGAGCTCTGTCCTCCTGGCACCCAATTCGTAGGAGAAGACAGTTTTCTTTTTGGGAGATTTTGACCCCCCCCCTTTTTCACAGTCAATGTTCATATTGAAAGTGTTTTTAAATTCGCTAAGAATGAAACGCAACTGCTTTTTTTACCAGTCAAATAAAAATAAAAACTCGTAAATAATGCAGTGTCAGGCACCAACACAGTCATATGTTTGCATAGCGTTAGTGTGCATTTTGCTTCGCTGCCTCAGAACGATAGCCTATGCCCCTATGCCCCGGCACTAAGCCACATTTTTTTCATCTTTTTCGTTTCAAATCGACTAGATTTTAATACATATATAAAACTTAATAAGTGTGTTTACATTTTTATTTGTAGATATTTTTTTTTTTTTTGATTATTTGGGTGTTTAGTTCAGCTTTATGATACATTTAATTTTGATATATTGTATCTAATTTCCAGTCACTTTTTTCTTGGTCTTTTATTTGTAAAAAACATGTATGGACATTAAAAAAATACGAAAAATATGGAAATTAAAGCACTATTTTTCATTGAATATATCTTTTTCTTAAAAGTGCGTTTTTCACATTTTTGCAAGATGATTCAGGGTTGAATTTATTTTTAATTATTATGTATGTGTGTATGTACATATATGCACTATAAGTTGTATGCAGATATTGTGCATTTATTTCATCAGAATTTAATATTGAATATGCTCTATAATTTGCTGAGCATTATAAATAAAAAAAAAACAAATAAAGCGTGTTTTTGTTTTGTGTTCCGCTGGCATCTCGTAATTTGATGCTATTATCAAATTGTCAAATCATTAAAGTGCTTACCTATGTATACCTATGTATGTATATGAATACAATTAGTTTTTTGTAACACACAGTAACACAGTAACACAGTAATTAAAAATCATATCATTGACGCGCCTGCGTTTGTGGAAACTTGGCCGGTTAAATGGGAGGGGGTGGGAGTGGGGGGAGAGAGAAGGTGGATAAAATGAACGTGCGCAAATTGTTATGAACACTGACCTCGTTACTTACCGATTAACTTGCGCATCGTCAAGTAGCACAACATATGTATGTATTAAATGTATGTACAATGTACATACATATATATTTATATATGTATGTCTGCGTCTTTAATGATAGTGCGATGTTGATTATTTTTCAGCTTTGATTCCGAGAGGGGTCAGGGTCAGTCTAGATTAAATAGTTTAATCTGGCAGAGGGTACTACAGATGTATTATAAAACTTGTTACGCACTGTAAGGGCGACGAGCTGAGGTATTAAAACCATATCTACATATGGTCATTTCCACAGAAATGTCAACCGCAGCCAAAAAATTAAAAGTTCTATAAAAGTAACATATTTATATAGGGAATCTATTAAATTTAACTAATGTAAGCGACATTTTGAAATATTTAAATGTATAGTTCAAAAGTTCTGTTTTGAACATTTCTATTGCAAGTTTTGTTTTGATTCTTGTTTTTAATGAGAGACATTATACATTGATATTCTCTCTTTTAAATCTCGGTTTATGTTCAAAGAAAATAAAAAAATGTAAAAGAGACGATGAGATGAGATGAGCGATGAAAAAGATGAAAAAGAACATTTGTTATCAGTGCGTACAAAATATTTGTTCAATGCGCATCAAATATTGGGTACGTACCAATGCTGCCAGAATCTTTGAAGCAAATATTCATAGATTTGGAAAAAAGTTGCTAAAAATTGCTAAAAATAATGTGAAAATTGCCAAAAAAAACAAATATGCTAAATCATTAAAATTTTCGTTTTCAAAAAATATATACATATATGTTTTTAAGAAAACAGGATCTAAATTAAAAAGGAACATGATTTCATATCACGCTAGATTTGTGGCTAATTTTTTAAAAAAAAGTTGCAAATTGTTTCAAAAGTTGCCAAACACATATTTTTATACCAAACCAATTAAAGAACAATTTTTTTTTGAAAATAAGCAGCGCTTTGCTTTTGAAACTATTTTAAAGTTTGTCGCGTGCGACATGGTAAGTCTAAAATAAATAAATATAAAAAAAAAATTTTAATACCTCTGTGTATGTACATAAATACAAAATATATAATTTTTTTAATGTAGATGAGTGAAAAAAACGGCGAGAAAAATAAATCCAGCTGCAAACAGTGGAGAGAAAAGTTAAAGAAAGATAAATGGAATTAAAATTTATTTCATGTTATCTGCACAAATTGAAAGTTTGTAATTAGATTATAATTTAGACGAAAAATGGAAGGATGTGCAAAGCATTCCAGGTGTTATGCCAGATGCATTGGTTTGGTTGCGATGGCCAACGATGGTTGAATCGGCTAGGACAGCGTATTCGATTAAAACAACTATATTTGACATTAATAATACTATTATCATTCAAGTTATTCTCTGTTCCTTATTTTTCACATATAAGATAGTATGTACTTACTTATGTTTTAGTTAATTGAAGACAATTTTGTTGTTGAGTTTGTAATTAATAATGAAAATATACAAATAATATTCAATATATTAAAAATCATTTAAATACATCTTATGCACGTCTAATTACTTTAAAAGAACAAAAACAACATGAAAAGTATGATGGAACAAAATGTCACGTGAGACATGTGGCGGGCGACATTGAATTAAATCAAATTTATAAAAAAAACTACTTAATATTTCGAAACCAAACAAATAACATTTTTAAGATAAATAAATGCATTAAAATATATCGTTCACGTCTCTCTGAAATCAGTGCTAGAACTGGTCGCCGAAAAAACGACTTCTGTTTGAGTCGAATGCCTTGGTTTTTTGAAAATATCAGTTACCCAAAATCAACCTGAGCACCAATAATAGTGCTAATCAAGACCTATAAGTTTCCCCTTTTGTCACAACAAAATAATGCTTTGGCATATGTTTTTTTTTTACTTTGAATGCGTACGAATGTCGCATTCAACATTAGATAATTACCCATATGCATAAATATCATCTTCATAAAACTACAATTTACGCAGCTGCTTAATCGAAAGATCAAAAGATACTGTTATTGACTGAAAATTAGTTGTTGCCTATCAATAAATGTCGCTAATAGCCTCATCCGGATTGTCCCAAGGATTAAACACTTTGCAGCTTACATCATAAATAGGCGCAACATCTACATATTTACTCTACTTAAAAGCGAAATGAACCAATAACAGTCTGTTATACACTACGTATTGGGATTACTTTGCGTGAGTTGGTTTCTAAATTTGAAACGGCCAAGCGTTAACAATTTACAGCTGTTTTTTTTTTATATGTATATAGAGCTTTTTGTTCCGCGCCAAGTTTTTTTTACAAAATAGTCCCAGGGTCTCTCACAGACGTGTTCGCTCGATTATAACGTTTCCTGTTAGAGTCTTTATTAATTTTCTTCCGGTAACACAAATATACGTAAACATAATTACAAAATTTAAATAAATTAATTCAATAAACGAAATTCCATTTTGTTTAAAACTGGGATCTTTGTAGATGTTAGGTCAATTATGGACTTAACCAGCTGCAAAACGAATTCAAAAGCATTTTTGGGATTAGTCGGATCAGAATTCGTATATATACGTACATATAGTATGTATGTGTACTCACCAATTGGTTGAGGATTTGTGATTTCTGCGGGCAAAGCGGGGGCAATTGGTGCCAGGGGCACACGTTCTGTGGGCGCATCGTATGGAACTGGTGCACTGGATGCACCCGATGCAGGACCATCACTGCTGAGCCGATGCTTAAATGCATCGTATTTCTGCGCTACAGTACTGCCAATGTCCTTGGCGCCCTCACCAATTTTTTCGGCGTAGGGTTTGGCCACCTCAACCACTTGCTCGGCGCCATTGGAAACTTTGCATCCTAGATTCTTAAAGAAATTCTTGAAGTCACTGTCATCCGGATTCTTGGCCGCGTCGCAGTCTGCGGCGTGCGCTCCGCAGCTGAGCAGTACCAGACCAAGCAGCGAACACAGTATTACAATGCACTTCATATTGAAAGCTTTCTGCTACGACTGTTCACGACGAGTGTTCCAATGCAACTGAACGAAGACACTTCACGCACAGTTGTATAGCGCGAGATCACCCGAAACGGAAACTTTGCTTGGCAAACTAAACTGGTTCCAAAGAGCTTTAACGAGCAGCTTTTACAATGCTCTGCTCGAAGAGATTGCCACGAAAGCTCGATTTGATTGTGATCATACTGATCACGGTTGCCACAATTGGCGTTTTTGCGCCAAAACTGGCTTTTTTTCTCCTATTGGAGCAATGGCACTTTGTTTTCGAATTGACTCTTTTTTCCATCAGTTCAGAATCAGTTATTTGTACAGTTTTAGGTTGAAGTACATATTTATTCTTATTTAATTACATAATCACTGGATTAATATGATAATGTGAAATACTTTGGAAATGTGTGTTATAGCTATAAGTGTTTGTGAAAGAAATATTTTCTATTCAATTAAATGCAAAAATAACATGAAGTGAAAAAAAAAAGTTTTGGCTTTTTTTTTTTGGCTCAATCTGATTTTTTTAAGTGCCAACCGTGACTGTAATCAAATTGAAAAGCTTTTTTTTTTAATTTAAGCTTCCAAATATTCATTATTGTTTGAGATACGCTTCGTTTTGTGAGGTGTCAAAGGTGAAATTATTGATTTTGATTTTGGTTCTTCGTGAGCATTTCGCCAAAAACTTAACAAATATCAACCGCAACCTGTTTATTTACCTGAATAAGTTTTGTGTGACTTCTGACTATTGAGCAAACTCAAGAGACCGCTCCGGAGACACAGTTTTGGCTCGATTCAGATGATAAAAGCTTAATTGCAGAAGGCTCTGAAGGCCATTGTGAACGAGGACCTTACCAAGTTTTATAATAAGGGAAAAATTCGTTGGCATGCGGAAGGAAGGGGATGAAATAGATTTAAATAAATAAATACTGATTTTGGAAATCAAAGAAAATTCACCTTTCAATTTGATTACAGCCAAACTTGGATTGAGCTTAAAGGTGAACGTGTATTTGTCGATGAAATTGTGTTTGTATAAAGCAGGGTATTAAACCGAAAGAAATATCGGTTTCATTTGCGGTTGAGGTGACCTCATTTTGATTTGCGGTTATCGGTTATGAAAAATGTTTGTATATCGGCTTTGTAACGGTAAGCGGGGATTTAAGTTCACGATATAAATAACAGTTAGAAAAACATATAAAATTCTTTATTCAAAAACGAAGATCAAATGGAGGCACTATCGATTTTTCAGTAACTCATACACATAATGTGATATACGAGGGCTGCTATATATATTTCTGGCCTAATAATGAAAATGCGAATATTTATCATCAAAAATTGTTTTATTGTTTTTCAAAGTATTCTCCAGCCTGATTTATACACTTTTGCATGCGCTCAAACCAATTGTCGAAGCACTTTTTCCACTCCGATTGAGACACCTCCAAAACATGGTTTTTGAACGCTTCAACAGCATCTTCCTTCGTTGCTCAAGCGGAACAGTCGCCACATGACCAGTTTTGCCGAAGAAACAGGCGACCATTTGCTTCGAAGTGCTTCTTCCACGAACAACTTTCGTTGGATTTGGCTAGTCTTCGAAGACCCACACGGTCGATTGTTGTTTTGTTTCGGGCTCATACGCATAGATCCAAGATTCGTCACCTGTGACGATCTTATGAACATCTTTTGAAGCACCGCGATCGTATTTTTTCAACATTTCTTTGCACCAATCGACACGAGCCTTTTTTTGAGCGATTGTCAAATTGTGCGGGATCCAACGACAACAAACCTTTTTTACGGTCAGGTGTTTATGTAATATCGAATGTATGCTGGTGGGAGAAATGCCCAAGGATGCCTCTATCTCCCGGTATGTCACATGACGATCTTGCATTATTAGTTCACGCACGGCATCAATGTTCTCTGGCACAACGGACGTTTTTGGACGACCTTCACGGAATTCGTCGTTGAGCGAACTGCGACCACGATTAAATTCGTTATACCAGTTTTTCACGGTGCTATAGGATGGTGCTTGATCGCCATACAAAGACTTAAGTTCATCGATGCACTCTTGTCTGGATAATCCACGTCGAAAGTTGTGAAAAATGATCGCACGAAAATGCTCACGTGTCAATTCCATTTTTTTAACGGAATTGAATTGTTCAAAGCTCTGTAAGTTTAACAATTCATGATTAAATGACAACACGTTCTGAGTGATGTTATGCTAAAAAATGTCAACCTTTCCAATGGAAATATCAGATTGCACCTGGCAACACTTATTGTTGCCTAGGCCAGAAATATATATAGCAGCCTACGTATAAGCTCTATACTATAAGCTCTTCACCTGACATATTGACCAGCGAATCTTGAGCGATTGTCTCGCCAAAAGTTCTAAAATGAGCTAACAAAAAATAAGAAACCAATAACATTAAAATATACAAATTATGGGAAAAAGTGCCGTTTCTGTAATATTAGTTCTGTATCGTTTGCACTATTATAAAAGACTATCGCTTTCCAAACATTTGCATTGGTATTGCTATATATGTACATTCCGTCCAAATTCGGTGAATATCAAATTATTAGCGTGCGCAACGTAACGTAACGTCCGTATTTATTTTTATTTAACGGATTTCTCTTTAAAACGAAAGCCCTTATATTTCGGCATGTTGTATTGCGGTATTAACATTATTTGATTTTAAGTATAATTTTCTTTTTTTATACAAGCACAGGGTCTCTTATAATTTTGGTTTGTACACCATACGAAACTTGTTTTATTTGGAGTTTTTAATTCCGCGATTACGAGTTTGCGATGACAATACAAATAAGAAAATAAAATGATAAAATTTAACAACAGTCGCTCAAAAATAAACAAATCTATCAATTAGGAAGAAAGCTTTAAGCTGTCAGGACGCCCACACAATTTGCAAGTTATCTGTGCTCTGTTCCCCTCTGGGAGAATGAATTTCGAATTGAGAAATGCTGTCGAGAGTTGCAGCATTGTTTGTTCAACCCCACGAAGCCAAATAGTACCCCCAACCCTTGGCTGGCATCGTTCCACTGTGCAACAGCCAAGGGGTTTTCCTTTTTCACACTTCTTGGCGCGTCTTGTCATTGGTAAAACTTTTTTGGCGCAAGTTGAGCTTATTGTCCCGGCCCAGGATATCATCCCCCACCCACCGTAAGGCGCCTCAAGTAGCGGACTGCCCACCCCGAGCCGAGCCCGAGCCCGAGCCTGCCAATTGTCGAGTGCTGCATGAATTATGAGCTACAGCTAAGATTTATGAATCCAAGCAAGCTGTCGAAAGGCAAAGGAGTCGAAAGAAAACCCAAGCAAAATACAAAATCTGTCAGCTGTTAAGTTGCGTTGTAAATATCCCGCAATTAGGTTGAATTTCAATTTCCTTCGATGCTCTGGGGCCTCTCCCCAGACAAGTACTTACTTTGATTACGATTATACTCGCACACAATGATTTGATGATGCCCACAGTCTCGAGTTCCCACAGTCCCCTGTCCCCAGTCCCCAGTCAATAGACGTTCCTCAGCCTCAACCTCAGCTTCAGCACTCGCTCATAAATCAAACAAGTCGATTTTTAGCGTTTTTTATCGATGCCTTTTGTTTGGCATGTGACTGTACGTTCCTTCACATTCATTTTTTTTTTTTCATTGTTTGGCATTTTTTTCTCCTCCTGATTGGCTGCCACTGCAGTTTTTCTGCCTCAATGCTTTGGGCGCGGGTGCGCAGTAGATACAGCTAGAGGTTCAACCAGAGCAGGAGGTAAAAGCTAAAGGTAAAAGTCGAAGGTAGAGTAGGGAGCACGTTATCTGGTTGCAAATATGCAAACTCGTCCAATTCCATTCGTTTCATATTGTGTACGTATAAATACAAAATAGCAAATAGGAACGACCATGTGCCTGTTGAGCTGAAAGTATCCACGACAACAAATTGGCAGCAAATTGACAACTCCTTCAGATTTATAGAAGCACACTACATTCCAAATTGCTAGCTGTGAAATATCAAATCATAAATAAATCTTAACATACCTCAGTAAAAGAATTTTATGTGACACATATTTTTGTTGAATTATAAATGCACAAGTGCACATTAAAAAATTTGTGGTCTGCAGTTTTATTGCTTATAGTAATAGAAAACTAAAACAAGTTGATACTATTCACTTTGTGGGTTAATAAGGCCGATGTGGTTCATTTTTATAATAAGTTACATTTTATTTATAAAAATTGTCCTCCTACGCGTTTCGGCGACATTTTTCGCCTTCCTCAGGGAGTCTGGGTTAAATAAAATTATTTATATGTTTACATTACACGAAACAATTATACAAAGAAACACTTAAAATACATACATTTCAAACTTAGTGGTTAACATTTATTCTGTGTGGTGTCGTCCAATCCTATCCTATTATTGCACTGTCCTTTCTGGTTCATAAAACAAGTTTCAGAAATCTTCCTTCAATACAGAAAAAACTCAATGTGAATTTTTACTTCATTATAAGTAATTATACATATGTGATTTTTAATATTTTGCTTAAATTAATGGTATAATTAACTTAGATTTATTAAATTTGATATTATTTAGTAAAATTAATAATTAATGTGTAACGTCCGTCATATAACTGAATTTTGACGAATTGGCATGGAATTAACCAATGATTTTAAGTGGGATGGCACTTATGGTCAATTATAGTTAATGGAGGTTTGTAATTCCCAAAACGCAGACAGACAGCGACGAGTAAATACGGTTCTACAGGGTGGCGCAAAAGAAGTCATCCGATGTGGTTTGGCTCTCATTTTTTTTCTAAATGAAAAATTTTGATTCTGTTTATTCGAACCTTAAGAATTTTATTGGTTTAGGCGAGAAGATGGCATCGGCCAAGTGTTCGCTGCCAGAGCTCATGACCATACACCCGTTTTATGGCATTTTCCATCACTTTTGCCAGAACTTCGGGCGACAGGTTCTCGCATTCCTGGCGAATATTTTCCTTAAGGGCTTCAAGAGTTTGCGGCTTGTTGACGTGAACCTGCGACTTTAAAAAAACCCCATAAAAAGAAGTCTGGAATGGTTAATTCGGGTGATCTGGCCGGCCAGTGCAAATATCAAAAACGAGAGATAAAGCGGTTATTATTATTACATTATTACAATTATTCTGCGTTCTTGCGGAGTAAACCGATTCATGGCTGGTCGATTTGTATTCTGCATTTGTTTACTTCACAAATGTCAAAACCGAATTGACATTTGACGCCATTTGCAAAAGATATAGCGCTTTCCAATAGGGTGATTACTTTTGCGCCACCCTGTATAAATTAATTATATGGAAGGTTTCAAGGAATATTGAGATCACAAAAAGAATATGAATAAACTTACGTCATTTGAAGGAAAAGTTGGAATAATGAATGCTATAAATCTCACAATATCGCTCTGATCAATGCCTTACAAATTTGAAATCATAAGAGACAGAGAAAAAAAAAGGATAAATTATTAAAATGAATCAAAGACAAATAATCCGGAAAAGAATTTACAAAGTTGCATCAACATGATTAGATATAGAATGCAAATACGGTTATAGGAATATGTGTTCGCTTTTATGTTATTTACGGGATCTAAATAAATTGACTCCCCTTTTCCTTAAGGTGGTATTGCTGGTTGGCAACAATTTTTTTCGATCTTTTTCTTTTTGCATATTTTTATAGCTTGGATATTTGAGAATGTCGTCCTTAAAGGGTTTTTCGAAACACTTTAGGAGATATGGCCTTTTTTGTCCAGCAATGTTAATGTTAATGCAAGTGGAGTCAAAACTTTAAACGCGTTTATCTCGAAACCACTTTTTCGATTGCGCCCGTAGTTCTGAACCGATTTTGATGAAACAAAAATCGACGCAGAATTGTCCCCATTATAGCCCCTACCTCAATCATAATTTTAAAAATTTGTTTACTATTTTTGTTTACACTAAACTACAAAAAAATGGCCGCCAAAAAAAATCGCAAAATTATGATTGAGGTAGGGACCCGAATTACATCTGAACTGAATCTAACGCCGATTTCTTTTTTCATTTCTGATGATCCGAAGTGGAGTTATCCGTGCCGCAGACAGCATACCTTTTTATCGACGTCCAACTTTGAAGCCGACAACTTTTTGAACAGTCCTCGTACAAAGGAAGCAATTTTTTTTTATTCAATTCAATGTTTTTAATACAATCAAAAAACAGAATTTAAATAACTATTTCCGTATAACCAAAGTATCAAACCGAAACGGATAACGGTTTTAGGCCTTGAATTAAAGGTAAGATTTGGGTTCGCATAAAAAAAAAAAAAAAAAATTGGTTTGTTAAACGCTAGAAAATATGTAAATTTTTAATTGAAAAAAGACACTTATTTAATGAGATAATTTTTCAATTAAAAAAAATTGTCAAAATTAGTTTAATAAACGATGTGAATGTTAATGCTTGATTAAATAAACACTAACCGTCATACATAAATCGGTTACTAAACGGTTATTTCCATTTAAATAATTTCGAATTTTCAGTTTCGGTACAGTTAAAAAAATTTTTTGATTCTGTTGCGGTTTCAGTAACTGTTACCGGATAACGGTTACGGACTTGGTAACGGTTATACTAAGGCTGAAAAATACATAAAATGAACATAATCGGGCCTGTTCCAAATTCCGAAAATCGACAATAATTGTCGTTTTCAAAACGTGTGCTGTAGAGTCACCGGATTTGAAAATAAATGCCATTTAAACCATTAAAACAAATACCTTAAATTATAAGCTGAAAATTAGAATAGCGTTGAGCGTTTTTAGAATCGATTAACATCACTACTTCAAGTTTAAACAGTTGAATTATTTTTTAAAAGAATTTTTTAAAAAGCATCTATAAAATATTTTATAAAAAACGAAACCGAGCTGTTCTGAATTCCACTTTAATTTTTGTTATCGATACCAACCCTCACAATTTAAAATTGCTAGAGTTGCTTTAATTGAATAACAAAATTCGAACAACGAAGTTTTAGTCTAATGTACCTTCTTAATGTACCATAACCTGAAATACTTACAATTTATTTTCGAAACGTTTTCGAAACCGAGCTCGAAAGCAAAAATAAACCTATTTCGATCGGAATCGGGAACAGCAAATAGTGAAACGATCGTTTTCGTTTCGTATTTACTTTTTGAAAACGTTTGAAATTCGGAACAGGCCTAAATAATCTTCTTTGCTGTTTTTTCAAAACTGCCTGCGTGATAAGATCAAAGGTCAGAGAAGTGCAGATTTTCGTGGTCAGCCGGGGGTATCTCTGTCATCAGTATACCCTGTATAACTAGATTCCCTTGGCCTTACAGGGTATGAGTATAACGCGCATAGCAGCAGCAGCAACAACAACAAGTGCAACGGAAACGGAAACGAGCCGGCGAACGCGCAAGGCGGCCAAATGCCACGCCCAGTGGGCAAATGCGGGAATGCCAGTACTCATATCGTATGCATGTTCATTACGCGCCCGCGCGCAAACAAAATCAATGAATGGTGTAAAAATTAATATCCTGTGCACAAATACAAATTTCAAATAAAAACAAAGTAAAAAAAAATAAAACGAAAAATTAAAAAAGAAATAAAGGACGTGAAAAACAAGAGCAAAAACTCGCACTGGCAGTTCTTATGATAAAGAGTACACTGGCGGGGCGTGGCGGGGGGATGAGGGGGCGTGGCAGAGTGTTGGCAGCCGGCAGCAGTTTTAATTTACACAAAGCGTAGTCAGGCGTGTAATGCGACAACAGCGGGGGGAAATGAATGTAAGTCGAAGAGGAGGTAGCAGGGGGATAGCCAAAAGAGAGAGAGAGACAGCGGGAGAGAGAGAGAGACGGGGAGGCGAAGAAGGGGATCGGCAGGGGAAGCAGCTCGACAATTCCGCGACGAAGACGACGATTTAAAAAATGCCTTGAGGCAGGCAGCGCGGATGACGACGGCGTCAAATGATTTATGAAATTGCTTTTGCCGTTGCATACTTTGAGGCGGCGTTGTTGGGTGGCAGTTGGAACTGGAGTGGATGGGAGTGGGCGTGGGCGTGGGCGTGGAGGATGATGCTCTGCAGTTGATGAGACATCAATTAACGAGCACAATAACATGGACGACTGCTCGTCTTAATTCAGCTGATTTAAAAGATCTGCTCCAATTTTTAGTTGAAGTTGCACAGACAAAATAATTCTTATTGAACCCCGAGATTCAAAATACTTGCTAAGAGCAGGGATTAAAACCGAAACAAATATCGGTTTCAGTCACGGTTTCGGTTATGTTCGCATTTAGGTTTTCGGTTATCGGTTACGCCAAATCTTTGAACAAAGGTTTCGTAACGTTGAACCGGTTTTTGTATGATTCGGTTTTGAAATACCAGCATGATTTCGGTTTACAAAAAAAAATTGTATTTGCAAAAATATAATTATATTGTAGATTTTAGACAATTTAACAGCAGATTTTAACAATTTTGATATTTTATTTAGCAAATTTATTTTATTGCGCTTATTCAGTGCTATGAAAATTCGATCATGAATATCACAAATAATAATTCAATATTAAACATAAGAAAATTAAAATCAAAAATCCAAATTAAAAATGAAATATAAAAAAGGAAATCTAATTCTCTTGTATGCAAGAAAAACCGAAATTAACCCATATAAATGAAACGGTTACTAAACGGCTATTTCGGTTTACAGAGTTTCGGTTTTAATGTTTCGGTGAAATTAAAATTTTTTTTCGGTTACGGTTTCAGTTACGGTTTTAAATTTCAATCGATTTTTACCGGTTAGGGTTTTAATGCCTGGCTAAAAGCGAAATGAAAATCGTACTTGAGTCAAACATTTCTTACTTGATTTAAAATATTTTGTGATTACCGAACTTTTGACAACGTTTGGGATTGATTTTAATTTAATTGATCTTTTACGGAAATAAAAAGAGAATCATAAATTTAAGTATTGGTTTAGCACAGGCATCATCAAATTCTTAAGTTGCTTTCACACGAGCGTGTTTTCACCGACACTTTTTGTCAAAAAACTGTCGGTGTCGTGTGAACAGTCAGAATTTAAAAAGCGTCGGCTATCCACCAGTGCTCACCGATGGGAATAGGACGTGTTTTTTGAGTCGGTCAAAAACAAAAACCGATGCGAATTATGTGAATGGCAAAATTCACCGACGGTGAAAAAGTGTCGGTGAAAAAGTGCTCGTTGGAAAGCAACTTTGAAATAAAATGTTCGAAATGTTCAGATGCTAAATGTACTCGAATCAGAACCTTTTAGATAATAGATTGGTCTATTTATAGAGTGTTGTTCAGTAAGAGGCTGCGGTAGAAAGAGAAGTAGAAACGCTAATCAAAGGATATGTTATTGTAATACCGAGTTCAGGACATTGGAACCTTTCGCCTTGGCAGTTCCGGAGGAAGCTGATGGAGATAAGGAGAAGTAAATATATGAACTAATTGTTGGGCAAGTGACTTCTTTATTGGGATTCAACGTTGTTAACATAAGTAGTGTTGGAATTGTGGTTGGAATCTGGCTGGAGCTTAGTCGATGTGCGTGACAGAGGCCTCATCGTTGCTGGAGCAGCGGCTGCTTTCGCCGTCGGTGCGGTATTTGATGGAGTCAATGATCTCCACGTCGATGTCGCGATCGTTCTGCAGACTGTTGCTCTCGAGGAGAGCACCCGCCGTGTCGCTGGAGCCGCGTCCCAGGGAGTCCTCATCGCACAGATCGGCACAGGCGGAAGCTGATTCCGACTTGGCGTCCAGATCCCCCACAGCTGCCGCCGCTGCCGCCTCCTGTTGGGCCGCAAACTGGCTGTAAAGACGTGGCAAGTGCTGCAACATGTAACTGGCGCCGGACTTGGACAGATTCGCCGCTGCAGCGGCTGCGGCGGCTGCTGCTGCCGCTGTGCTTGCCGCCGGCTGATTCTCCTTGCTCTCGCCCAGGTCATAGTACTTGGCGTAGTGCTCGAATTTGCCCAGGGCGGCAACACCACCAACTCCAACTGTTCCGGCGCCATCTCCCGCAGCGCTGCTGCCGTTGGCGCACAGATTGATGGCATCGCTCTGTGCCGACTTGGGTATGGGCACAGTGAAGGCGGAACCATGACGCTTGCTGCCCAGACTTGTCGCTGCCGCAGCAGCAGCAGCAGCTGATGATGATTCCTCTGCGGAGAGCAAGGCACCCGCTGTGGACGCCGTGGCGCTGCCGCTGCTGTTGCTGTTGGAGAGCGGAGAGACGTTCTCCTTCTTGCGGTCGTAGATGTGACCGGAGACGCGCAGGTCGATGAAGAAGTGCAGCGGATCGATGCCGTATGGCGCGTAGAGTGGTGGATACCACACAGGCGGCGGTGGCGGCAGCACCAGATCCTGTGGTGGCAACGATGCCGCCGGCGGCGTGTTATCCTGCAACGTATTGTCCACGGCGCCGCCGAGCAATGCCTTCGACAATGGCTTCGTCTCCAGCTTCGTGTAGGCGTAGGGTGAGGGCGTAGACGTAGGCGTGGGCGTGGAAGCTGTCTTGTTGGTCAGCTCCAGTGGCTTCTCAGTGGTTGTTATTGCCGTGGTGTTTGCCTGTTGTTGTTGCTGCTGTTGCTGCTGCTGCGGCTGTTGCTGCTGCTGTTGTTGCTGCTGCTGCTGTTGGTGCTTCTCCTCTACGTCGCGTCGCTCTCGCAGCTGCTCATAGTAGGGCCGATGTGACCAGGATCGTTTACGCGAACGTCGCACCAACGCCGCCTGCTGTTGCTGTTGTTGCTGTTGCTGCTGTTGCTGCTGCTGCTGTTGCAGCTGCAACACGCGAGCGGTCTCATTGTTGCGCGTTTGCACCAGCGAACGCAGCATGTCGCTGAAGAAATAATTGTTCGGCCCCACGGGTGCTGAGTACAAGTAAGGGGGCGTGGCAGCCATAAGGCGGCTCACATAGTCCTGATTCCGCAGCTCGTGGATGTTGCTCTTCCTCGGCGTGGTCAGTGGCTGCTGTCCACTCGATTGCTGCTGTTGTTGCTGCTGTTGTAGCTGCTGTTGCAGTGACTGTTGTCCCGCGACAGTTGCTGTTGCTTGCTGTGCCGCTGTGGGCGTGGCCGGCGCTGCAGTGGCGCCACAATTTGTCGATGTTAAGCTGCCAGTGTTGTTATTGTTGTTGTTGTTGTTGCTAACATTGTTGTTGTTGTTGATGGTGTTGTTATTGTTGTTGTTAGCGTGACTATTGCCGGTGTTGTTGCCGTTCGTCTCCTTCATGCTGCAAAGATACATAGAGGTAAAAGTTCCATTAGCAAAGAATCTTTCCCTTACGAGTACTCAACTGTGGACTAAATACAGGATTAAAATACGTGACTCCGGGATAGAATTAATCCCAAGCGGTGTCATAAGTTCAGAAATCTCGGAATTTCTTAAAGCAAATACAAAATAATTGACTTAAGAACAATTTTTCAATTCCTTCTCCACATATATTTTGATTGTCGAGCTTCCATAATAATGAGTTCAGCAAAATCAAATATAATATTTATGACATTTTGGACAATTTTGTTGTTGATTGGTTGCCATTTTATCCGCATATTGTAGCAATATAACAATAATACAATATCTTAGATACATACTAAAAAAAAATTCTGCTAAAAAGAGGAACTTTTACCTCGAATTTTAGAATAATTTTTTGTCTTTTGGTGAATATCGTCACATGACAAGTCTCAAGGATCACGGTATAAATAACAAGCTCAATAAGTCAACCAAATTGGAATACAATAATACAATATCTTAGATACATACTAAAAAAAAATTCTGCTAAAAAGAGGAACTTTTACCTCGAATTTTAGAATAATTTTTTGTCTTTTGGTGAATATCGTCACATGACAAGTCTCAAGGATCACGGTATAAATAACAAGCTCAATAAGTCAACCAAATTGGAATATTTTAAATATAATATTCTGGTAAATCTGAAAATTTTGTTACTCAAAGTTGCTTAACATTATGCAGAGTTTGGAAAATTGATTTTAATACAAATAAAATTGCTGGACACCCACAAAAAAAGCTTTAAAAGCTTTTTTAGTTTAATTAGCTTAAGAAAAATGAGGCCCCAATAAAAATATCATTCATAATCATCCATGACTAGTCCAGTTTACTTTCAAATTGCGAAAATTTTCCGAAACTTTTTAAACGCTTTTAATAGTTGTATATTTCACGCGAGTCTTATTGTAATTTTAAAGTCAATATCCTAAATACATACTTAAACAAGTGGGAAAGGCTTGTGAGGCGGTGCTAAGGACGCACCGTCCCACATTCTATTTATAATATTAAACTTCTACTTATTATTATAATTAGTATTATATTTTAATCACGCAATGAAGCGCTTTAAAAGTTAAGCTAAGTTTGAATGTAAATTTAAATATAACGACCGTCATCGCAGGCTTGCATGCGTCATCGATCGGTTGCACAATTCTGCCAAAAGGAGCGCCAACTTCACCTCGTTGTGAGAGAGCGAAAGCTCCGAGGTGAAGAGCGAAAGCTGTGGTGAGTTGTGTAACCGACGTTGGCGCGTGGCTTAGCGATGAGCGGCTCGGGAGTAGAGATCGAGGAGTGAAAAGGGACAGACGTCGCAAGTTGGCGCGTCTGGAGAAAAGGTCTGAGATAAGTGTGGTTAGGTTGAACAGTGCAGCAGGGCACGTGTAGAATAATCTGGAATCCATGAATAAACGGTGAATTTAATAGTGAAAAACTAACTCCTTTTATTTGTAGCTAGAACCAAAACTAACAAGTAGTAAGCGGTCGCATTCAGGACAAGGGCAATCCTGTCCGCTGTGGGTGAAAATCCCGGCAAGAATCCCGCTGCTACGTTTTTCCTTGTAGTTAGATACCCACAATAATAAGCGGTCGTATTTTGGACAAGGGCAATCCTGTCCGCTGTGGGTAAAAATCCCGGCAAAAATCCCGCTGGTTACTTGTGGTACCTCACTAATCCGTGGTGGTCGGACGAGGGCTCGATCCCGTCGGCTGTGGGAAGAATCCCAGCCAGATCCCTAACCTGTAGCATTGTGTCGCATACGTGGCCGGCGGAACACCGGGGCATATACCCTGTGCCGCTCCCCGGCCGAGTTGCCTCACATAACTCGTTGTGTACTGTACGTTGTATTCTCTTTTCTAGAGAACATTTCCCTCCCCTTTATCCCCGCGTCCAGCGAAACTTACAAATTTCTTGTAAGTTCTGGCCCTGGCAGACTGAGTCTGCACCCTGGCTGGAAACTCCCTTACAAGTGGCGCCCGAGCAGGGACGCTGGAGGCTTAAAGGGGCGTGGCATAAAAGTGACATAAAGCCCCACGATTATGCCCAAATAAATGTTCGCAGGTATAGAGTAGATATTAACCGTAGTCATTCTCATAGTTGCGTATTCCCTGCTGTACCCTGCATTTTGCTTTTCTACATGGCCAAATAGTCGCATGTGAAAAGTAAAACGAAAAAGGGCCCGAAATTCAACGGGACATTTGCACACACTTTGACACGCCAAGTACAGCCGAAAAAGCGCGCTGCGCAGTCGGTAACGGCAGCAGAGAAGCCGTCGCGAGCATGAACGTTTAGCTATACGCTCTGTCGGAAGAGCGAGCATCGCAGTCAACGTCGCGAGTGAGAGCGCTGCCGCTCTGCTACGAAAACGGACAAACGCATCGGCGCCAAAGCCAACGGTAAAAAGTGCTGCGCAGTGATGTCGTTTAACAGTGATGCCAGTCAGTGATGCAACAGTGTTGAGACTCAATCAGGAACAGCGAGAAAACGCTAGAACCAAGACAGTGATGCGCAAAAGTGACTCTAAGAAAATAAGTGAACAGTGAATAAGTGAATAGTTATGCCCCATAGTGAAGCGCAATAGTGGTGAGACTCATGTGTGAACAGCGGGAAAACGCTAGAACTGACTGAAAGTGACTAAGAAAGTGAAAGGAGCGAGAGAGGGCAATGATCAATAGTGATGGCCAACAGTGATGCGCAATGGTGATGCGAAGTGACATTAAGTGGACAACATATGTTTTTTTAATGGAGGGAAAAGCGAAAAAAAAAATGAATAAACAAAAAAAAAAGTTTTGTTGATTTTCATTTATTTTTTTATGCGTGTGCTATATTTTGGTGGAAACTAATATGAACGATGAATGGAAAACAAAGTGAACACAAGCAAACCAAGTGACAAAACGAAAAAACAGCGTCAACTGACCATGTCGAAGTCAGGTGAGTCCAAGAATCCGGGAATGGGCGTCGCGGCAAAACCAGGCCTCGCGAGTCCCCGTGACCAGACCGTAGCCAGGTCGTCATCGGAGGTTGAGCCGTTGTGGGTTATTGCGGAACAGGTCCGGAAGTGGAGAATGCGATACGACGGACAGACTGATCCCCTGGAGTTTCTAGAAACCCTACAGGAGCGTGCCTTTACATATGATATTGACCTCGATCGGATGCCCAAGGTAATGAGTGAAATACTCGTGGATAGGGCATCCCGGTGGTTTTTAAGTAGTGGGCTCAGGGACGTGTCCTGGGCGAATTTCCGGAACGGATTCGTGGAATTCTTTTTGCCGCCAAATTATTTGGAACGCCTTGAGGACGAGATAAGATCCCGCCGTCAACAAGATGGCGAGGGCTTTAAGGAATATCTGATCGAGATTAAGGTATTAATGCACCATGCAGGTTACAGCGCCGCGCAGGAATTGTATCGGGTCTATGAGAATGCTGCTCCAGACTACAAATTTTATGTACGTCGGCAAGATTTCTCCACCCTGAGTCAGCTGACCCGAATGGCTGCAGAATACGAAAGCATAAGTAGAGGAAACAGCCAAGATTGTTGTGTGCGCGAAAATGAAGTAAACGGGCAAGGGCGTTACCCAGGACCGGGTCGAAGGATGGATTTTCTGTGGGCGGGAGCGGCAGTGAGTCTGGCAATGGAGACTGCGAGACTGGGGGCGTCGAGAACGTTGAGGGATCAGCCCAGCTCTAGCCAAGCGGCTATGATCGCTGAGGCCGAAGCGAGAGCCGTAGAGGGGCAAGAAATGAAGCGGCAAGCAGCGGGAAAGCTTGAAGTGGTTCCGCAAGTAGAAAACCGACTTAATTTCGAAGAGTCAGGCTCCCCATCGGATCAGGTGGTGGAAACTGGAGAAGGTTGGGAGAAGGAGTCCCCAGGAGTGGAGGCAGAACGACTAGCGGATCTGGAACCGGAACTGAAGGAGTTCTTGGAGGCAGAACTGGTCGATGTCCCGTCCAGGCGAGGCAAGCCTAACGTAGTGGTCGATGCGCTCTTAAGACATCCTCTAGAGATCTGTCAAGCAGTGGAAGCTGAACCCACTTGCAAACGGATCGCGAGCATGCGAGCGAGGATCGCCGAGGAGCCCGCCCAACTATCAGATTACCCAGAGAAGGACGACCAGCCTTACCAGATTTTAGGATACCGAGCAGACGACGAGGGAAACCACGCCGAGAGGGAGAACAGCGGCGGGAAGACACCGATTAAGCAATTTGTCGAGGGCCATCGAAGTTCGTGGGACGAACTGCTGCCCGAGGCATCGCTAGTGGTCGATTCTGGTGTAGCGGACTCTTCTGCGGTCGCCGCTTTCCACCATTACAGAGTTTTGAAGGAGCAGAGTCGGCACTATAACCTCCGGAATCGGGAATGGCGGCCTCCCTGGTGCTGCTTCTCTTCAACGCCGCCGGAGGCGCGACGTTGGAACTTTGTGAGAAAGGGGGGGTGTGAGGCGGTGCTAAGGACGCACCGTCCCACATTCTATTTATAATATTAAACTTCTACTTATTATTATAATTAGTATTATATTTTAATCACGCAATGAAGCGCTTTAAAAGTTAAGCTAAGTTTGAATGTAAATTTAAATATAACGACCGTCATCGCAGGCTTGCATGCGTCATCGATCGGTTGCACAATTCTGCCAAAAGGAGCGCCAACTTCACCTCGTTGTGAGAGAGCGAAAGCTCCGAGGTGAAGAGCGAAAGCTGTGGTGAGTTGTGTAACCGACGTTGGCGCGTGGCTTAGCGATGAGCGGCTCGGGAGTAGAGATCGAGGAGTGAAAAGGGACAGACGTCGCAAGTTGGCGCGTCTGGAGAAAAGGTCTGAGATAAGTGTGGTTAGGTTGAACAGTGCAGCAGGGCACGTGTAGAATAATCTGGAATCCATGAATAAACGGTGAATTTAATAGTGAAAAACTAACTCCTTTTATTTGTAGCTAGAACCAAAACTAACAAGTAGTAAGCGGTCGCATTCAGGACAAGGGCAATCCTGTCCGCTGTGGGTGAAAATCCCGGCAAGAATCCCGCTGCTACGTTTTTCCTTGTAGTTAGATACCCACAATAATAAGCGGTCGTATTTTGGACAAGGGCAATCCTGTCCGCTGTGGGTAAAAATCCCGGCAAAAATCCCGCTGGTTACTTGTGGTACCTCACTAATCCGTGGTGGTCGGACGAGGGCTCGATCCCGTCGGCTGTGGGAAGAATCCCAGCCAGATCCCTAACCTGTAGCATTGTGTCGCATACGTGGCCGGCGGAACACCGGGGCATATACCCTGTGCCGCTCCCCGGCCGAGTTGCCTCACATAACTCGTTGTGTACTGTACGTTGTATTCTCTTTTCTAGAGAACATTTCCCTCCCCTTTATCCCCGCGTCCAGCGAAACTTACAAATTTCTTGTAAGTTCTGGCCCTGGCAGACTGAGTCTGCACCCTGGCTGGAAACTCCCTTACAGGCTACAGTCGAGCTCCCGATTATAGTATACCCGTTACTTATCTAAATAAAATTAAAATATTTTTTATTGCATGTTTTTAGGCACTAACGTTGCTTAAAAACTTTAATCAGCCATTACCACCTTTCTAATTGTCCGATCTTTAGTAAAAAATTAATTAGTAAACAATTTCTTATATCTTGAAAACTGTGCATGTGGTGGCTTTTCGCGATTTACGGAGGCGGAAAGGGACGTGGCAAAAATTTGAAACAAGCTTGACCAAATTTGGTTGCTCTAGCTCTTATAGTCAGACGGACGAACGGACAGACGGACATGGCTATATCGACTGTAGATGCTGATCAAGAATAAATATACTTTATAGGGTCGGAGATGCTTTCTTCTCCCTGTTACATACATTTCAACGAATACAAAATCCCCTTTTACTTATTTCTTAAGTAACGGGTATAAAAATACATGCTTAAATCAAGTATTTTAAACGTGAATTTTAGGATAGTGTGTAATTGTGTAAGTTAAAACGGAACTTCTATCATCTACTAAAAATATTAATTAAATTAGGGCTGATTGAAAGCAATTCAAACACACGACCGTCTTTGGCACAGATGCTTCAGCATTGTTATTTGTGGCTTTAGTTTTACTTTTAGTTCTCGGTTTGGTTTGGTTTTAGTCTCCGTTTCGTTCTGCTGTTGACTTGAACAAGACGTTGTTCAAGATTTATGTCCATATTTGCATTGTCTTCGTTACCGTCTTCATTTCGACTGTGTTCTGTGCCGTGTGACACGCCCATTTCCATTTCCATTTCCATTGCCACTGCCACTTGCCACCGCCTTCATCCTTCAGTGCTGCCGTTGTCTACCTTTTCCATGCACTCGAGTTCCTCTTCATTTTTCGTGTAATGGCAATTAAAAGTGATTTCTCATTCGCAGGCAGTCTCTTGTCTGTGTGTACTTAGCAATTGCTCAACAAACACCACTGACTTATCATGTCCCGAGACTAGAAGGATTACACAACGAAACAAAAAATAATGCAGGCCCCATTCTCAGTAATCTTCTACAATGAACTCAATTCTTCAATATATTTAATATAGTATTCTGAAACCCAATCTTTAATTTCCTATACTGAACCAAGTACTTAACTTAAAAAGTAGAAGAATATACTCGAAAGTTTAATACGAGCTGTTTATTTTTTAAATCGGTAAAATTTTGATGCATTCGAAAATTTTTTTTTATTTTGCAAAGTAACATAAAACACTGTAAGAATATTTTATCTTACCGAATATAAAATTGAGAAATTCTGGGGGAAAACTAAAGAATTAAATAAAAATTTTTACATGAACTACATCGATGTTATTTTATACATTATTATACCCGTGTTGAGAGTAGATTATGCTTGTGCAGGGTATTTAACAGGCAGAAAGAGACGTCGAGTCGATATGGCTATAAATCAACGGATCTTGGAGAATTAAACACGTAGAAGCACCAAACAGACTTCTAGCATTCAAAATGATCAGGCATTAATAATTATTATAATAATTATTAAGTCCAAATTTGGTTTATATACCATATGACGATTATTTTTATTTAAAATCAAAATAATAGAAAATTACAAGAGCAATTTAAAAGCTAAAGCATTGGGTTTTGGCTAACAATTTCAAACATTTGTTGATGATTTTGTTATTCGTTATTTGTTGCCTTATGATTAACATACCGAGCCCTATTTGCGACAATAACGTATGCGCCATTTTCCGAATTTTTTTTTTTAATGCAAATGTGTTCATTAATATTAATAGTATCTACACTCAAAATATTAAACTTTAATTGTTTATATTTCCGGAGATATTGGCCTGTCAACTATAACGTAAGCGACATATGACACGAAGAAATCAACTTAACGAAACCTAAAAACCTTTCTCCTGTAAAATTGCGTTTTGGCGCATACGTTATTGTCGCAAATAGGGCTCGATACTATCTGTATGCTTTACTTTCGTTTTGTTTAACTATATTTTAGGTGGTTAAATAATTGAGCTTACTTTTCTTATCTGATGTATTTTGTTGAAAATGGGCTGTAAAAGCTTTTCTTAATTGAGTAAACGCAGCCAGGCAGATACAAAGCGAGCCGAAATAAATAAAATAAGCTGATGCTTAGTAAAGGTGGCATACAACATTCTCTTTCTCTCTCTCCCTCTTAAAGCCACTTATTAAAACTTAAATAAAATAGGTTCATAGTGCGAAACAGGTAGGATAATCCTTACAAGTCAGCAAGTCGAATTCTGGAGTTTATTACTTGAAGTGCTAAGACGCGGTCGGTTTTTCACATTCTGTTATAAAGCCGTCGGTGGCGTGTGAAGACTCAGAACTAATTAATAAAAGTCAGTTCTTTACAGGTGCACACCGACGGAAAGAGGAAATGTTCTTTGGGTGCCTGCTAAATTGAAGAAGTTATTTTGTAGTATTATACAGTCATATACAGATTATTTGATAACAATGTGCGCCTTAGTTTATACGCTTTGTCTTGAAGCGCTGGGAGTCAATAAATTATATAAAAAGAATTTGGTACACATAATGTGAATATCAAATTCGCCAACGGCGAAACCCCGATCGTCTGACGGCAGCTTGAAGCTAACATTCTCGCATTAACAGCACAGTTAACAGTTGATCTGCAGTGATTAGAAATTGTTGCATAGTTTTAGGCACTGCTTAAATCCAGCTCATGTTTGGCCATACCTTTTGATACATACATAGGTGCAGTAGTTGGTGGAGGTAATGTATGCCTGCTGTGTCACGTATCGTGTTACACTCACAAATTTGCATAGAAAAACAAACGGAATCAAAACACGCACACACACACAACACAGACACTCGCGCTAGTCTGTTAATAAGCTTACATGACGCGCCAAATTCCAGCAAATTAAATGTTTCAACATCTGGCAACCCCAACTACTCACTCCACATGGCGTGGGAGGGGGAGTGGGGGAGGTAGGCACACAGTCGCACTCTTACATACGGACATAGGAGTAAATGCTGGGAAACAAACTCAATTGTTGTGTTCGCCTGCCAAACTGTTGAGGCACTTGACGTCGACGCCGTGTGGCATCCACGCAGTTACCCGTATCCTGTCGCTGTCAATTCTAAACGCTCAACCAACAACACCCCCGTTTAACCACCGTTTCCCCCAAACCTACTTATCTACCCTCCCTCCCTCCCTCCGTGCCCATAGAAAACTCGTCTTGTTGCTCTTTCATTTTCGCATTTGAAAAAGTTTTTAACAAACCGTCGCCGCTGCTGTCGAGGCTGTTGCTGTTGTCATCTTCATGTTCTTGTTGCTCTCGTTGGATTTTTTTTTTATTTTATTGTTTTTTCATTTCGTTGTAAAAATATAAAAGTTTTTAACTGTCGCCAGGCGGTGACTGAGGCAGTCGTCAAGTGGAGGGCGGGGAAGGCGGACAAATTGGCTGCGTTTCGTTAGTTGATTTGCATTTTTTGGCAGCAGTAGAAGAAGAATCATTTCTGACAAAGTTGAAATTAGATTATGCTAATTAAGGCGTGGCAGTCCACTAAGAGTATGATGATGCCCCCCAAACCCACCCCCACCCACAGTCACAGCGCACTGATTGATGCGGCAAAGCTTTAATTGCCACAGTTGCTGGCAGCATTTTAATATTCAATCAGCAGCTGGCAGCATCTTTTTAATGGCCAAGTCGCGACGTCTTAGCTTCTTTCTTTCTATCTTTCTTTTTTTGTTAGCTGAGATTAATGCGCAGCTGGTAAAAGTGCAACGGCAACTGCAAACTACTGCGAATTCAACTTGTTGTTGTTTGTCTTGTGGCAAATAAAAATACAAACTTTTGCCAACAACAACAACAACAATTAAAGCGGGCAACAGCAGCAACTGTTGTTTGTCTTACTCGGTTCTAGTGGAGTTTAACGGTGGTGCTTAACGTTGTCAGAGACTACAGTGGCCACTGATTGATACCTACTCTTGTACAATATACCTTGGCCATAAATCAAACCAACCCCGTTTCGCGGACAACCCTCAATGAACTCGGATGGTCGCTTCAGATGCGATCCTGTTGCGTGGTTGTTACACACTTAACAGTCACTTTACGGGGACAACCTTATAACATAATTACGGCATATCAAACATGGCTTAGCCAGACAACACACACACACACACACTCTTCTCACTGCCACGTCCCATCCGGAGGCTGGGTGAGAGGTCATTCCCTGTACAGGCAGCGCTGCAACCCTTGCAAACAGTTCCGTCCGTCCATCCGTCCCTTCAAAGGCCACAGACTGGCGCCCAACTGAGGGCACTAAAATTACGTTCCACTGGGAACTAGTTGAATCAAATTTGTTGCATTACTCGAACACTCGTAAGATAGCTTATAACTCAAACATCAAGGCCAGCAGATTGCGGGTACACTGATAAAGAAATCCATTTTGTTCACTCCAAAGTTTCTATTTCAGTCGTAATTATCAACATTTACGAACAACTTCGTATTTAGATACATAGTATATAGATACATCATTTTGAATTCTAATTTTTCGACAAATTACATTTATTATTTTATAATAATAAACAAATCTGTCCAACAAAGATTTCAAATCAAAAGTTTTAAAATGTTGGCAAGTGATCGCCCCTCTCCATACAGGAGCCGCTACTGGAAGTCGCCCAATTGAAGGCGCATAAATTTAAAATCCGTGTTATTTCCCTAGTGCTCCCGAATACAACCCTGTCAATCAGTGATGTCAGCTACTCGCCACAAAAACAGTATAAACCGAACAGAAAATAGCGATTAAAAGGTTAAGAAAATAACAAGTATAGATTTCTAATATGATATATTCGTATTATTATTCGGAGTTGTAGTTGACGCATTTGAGCCTGTCAGTCTTCTATATTCCTGAAAATTATTATACCCGTTACTTAAAAAATAAGTACTCGTTGCAATGTATGTATGTAACAGGGAGAAGGAAGCATCTTTGACCCTATAAAGTATATATATTCTTGATCGACATCAACAGCCGAGTCGATATAGCCATGTCCGTCTGTCCGTCCGTCTGTGTGAGGGCCTAGATCTTAAAGACTACAAGAGCTAGAGCAACCAAATTCGGCACACAGACTTCTATAAGCCCCACGCAGGTCAAGTTTGTTTTAAATTTTGGCCCCCTCCCGTCTCCGCAAATCGCGAAAAACCACCACACGCATCGTTTTAAGAATATAACGTATTTTTTGGTAATTAACGTTATCTCTTAATTAAAGATATCATACTACTTAAACGCAACAAGATCGGACAAATAGAAAGGTGGCAATGACTTTTTTTTTAACAATAACAAATTTTCCATTTATTTAGCAAGTGTGGAATCCGTATATTCAAAAATTGTAACATAACCAACACAATTTTAGTATTGTAAAGTAAGACCAAACCTCTGCTTAACGCAAAGGACTTTAAAGGTGGCAATGACTGATTAAAGTTTTCAAGAAATGTAAGTGCCTAAAAGCATGCAATAAGAAATATTTTAAATTTATTTAAATAAGTAACGGGTATCCTATAGTAGGGACTATAACCTTTCCCACTTGTTTTTTATTTACATGTGGAAAAAGCAACACAAAAAAAATTGATTTCCCGATATGGAGTATTTTCATATTTCACTCGGTTTAACGAGTACTAAAAATAACAGATCTGTCCCAAAAAAAATGGATTAATTGGCATCACTGCTGTGATCAAACAGATCAATCGTCAGATTATGATCTAATACCAAATTAAGTGTGCAATTGAATAGTAATGTCAATTTGGCGCGCTGAATTTACTAGTTAGCACTAAAAATAACTGCAGCCGTGTCTGAAATTGCCCAAACTTCTCTAATCCCTTGTCCATTTAACTTCTCCCAACACACACATGCACACATACTCATACACGTGCCGTTTACATGCACAGAGTTGTAGTCGGTGTTAACGGTACAACGTTTGACTGTGAATTAAAATAATGTGCCACTTGTGGCTCTTTTGGCATGTGTGACACTCCAGCAGCAGGAGCAGGAGTGGAGTGGAGTGGAGTCCAGACAACTCATCTGGTTACACACGAGTCACGAGTACAACTCCGCCCCTGACAATTTGACAAACTCGAACTCAAATCCAAACTCACACTCGCACTCACACTCACACTTAACTCTGACCGTGGCCGTGGTCCCTTGTCCAAGGCCGTGTGAGCCAACACACAAGTGAGATCCGACACATCGTTACCCTAATCGAATTTGATTTGAACCCTTTTTTCGAGGACATATCTGTGAGATTGATGTGTGCGATGCCTGGGTGTCCGTGTCTGTGTGTGTGTGTGTGAGTGTATATGAGTGTGTGTGTGTGTGTGTGTGCGTGTGTGTGTAGACTGCAATCCTTGACGCTTGGCTGCACCTTCTCGTGCGTATGAGTTATGCTTAAATAATTTTGCAGTTTATGCGCTTTGTTTGCACTCAACTTGTAGATTGGGCTTCGGGCTGTTTACCAGGGTTCAGTATGATTTGATAGACTCATTCGTGTCTGCGGATTGGGCTTTAGTGGTTGCTCGAGGCACAACCTTAACAATGAGCTAACAGTTCTGCTCTTTGGGCCCTTGATATCCCAGCAATGACAATTGAAATGGTCACAAATGATTGAATGAGAGTATGAGTTGTTAAGTATGAGTCCTTAAACCTAATCCTAAGATTAGACACAGAGCTTTGCTTAGGACATTTTGAAAGAAATACTCTTATATTTTTATCATGGGGTAAACTTATACTTTTATGCAATTTTGAATGTTCGGGTTGATATCAAAACCAAAAAAAAAAAAGACACTTCTAAGCCGGTGCCAAATAAGAAAGATACTCGATCTTCTTAAGGTTCACTTCTATACACCTTTTAACTGTTCAAGCTTAGCAATTGTCCAATGTGATTGTTATTACCTATTATTTTGAGAACGACAACTAATAGTTTATCAAGTTAGGTGAATTCCTTATCTCTTAAAAAAATAATTTTTTAACTACAAATGGGAGCTAGATTTTAATGCAACACGTTTCTCCAGTTTCTCATTTTATAATCATATTTCACGCATATAATCTCTCTCTCGGCTAATACAGCTCAACCAGAGAGGCCCAAATACATATGGGTATTTCCAGGATCGGGAACGCGACATTTGTACGTCTTTAAATGGAAAAAAAAATGGTAAAAGCTGACATTTTCAAAACTTTTTCTCAAAAGACATCTTAAACAACCCATAAATATTTTATTCGATTAGTGTTTTCTATCGGCTGATTGCTGAAAAAGTTTTAGGCGTTTTTCTCAACACTGGTAATTTTGGCGGGAGTTTTAGCATGGTCACTTTTGCATTGTCCCCAAAATGAGTAAAATAGAATATCGAGCTGTCATTAGATTTCTGTTTTTAAAAAAGAAATCCAACGATGAAATAAAAAATGAGTTAATCGAAGTTTATGGGGAATCAGCTCCATCGATTTCGACCATTAAATATTGGACTGCTGAGTATAGGCGCGGGCGGACAAGCATTTTTGACGAGGACCGTCCGGGACGTCCCAGAGAGGTGACAACCCCAGAAATGGTAGATAAAGTCCACGGAATGATATTGGATGATCGCCGAATAAAGCTGAGAGAGATTGCTAAGGCCCTAAACATTTCTCGTGAACGTGTTGGAAACGTCTTACACGAATATTTAAATATGAGTAAGCTTTCGTCAAGGTGGGTGCCGCGATTGCTCTCAGCGGAACACAAACGCAACCGCTTGGTCATTGCGAAGGAGAGTTTGGCATTGTTAAACGCAAATAAGAATGAATTTTTGCGTCGTTTTGTGACTGTCGACGAAACTTGGATACATCACCATACACCAGAAAGCAAGGAACAGTCAAAGCAGTGGATTTCAACCGGAGAAACGGCGCCGAAAAAGGCAAAGATTGGTTTGTCGGCCAACAAGGTAATGGCAACGGTTTTCTGGGATGCCCGAGGCGTAATTCATGTGGATTATCTAGAAAAAGGCAGAACAATTAATGGAGAATACTATTCTAACCTTTTGGGACAGTTCGATTCAGAACTAAAGAAAAAAAGGCCGCACATGGCGAAGAAAAAAGTTCTGTTTCACCAGGACAACGCTCCGGCTCACAAGAGCGTTGTTGCCATGATGAAATTGTGTGAACTACACTATGAAATTCTTCCACATCCCCCCTATTCTCCAGATTTAGCACCATGTGACTATTATCTATTTCCAAACTTAAAGAAATGGCTTGGTGGAAAGAAATTTCAGTCGAATGAACAGGTGATCTGTGAAACAAACGCCTATTTTGAGGACCTGGACCAGTCATATTTTATGGAAGGTATAAAGTTCCATTTTAGAAATAATTTTGATATGTTGCTATCATTTTATTTATTTTTCACGTTTTATTAGTAATTTGTAACGCGACATCGCGAATGTGACAAGATTTCCACCTATTTTTTCCAAGAGTTTGTTCATCAAATTTCATTCTATATATCGGAAACAGCTTTTAAAACTTGTTTTTTTTTAAAACTTTTAATATAATTCTATGTATTAAAATGGGTTATGCCGCAGTCCTACCATCTAACTTAGTGTAATCGTCAGAATGCAAACGGTCCATTTTGGAAATCAATTTTTAAGAAAACGGGCAAAAATATAGAAAAAGTGAATTTATTCCAATATAGAATCTATATGTTCATCCTATTGAATTTCTCCTAGCGTATATTGCTTAAATAAATAACTTGAATACATTTTTGGAAGAAAATTTCACAAGATGTTAGTTTTTGATCAATTTTACGTTTTTGGGCGAGGTAGACCTTTTTCTGGAAATGCCCATATACGATTTTTGATTTAATTATAAGTATTATAAAGGAAGTCAGAGAAAAGGTGAAACACATGCAAATTAGCAGAAGAATGCAGTAAAAGTCAATAAGACTAACATAGAATTGTCAAGTTATTGCAATACACCTTATGAATATCTGGGAAAAGTACGTTTGAATGTGATTGTGAATAATTTAAATGGGAGCTAGACTATAAATGGTAAACTATTAATTCAACCACAAGAGAGACAGACAAGATTATATTAATTCATATTATTTAACGACGGAACATTTTGGGAGCGACATAAATATACATGAGTCAAAACGTTCTTTGTTAAGCGGATATTGATCACGTGGATTTGGATCTTGCTACAATTTTCGTTATTGATCGCTCTTTCTAAACTCATTGGGCGATTTACAATACTTAGAAGTGAAGAAAGATTCAACTAGTTTTGGGGCTGAAGTTGTTGGCAATGGGTGTCACTGAAAAGTAAGTGTTGTAGACCAACAAAATCCGACATGTCAGAACCAAGTCAGCAGTTGAGATCTAATTTGGAAACCAAAATATTTGAATGGGGTGCACTTTTAAATATGTTGTCACTCATTCTCATGCGCAGTAGCTAATTTAATAATGTTTTATTTTAAAATTTCAAAACTTTCAATAACTGCAAAATCGGCTGATTGGTGTTTGTTTCATTTCATAGCATACTTTTAAGAGTTAGATAAGGGTAAACTCGGCTAAAGGTTAAACTCGGATAAGGTTAAACTTTTAAGAGTTAGATAAGGTTAAACTCGGCATTGATTTCAAAATCAGCGACCCCATAAAATCCTTAGTAGTGTGTATTGTCAAGACCCAGTCAGATTGCTAGTCAGTATAATTTTTTTTATATATTTCTGAACCATTTTGAGTCCGCAATGTTGGCTTTTTCTAATATTCCATACTACTAAATACAAGACTTAGGTTTTTTATTTAAAATTTTTTCAGTCTAGGCACCTTAGCTTTTCCTGTTTTCTAAACGCTCTCAAGAGCCGCTATTTTTCTAGTATTGATATTCGACCAACAGTTTGCGATAAAGCGATCAATATCTAAATTCTTAAGACCAATATCATTAAAACCCAAAAGACCTAAATATTGCGGTAAAAAGTTATATTTTCGATTTATCATTTCGGCTTCGATATCAGAACCAGTGGGTACCGTTACAAAAATAAAGCTTTAAAAAACTATTATTATTATTCCCTGATTTTGAGTAAAGATTAAAATACGTGGCGAAAAGATACTCTGTAGATTAGTAATGTCGCTGTAGATTAGGCTTATATATTTCAAATATATTCTATAGTATATGCTGATGCACTCATGAATATTTATTTCTTTCCCTATCTATCGTTATAAGGTAACATCATGTTTAGAGCCGTAGATCGATATTAAACTCATATTTACATAGCTCATTTAATTTTTTTTTTAAATAAAACTTGTACCTTTTGGTACAATTTCGGTTAATAATGGCATGATCAAGTTATTTGCAATTCAATATTAATTTGAGGAACATTATAAATATTTTAAACAAGTGGAGATTGTTTTTGAATTTTTTTTGTTAGTGACATATCATTTATAATTTAAATTCTTTAATAAATCAGGCCAATCAAGCCAATCTTTATAAATTATAGTCACTTATATTTTTTTCCCAATTTGAAACATATGAAGTGTTAGCACTCGATCTTTGATTTTACACACACGCACACCACTTAATTAATAAATATTATTATTTTTTGTTTAAAAAAAAGTGAAAAAAAAAGAATAACAACAATGATTTTAGCGGAATCGGAACTGCACGTACTTTTAGATTTTTGTGAAATTCGTTGGCGGATTCTGAAATATGTAGTGAGTCCTGGCACTGAACTGCCGTCGATGACAGTTTAAAATCAAATGAAATGAACGCCCAGCAGTCAAGGCAACAGCATGCCGCACTCACTCAGTCAGGACTCGCAGGATACAGCGCACGGCGCACGCCAACGAATCTGGCCCGAGCCAGCTCGAGCATTCGGCACGGTTTTAAAATTATGAAATTGTTGTTGAAAATGAAACGAGGCGTAAGCAAAATCAAACTTGGGGGGGTGTTGCTGTTGCTGCTGCTGTTGTCGTTCTTGTTGTTGCTATTGGTGGTGCGCAGCAGCAGTAGCAACAGCAACATCAACTGCACTGTGTTAAGCCAAACCGACAGCAATCGAGCCACCCTCGTCGCCTGCAATACAAAGGAGCTGCAGTCTACGCACGAAAGCTTTTCAAATAAAGTATCGGCTAAGAAAGGCTTAGCTACCAGATCAGTACATGAATTGCGACGTTGTCGCATTTCACTATGCCAATAAACGGTTTACTTTCAACTGAATGCGAACAGAATCATTTGCAATGAAATTGTTTCACATTTATTTTGAACTTTACTCACTACGATAAAGAAAAAAATTAACTAACTAAAATTATCTAATACCCAGTTATGGAAATAATAATAGAAACGGCAGCTATTTTAACTTTTAAATCAAACATGAAAATCAAATCCCGTTGTTTTGGCATCAATGGAAAGGTCATTTAAATTCCGTTTTAATGATACAAAACATTCTCTAACCTATTAAATACCCATTAAATATTTCGAATTTTTGTAAAAGTCTACTTTTGAAACTTTTTTTCTCGGGCTTAAACAAAAAAATGTTTTGACGCAAAAAGTTTTTCCAAACAAAACTAATAGTGACTGCAAAAATAAATTTTCAAACAACTCTTCGCTAGTATTTTATATGATTTTTTGAAAATTGCTAAAAAAGACTATTTAAACCCCTTTTTCCTCATTTTAAAATTTAAAATTTTTAAAAACAAATATACATAGGTCTAGGTTCTGAATCCTCTGTTCTTTAGTTTTGATTATATCATCCAATACTGGGCAAATAAATTAAAATTGGAAAATTTGGAGGATGCACTTCTTGTTATGTACATATGTGCATACATGCAGGGTAATTTTGTAATTATACTTATAAGTAAATGGAATTAAAAGCAAGACTAATTCTCCAATGGAATTCTTCTTTAACACTGTGGGCGATAGTCCACGCTTGTGACTAAAGCAGATCCCAAAAACGTTATGAATACAATGAATTAAAATACTTAAATCTAAATTATCTTAAATCTGAATTAAATTATGAATGGTGATACATATAAGAATAAATAATATGAGGAAAATTCTCGTATAAATGATATTGAGTATGAATATATAACATGCTTTGCAATGTTAAGACTCGCATGCAACGTTGCCGCACTTCATTACAACCTATAATTGTCGACTGCCTGTGGCGGTCCTGTTCCCAGCGAGAACAAAAGATGCTTATGAAAATGGGAAATGCTGAAATGGGCAAATGGGCAAATGGAAACGGGCAACGGTTGCTAAAACAGACCGACAAGCCGGCAATTGTGTGGGCGGCCCATAAGCTTATAATTTCTATTACAATAAAGGCGTGCGGTTGCGAGTATGTTGAGCTGCGTTTCTCTTTTCTTTTTTTATCATTTTTTATTTTTTTAAATGAATATGCAAAGCGGCAACGTCGACAGCGGCTGCCTGTTTGCGACTTCATTAGCGACACGCCCCCTCCCCCGAAAGGACCCACCATTGCAGTCGGTGAAGCGATTGTGTTGCGGCTGCTGGTGTTGCCAAGCAATTGCAATGTGTCTGTCTGTCTTTCTGTGTGAGTCCCTGAGTGTGTGTGTGTGAATGTGGTATGTGCCATTCACATTCGCATCCGCATCCGCATTCATGACGTTACTTTCTTTTCGCTATATGCGTTGTTTGCTGTCGTTGTTGTTGTTGATTTTGATATGCTTTTTTTTTATTTCTTGTTTTGAAATAAATACCGTGTTAGCTGTTCCCGGTTTGTCAGTCGTTGAGTGCGTTGTTAGATAGATATACTACCACGCCCCCGATCCCCCCATTTCTATTCCCTACCTCTATTCATACCCCTACGTATATCAAATCCACCCATTCTTCTTCTTTGGCCACACACTTGGTCGTCTGCGCTGCACATCAAACGTCAGCGCAGCAGCCGCAGCGCGTCAGCTCGGAAGGAAGCTGTTGCCTGTAAGCCGCATTGTCTACTGGGCCACATCCCCATCTCCTTATGTCCCCAGCTCCAGCTCCGTCTCCCCCGCTTGCCTATTCCTCAGAATGGCATTGCACAAAGGCTGTGAATGTTTACACTTTGGATTTGATGCTGGTCGTCGGTTTTTTTTTCTTCTTTTTTTTATGAAATTTGTTTGGTTTGCTCTGCTTTTAAATGTGTTTTCGGTTAACGGTTGTTATGGCAATGCCTGGGGAATGGGTAGCGCCGTGTAGCAGCGGCTGTTGCCACTGGGGGTGCCACTCACAAACACTGCGTCTATCTGGCAATGCCGCATGCAGATTTTTAAGTGAAATACAATCCAATTGCAGTGAAACATTCCTTAGCTTGACAGCATTCAATTTTCAGTCTGCTGCATTGCCAAATTTCACCATAGCATTAATCCTACTAATACCTCATATCATGACATTGAACTCGTGGTATTATATCTACTCAAACAAGGAATGTTCGAGTTAACGAATACAAATTTATTTTTTCTACCGATATGTTGACAAAGTTCATGTCATTTCAGAAATTTTTAAATTGTCGTCCATCGAAATGTTTTTTTTTATTTACATACATACATATGGGCATTTCCAGAAAAAGGTCCACCACGACGAAAAACGTAAAATTGATCAAAAACTCACATCTTGTGAAATTTTCTTCCAAAAATGTATTCAAGTTATTTATTTAAGCAATATACGCTCAAAGAAATTCAATAGGATGAAGATATAGATTCTACATTGGAATAAATTCACTTTTTCCATATATTTCCATTATTTTATTATACTTTGAGAGTATTTTCTTCCAAATTAGACGCCACATTTCGTAGACTTTCGCATTTGTCAAGATGAAGTCAAACATGACTTCCATTTTTCGTCGCGTTCGCGATGCATTGTTTTCTATAAATAATTAAAAAACGAAAAGTCTTCAAAGCTTGTCTTTTATCATAAAAATAGTCTTGATAAAATGCATTAAACACGTGAGAAAAAAGTTTTGAAAATGTCAGCTTTTACCATTTTTTTTTTCATTTCAAGACGTACAAGTGTCGCGTTCTCGATCCTGGAAATACCCATATACAAAGTTTTAATAATCTTTATCTGCGAATGGTACACAAAAACTAAAGTATTTTTCAAATTTACCATCTCTGAAATCGACTCGATTTTACAGACGGACTGGAATACTACTGTGGGCAAAATGTACCGGGAATTTGTTTTTTAAACAAAAAGTTTCTTTTATGTATATAAGTACATAAGTAGTACATATGTATGTTGATGTTCATCGAAAGTATGTACTTTATAGGGTCGAAAACTTTTTAACTACGCGTACTTGGGTGTCACGCAAAAACTAAAAAAATACATCAAGATAATTTCAATATTCAATTTCACTTAAATTTCATACAAATTTAGGTGAAATTCAAGCGAAAGAGATTTCAGTGGCACCCCTGATTATTTTTAATTCAGCTATGCTATCATTTATAAATTAATAAAATCATAGCAAATAACAGTGATTTTTTGTGGCCAAGATGCCAAACTTCACAATCGTTACGCTGACAAATTTGACAAGTTTAAAAACATAAGAATTTTTAGTGAAAAGCTGCCAAACTTCAATAATGTATAATTCATATGTTGCGTTGTCAAATTTCACAGTAAAAAAAAAAGATTTTAATTTCTTAATGTAGGCAAATTTAAGAATATAAGTTTGTTTTTTTTTTTTGTTGTATTGCCAGCCTTCGTTTTTGCTTTGCTTTGCCATAGGTAGTTCCTAGTTCTCTGTTTGAACGTGGAAGAAGAAATGGCGTATGGTATTTACACACTTTCGCCCACTGTGCACGCTGTCAATGGGTATCACCTGCACACGTGATGGTTCGTAGTTATGTATGTAAGTATATCTTCCAACTGTGGATAGTTTCAGTCTCCACATATGGCACACAATTTGTGCCACTTAAGTGTTGCGCATCCATTTCCGCTTAGGCGGCGTTGACACCCCCACCTGCCCCTGCCCCCTTCTATGACTTCCATGAAGCACAAACGCAACCGCAGCCAACAACTCGTCGCACCCATCGCAAGCCACATTATCCTGGTCTTTATTTTTTTCAATTTTCAGTTGAGCGTTGATTGAAATGTTCAACGAACGACACACACACACCGCAGAGGGAGAGGAGGACGGAGCTGGTGGTCTGAGAACAGAGGATTGGGAATAGGAATGGGTATGGGCATGGGCATGGGCATGAGAATGAGAATTGAGAATTGAGGACATGCAGCAGCCGGCAGCAGTCAGGACGAGGCAAGGCAGCTAGAAAGAGAGCATTATGACTGGACTGGGATGGTACGGGTGGCTCATTGGGTGGTTGCTTGGCTGGTTACTTCGTTGGTTGGTTGGTTGGCTGGCTGGTTGGTGGGTTTCGGATGGGTGGCAGGGTTTTGGGTGCTTTGTCGGGCTTATTTGTTTGTTTGCATATAAATTGCAATGTGCCGCCCGTCGCTCTCGCTTCAATTTTTTAGATTTTAAACTTTGTTTCTTGCCTTTTTGCTAAATGCTCTTGCTGCTGTTTGTTGCTTTTATTCAACCGCACCACCATCAGTGCCATCATCACCACCACAACCACCCTCGATAAAACAGTCCGTCCGTCCGTCTTTCTGTCTGTCTGTCATTCTGGCACTTTGTCCAAACCATCATCAGTCCATCATCCATCAAGTACAATCAACGCTGCGGTTCGCGTTTTACATTTCATTTTCGGCTCACATTTTATTTTAATATTTTCATTTTTATACCCCGTACCTGGGATGTATTGCTTATTGCTTATTGGGTATATTAACATTGTGCAATGTATGTAACAGGTAAAAGAAGGCGTGACAAATCCCATGAAGGATGTATGCAAATATTCTTTATCAGCATTAAAAGTTGAGTCATGTCCGTGTGTTCGTCAAAAGTTTAGAAAGGATCTCAGAGATGGCTTTAGCTTAAAATACCACATTTGGTACGTAGACTTATCGTAATATTAAAAGACGAGCAAGTTCATTTTGAATTTAAATTTTCACGCCCAATTCGCCCACAATTCGTAGAAGAAATCCAATTATAAGGCCTATTTTAAAGCTAGAGTCTTGATATATGGCACACATGATCAGATCATAGTAAAGTCACAATTTATTAAAGAAACAATTTTACGCAAAAAAGAGAAAATTTCAAATTCAAAGCTCATGTTTTTAAATGAAAGTATGTATTATATGTGAGAGCAAATATGACCAGGGTATCTCGTAGTCAAGCACTTTCGATTTATGTTTTCTTACTGGGTTTTCTGTTTGATTTTTGGATAATGAATTAGTTTGAGAGCATTGAGATGGTAATTATTTTAATGAAAATTCATAAATTGCGATCTATATCTAATGCAAATACGAAAACTTTTATATACGAAGTATATTAATACATACAGTGGCTCACAGCTTTCCAACCAGCACCTTCAAAACAGTTTAGGCGTCTATAAAATCTAAACTAAAAGAAATATCAAAAAAAGGTATATGCTCGTTGTTAGTCTGATGTATCAACTTATAAAATATGACTGTATTTATTTTTTAAATATTTTTCCAATATTTTATAATAATTAAAAACTACAAAATCAACCAAAACAATACTACAGCTTATTTCAACCACTTAAGAAAATAAATGTTTAAAACTTAGTTTTTAAGCAAACAACAAAAATTAGTACTTTGTACATATGACTGTCCTGATGGGCAACAAGAATTTCTAGTTAGCCTTCTTGGCATGGATTCGACCAACTTTTGTCCACTTGTGGCGTTATTTTGACCCATTCTTCAAGCACTGCAGTTTTTAGGTTTGATAGTAATTACAGTTGGTAACGTTATGCTATAAATCTAGAAAACAAAGCTTTGTTTAATATACAGAGCTTTTGAAATTAAAAGCTCTCTGTGAAACAGCAGGCGAGGAAAAGGAAAAGGAAAACGAAGTTGAAGCGACAACCAAAGTGAACGTAGCCTGCGAGCTTTCAGGATTATGAGCACAGACACTTACAATGGGGAAAGCTTTGATCTAAGCATGCAGCCACACAGACATGTAATTCTTTCAACAGAATAAAAATCATATTCTTAAGTAAACAACTTGTTATATGTACTATATAATCATAAATTTATCTGTAATATATAGCTACATTTTATTTAAGAGAAATATCCAAGAAGAGAATTCTGAATTTTATTAAGTTTAATAATTTGTATATAAAGGGCTTATGTACAAGGTGGCGCAAAAGAAGTCACCCTATTGGAAGATGCTCTCATTTTTGCAAATGGCCGCCAATGTCAAATCTGTTTTGACATTTGTGGACTAGACAGATACAGAATACAAGTGAATAAGCCATGGAGCGATACACTCCCCAAGAACGCAGAATAATTGTAATAATGTAATAATAATAACCGCTTTTTCTCTCGTTTTTGATATTTGCACTGGCCGGCCAGATCACCCGAATTAACCATTCCAGACTTCTTTTTATGGGGTTTTTTTAAAGTCGCAGGTTCACGTCAACAAGCCGCAAACTCTTGAAGCCCTTAAGGAAAATATTCGCCAGGAATGCGAGAACCTGTCGCCCGAAGTTCTGGCAAAAGTGATGGAAAATGCCATAAAACGGGCGTATGGTCATGAGCTCTGGCAGCGAACACTTGGCCGATGTCATCTTCTCGCCTAAACCAATAAAATTCTTAAGGTTCGAATAAACATAATCAAAAAACAGAATCAAAATTTTTCATTTAGAAAAAAAATGAGAGCCAAACCACATCGGATGACTTCTTTTGCGCCACCCTGTATGTATGTACATCAACATACATACATATATCGCTCATTGACTACTAAGGAAATTTAATATTAAATTCGTCATTTTAAAATTTGATTTTATTTCGAAAGCATGTGAATTATTATTATTTGGATTATTATTTTTTATGTTTTGATTTAATAATTTCAAGTTAATTTTTCAAATCAAAGTTGAAGTTTGCCCTTAAAATATAACAAATTTTTACGTTTCACTGCCAGCATATGTATATTTATTTATGAGCACCTCGTTTCTCAGTGCTGTACTCTGAAAAATGGTTGATTTAATAATTGAAAAGCAATCGCATTGAATTCATTTATTGTATTTTAATTTCATCTTGACCTGCTCGGGTTTCAAGTCTTGCGAACGCTTTTACTATTAATCAAAAACACAGATTACACAAAAATAAAGATGGTGAATCAAATCTAATCCTGCTTGCTGACCAGGTGGAATATTATGCTTGTAGATTTCCAACAGAAACGTTAGAGTTAATACCAGAGTTAATAGTTGAGCTTGAGGACAAAGTCGACATCCATTTTGATGGCCGGTTTGCGCACGCTAATTGCGTTATTGCGTTGCTCAACTTCCAGCTGCTGGGTGACTCCATTCACCGTTATGGAAGCGCTGGTGGGGACACGATCTAAGCCCGCAATGACAATACGTTCAATCCAGGCATCGGATTTGTATTTGGGCTTGCCAATAAAACGATTGGTCAACTGATTGTTAGCAAACTCGTAGTTCACATAAATGAACTTGCCATCTCGATAGGCATAGGATTTTTCATCGTCCAGATAGAGTGTGCCATCGGCCTTGCCCTGACGATCTAGGCAAATGATCAATGTATACGGATCGTTCAACATCAGTGTGGAAGCGCGACGCTGGCGCTCCTTCTTGGGCACAATGCTCCCGCCACGCTGCCAAACGGGTATCTATAAGTAAATGAATGGGATTAAATCATGATAAGGAAATGACAAGCTGAGATTCACCTTATTTTCGGTAACTGGTATGCTTTCGTAACCGCTGCGTTCTTGGCGCTGATATGTGTCCGCGTCATACCAATAATCGCCATTTTTCTTGTCATCAATGGCCGGGAAGTAGACGTCCACCTTGCTAACGCCCTGCTGCATGACGGGACGAACCAACAGGCGGTGCTGCACCAGGAGCTGGCTGTCAATAGCAAAGGCTTCCTTGTCCAACGGATAATGAGCCAATAAAGGTCGAATCACAGGGGCGCCAGTCTGCTCAAGCTCATAGAAGCTGGTGTACCACAACGGCAGATAGCTGTAGCGCTTCAACAGAGCGCTCTTGATAATGAGGCGAGTCCGCTCTGGGAACAGCCAGGGCTCGCGGCGTTTGGTATCGATGTGAGCGTGAGCACGGAAGAAGGGCAAAAAGGCACCGGTTTGGTACCAACGCTCCAGCAACTCGCTATCTGGATTGCCAAAGAAGCCACCAATGTCGGCGCCACAGAAAGAAAAGCCAGCAACGGCCTCCGTCAAGCACATCTTGATCGAATGCTGCAAATGCGACCAATCGGCCAGGTTATCGCCTGTCCAAATGGCCGCGTAGCGCTGTGAGCCAGCAAAATGAGCGCGCGTCAGTATGAAGGGACGCTGGTTGGGATCGCGTTGTTTCAGGCCAGAGAAGGTGCCCATGAGGTGCATGTGACCGTATAGATTATGCACATCGCGATGCTCCCAGTTGCCGTAGTGTATCAAATCCTTGGGCGCGGTTATTTCAGGTCCGTTGAATACAGATGGCTCGTTCATATCATTCCAAATCATAACATCTTCGTTGACAGTCTTAAATTTCGACAAATGATATTGGCTAGCATAATAGTCGCGTACAACGGGATTGAAGAAGTCGGGATAGCTGGCTGAGCCCGGCCAGCACCAGCCCTCGTAGTCATTACCCTCACGGGTCTTCACATAATATCCGTTCTCCGTGCAGTCATTATGGAAAAAGTAGCTAGTGTCGCGCTTGATATGCGGATCAATGATGATAACCAAATGGCGGCCCAGATCGGTTAGGTTCTTAATCATGGTCATGGGTTCAGGGAACTTGAATTTGTCCCAAGTGAAGTAGCGTTTGCCATCGGTATACTCAATATCCAGCCACATCGTATCCATGGGCATATTGTACTCATCGAACTTGGCCGACACGGTGGTCACATCGCGCTCATCATTGTAGTTCCAGCGGCACTGATGATATGCCAGCGAGAAAAGCTGAGGCAGCTCATGTGTACCGGTGAGAGCTGCATATTGCTTGAACACGTCCATGGGCTTAGGTCCGAGCATAATGAATGCATCCACAATGCCCGACTCAGAGATGAAGTGCGCTACTGGCGGAGTTGTCTTACGCGATCCGGATACAAAGTTAACCAACGAGGAGACCACATTCGTCTCCGTTGTATAAATATCCACCCAGGTCTCGGCGGCATTTTGCCAGTATACACCGGCAGTGCGTTGAGGGCTACAATTGAAAAGAAAAAGACAAATTTAAATAGTTCTTAGAGTCTATGTAGAGAGGCACACACTTACCCATGACCGTAAAGCACTGGGACAGAGCCATAGAGTGCCATTTTACTGTCCACTACGTACTCAAAGACATCCAAATTGTAAAGGCGATAGGGATCAGTACCAGAGGTGGACTTGAGCGCAAAGCTATCGGCATGCTCGGGTATGCCAAAGAGCACCTCTGCAGCGGGGAACGAGAAATCAAGAGCTACTGCTTCCGGTCCATGGGGTTTAGAGTCGTGGTGCGACTTAAAGTTTTCCTCCCATGCGCCTGGATCATCGATTGGTTCACCTGCTGTCTCAACATTCTGTTGCTGCTGCTGTGATTCATCCCCTCCCTCTGGGTCGGCTTGAGCTTGTGGCTTTTTGCGCAGATGCTCAAAGTAAAGCCAGTTTTTGGCATTTACTGATACGACGAGCACGTCCTTTTCATAAAAGTCAATGCGGAACGGATCACCATGTATGACAGCCTTTGACTGGTCAGCCGTTATGGTCAGCTCACCGTCCGACTCCTGCACACGTATACGAGCCGTTTCCGGCTGTCCCTTTAGCGCGTGCTCAACGCGATATCGCGGAGTTAGCGGAGTCTTCTCGTCAATTTGCAAACGGAAGGTACTTCCTACCAGCGCCTCCAGTTTGAATGTGAACTGATGATGGTTCTCTTTGTTGATCAGATCAGCAGTCAGTGAATCCGAATATGTGTTCAACGTGCCCGGTATAAGAGAATATTTACTGCCCGAGCTCTGCACCTTCCGTGAGCGTCTGCAAGACAAGACAAAAAACAGCGATTACAAATGTAAATGTAAATGTAGATGTATTATTTATTAATAATGGTGTACATATCTAGTACACCTGTGTCAATGCATACCTGCAGAAGCTGCTCTGCTCACATGTCTTGAAATTAGTTGGATCAACGCCAGTGCCATAGTTGATCAGCGCCCCAATTATGAGGCAAAAGAACAGTGTACACCTCATTTTCACGGCTCTCCCTCTGCTTCTCCCTCCGTCCACGCTCAGATCTCTTCGATCAGTGTGGATATAATGTTGTAATATATTTTTCTGATTTTATAATAGATTTTTCAGTCTAAACTGTAATTAACATAGAAAAACAGTTATTTCAATGCTGAAAAGTTCAAAATTAAATTGAAGAACATAAGTACATACATATGTACATGTTCTCATGCTCATAAGTATGTATGTATGTGTGTGTTTTTTATAAGCTGTCATATCAACGATTTGGCACACGTCAGACATTTGGTTCGAGTGAAACCGGCAACTAATTTTTGCACCAAAGCATACCCAAATACAAGATTAATAGTGCTAAAATTTCTTTAGCTGCTGTTGCCAATCTATACTGTATATACTTTATTATGTTTTAAGCTCCGCTCAAATTTATATGTACATACATACATGTATGTGCAGTGTTTATTTTGCTGCCGGCATAAGAGAAACAAGTTTCTTTACACATTTTTATTGGATGTCTTTTGTACTTTCAGATACAGTTAGTAAAAGCATATAATTGTTACGTAGTTACATTGCAAAATGTATTGTGTAAAATTAGAAATTCTTAATATACTATTTTACCTGAACACAAAGGCACTTTCAACTAAATAAAATTGTTGATATATCGGAATGTCGACGTCGGCGATTATTTGGTATCGATATTTTACAGCTGAATCATTCGCACTGTTGTCGCGCAACAGTTACATATCGCACATCGATATATCGATGTCAATACAACAAAATTAAACGAAGACGATAAGCCGATAGCTATAGCACCCGCTAAAATGAAAACAAAATAAAAAGCAATGCAAATCTAATCTGGAGTTACACATATGTATATGCATGTATATTTGTGAATATATGGACTAAACAGACACGTGATACAATTTTAAACAAAAACTATCTCGAAATTAATAGCGAATTAAATTGCTAATGGGGAAAGATCGTCGCAAACTCATGCACTTCTCGCGATCGATAAACAGTGCGTTGACCTTGTTGCGCAAGTCCTCTTCCAAGATGCAGCGTGTCTTCAGCAATGACTGGTGAGTGGCCTCCGCCTCCTGCAGCTTATGATGGAGTACTTCAACGGTGCCTTGAATGTCCTGCACCTCCTGCACCAGACGATCTTGTGCAGAATCCCTATATTGTAATATCGCAAGTGAATGATGAACAATGATGAGTAATATGTACATAGATAATTGATAATTAATTACTTACTTGCAGAGTTCCATGCCCTCGCGATGCGAGCGTGCCTCAAGACGCGTCTGCGCCACCTTAAGTGGATTCGATTTGTCCTGTATGGCCTTCTGCAGAAGAAACAGATGCTTCTCCATGTCAAACAACTCCTGTTGCACTTTCTGCAAATGCAATTGAACGCGGTTTTTGGCACCGGCCATTTCCTGGGAGCGTCTATCCAAGGCATTGTTTGTGTTATTCCAGAAGTCCCAGACCGATGAGGCCACGCCATTCACCACGTTCTGCGAGTCACTTCGCAGCTGGGAAAGCTTCGCACGTTCTGCCTGGGAACGTTTCACATGCTCGCTGCTGGCAAGTGCCCAGGAGTCCTGACTACTGACTGTCGGATCGTACTTCTCGATGCCGCCAAAGTATGTGATGCCACGACTGTAGTTGTTCAGGCGATGGCACATTGAGTCAATGCCCATTGTGGACTCCTTTTGCGTTACATCGATTTCCAGCAAATGTTGCGCGCCACGACAATCGATCGCTTGCTTGGCGATCTTTTCGTGAAGTTCCTTGAGGCGATCGCGCGAGTTGCGCAAGTGATTAATCTCCAAGAGCAGTGCCTTTTCCACATTGTCATGCACCTTCTCCATGCCCTGACGAGCCTCGCGATGAAACAGGCACTCTTGGGCAATATGAAGCGGTATCTCCAAGTCCAACATGGCCTTACCGCACTGACGCTGCAGCTCATTGATATCGGACATCTCGCCAACAAGCTTCTCTAGCTCAGCATTAAGCTCGTTGCGCCAAAAGGTCAAGTCCGTAATGCGCTCACCCAGCCGGCGTCCGGCATCCCGCTGACCTGTTGTCGCCGTCTCGTCAGTCTCGCGCATCAGACGTATTGCATCGTTGCGCATGCGTTCGGATAGGTTGCTGTAAACGGTTGCAAGTCAACAGGAAACGAAAGGGAGGACTAATGATCATCGCAACTCACCGATTTGTGTTGGACTCTCCGTAGATGCCCAAGTTATTGTTGTGCCACTCATTGTTGGTGTAGCGCGTGTAGAGAGCGGCACGGGCCGCATGTTGTGGATTACGCTCAAACCCAGTGACCAGATTTGGGAATATCATACCTTCAGTTTTCATGCCCTGGGGCACAAAGCACGGCTGGGTCATCTGGTTGGTCACTGGCTGTTCCGGCATATGCTTAATCTCGATCATCTCAAATGCCATTTTCGGTCGCCATGGATGACGTTGCGTCGTCTCGTAGCTGGCCGCCAAGCGTGACGGCACCGTCGCACCACCGATGGGCTCCATGCAGGGCGGTGCACCCGCATGGCTCCATGGCTGCAATTGAGAATACATGACACTTTGAGCCGGCAGTGGATTGCTCGAATCGTGCTGGTTCGACATGATTGATTGATTGGTTAATTGATTTTCAGCTACTAGTGCAAGGAGTCAAGAATTTGTACTTTGAATTTGGTGCAATTACAAAAAAAAATAAACACTACACAAAAATATATATATTTCGACACGAGATGAACTGTGCGAGACTGAGAGTCAAATGAATGGGTGAAACGTTTCTGGATATGGACTTGAAGCAGCGCCTACTGAGGGAATTTTATTTGAATATTATTTGTATTTGAAAAGTGCTTTGCTCTACAGACTTATGTATGTATAGATATGTATGAATGTATATGATATGATTCGATGATACATATGATTCCATGAGATTGCGATGATCCTTGCGTTCGGGGTAATCGTTCATATCCGAAGTCGGCCATTTGTCCATTAGATTGTCCTTGACCAAACGATGATCGAAACTGCGATTTTCGATATATGAGTGCTTGTGGAATTTGGTGATCTCTTGACCTTTTAGTGGTGCCATTTTGTCTTGCGCTTGACTCACAATGGGCACACTTGAGCGTAACAGCAAATTCTTAAGAGTTTCTGGTGCCTTCTGTGGATTAGGATTGCGTTGTCTTGATACAGTATCTTCGATCGCCCAGCAGAGCATTTGCAATGTTAATAGCTGGTTGTTGGCTATTTGTTAGAGGCGTGCGCGGTTACTGCAGGCAGTCACTGAAATTCCACGACTGAACACAATTTGATGGCATCCACTCCTGATGTTTCCTGTGTTATTGATTTAACTGGGCGCGGTAACTTAGTAGCCGCTGTTGATGTTGATGTTGGTGTTTATGTCGTGGTGTAGTTTGTGAAATCAATGACCATGACTGTATTGGGAATTGGGTTTAAGTTCAATGTCCCACTTAGCGACAAACGAAACTAGGACGGAATAATTTGTTTGTTTGAATTTAATCTGCTTATACGGCACTCCATTGCATATTTATTACTGTTACTGGTGTTTAATGTGTTAGTTTTAAAAAAATGCGAGAATCTTTCTTTTCATTCGCAAAAAATTTACTTAATAATAATTTAAAAAAAAAAGGATAATTTCAACTCACTGTCTTTCATGTACTTGAATATAACGGCGCCAAATGCTTTCAAATATTTCAAATGAAATTATCGGAGTACTAATCGAGACGGTATCGATATTTGTATCGGCAAATCAATTGAATCCATTTGAAGAGTCAATTTTTGAAGTCTGTCAAAAACACACATACACATTTTTACGAATTGCTGCAGCGGCATAGAGTTTTCTCTGATTGATAGCATGCTCCTGAGTTTGTCGCCTGCTGCTCCGTGGAGTCCATCAAACGTTACGGCAAGTCCGATAAAAAGAAGGATGCACGCCAGAGTGAGGCAATTGAGATGCTGGGTATCAGATCGAAGGAAACGGATCTCCTAAATCCCGACAGTCAGTTGGTTAGCACAAAGCCACAAAGCTCAATTTTGAGGATGTGGAGACCAAGCGACGTTGCAAGTTTAAAACTTATCGTGAGCTAACTGACGCTGGCGGCGATGAATATCAATCGACTAAAATATGCGATTAAAATGTGAAGAAAGCTGCGTTCAAAGTGCTCGCATCTAACAATTATTACCTGACAAAAATTACCAGACTGGAAGGAAACTGCGATTTTGATTGTGTGTTTATGATCAGATCCTTAAATACTTTTGCAAAATGTTAGTTTAAACTAAACGATCTCTTTTTATATAATTTAATATATTCTCCGTAATTATAATAAACATAGTTTTCAATAGAAATACATACACATTTATGTAAATTACGAAAGAGCCTTTATTTTATTTTTATTAATTAATTTATTTGAAATCTGTTTCAAATCATTACATACTTGAGAAGAAATAGAATAATTAAATAAAAATATATACGTACAATATAATAGACATGTATACAGTAAGGTCTAGCTGCGGAATGCAATAATTAAAAAAAATAAACGGTTGTGACCTTTTACTGCAAAAATATATATTACAGAATTTGTTATCAAATTATCGGTATCGAGGGAATATCGATGTTCGTGTCACTCACGACTGCCTACAAAGTGAGTGCGTACACATGTACATATGACCGACACAGATGTGCGATGTGTGCTTCGAGCACGAAACACCAACGCAAAAAGTGGTAGGCAACACTTGCAAAACGAAACGAAACGCAGGCAAAACGAAAAGAAAGAAGGCGAAGGCAACAAAATCAAAGAACGATCGAATGTGACAGTCGACGAGATTTAAATATTAGTTTGATTGAATACTTTGAGCAGCAAGTAAATTTATTAAAATATATAGCAGAGCACAACAAACCGCATGCCATGAGCGCCAACAAATCAAGCGAGGAGACCACAGCAACAACTACAACGACGACAACAACAACGTCGACAACGACAAATTCATCGACAAGTGCAGCCGCCAGCGAGGCTGATGCCGAAACATCGGACGTCGCCGCCGTCGACTCGGCTGCTGTGGAGGCCGAGGAGCGGGCCGAGCTCCAGCAGTTTATAGCCGAGCTGCAGGAGAAGATCGAGAGTAAGCGGCAGCTGCGGCAGCAAAACGCCAACTTCGAGCTACCCGGCGATACATATTTTGCCCGCCTCGACTCCAGTCTGAAGAAGAACACGGCGTTTGTGAAAAAGCTAAAGCTGTTCACAACCACACAGCTGGAGACACTGCTGCGCGAGCTGTCGGCTCTCAATTTGAGCAAATATATTTCCGAAATATGTGCGGCGCTGGCCGAGGCGAAGCTGAAAATGACGGATGTGCCCGCAGTGGTGACGCTGGCCTCCAAGCTGCACTGCACCTATGCCGACTTTGATACACAGTTCCTGGAGGCATGGCAGAAGGCACTCAATATAAAGGCAACCGAGAAGATTAGCAATCCGAGCAAACTGCGCGTGGATCTTCGCCTATTTGCCGAGCTGGTTAGCTCGGGTGTCATACAAATGAAGCCGGGACTGGCGCAACTGGGGATGGTGCTAGTACAGCTTATAGCTCAGGACAAGGACGATCATAGCAACTTCTCCATAATACTTTCGTTCTGCCGCCACTGCGGCGAGGAATATGCTGGCCTGGTGCCTCAAAAGATGCAACAGCTGGCCACCAAATACAACATGGAGGTGCCCAAATCGGATTTCCTCAGCGCCGACAAGCAGCTCAACCTACGTACCATGCTCAAAGGTTACTTCAAGGCCCTCTGCAAGCATGTGCTGACCGAACAGGCCGCCCTGATGAACATGACCAAAATCATACGCCGCACCATGGAGTGCAAGGGCGAAATAAGCCAGGAGAAGCGTGAAAAGTGTGAACTTATGCAGGCCAGCTTTGACAAGCTGCTGGCATCGGCTCAATCCCTGTCAGAGCTGCTGGGCGAACCCCTGCCGGAGCTGACCAAGGAATCGGAATGCTGCAATCCGGGCACTGTCATTGACAACATGCTGGATAGCGCCGCATTTGGCACACTGGATCCCTGGGGCGATGAGGAGGCGCGTGCGTTCTACACCGATTTACCTGATCTGCGTCAATTTCTACCCAACTTTTCGGCACCCAAAGTGGATTTGGAGACGCTTGAAGAGCCAAGCGAATTGACCGAGGAGGCCATTGATGCCAATATCGATGCCGAAATGGATATGGATGATCCACCGTCGACGGCCAGCGATACGGCTCTAGAAAAAGAACAGGAGGAGCAAGCGACACCTGGGACACCGAATGCAGACCAAGCTACTCCATCATCATCGGCGACATGTGCTGTGCCTTGCGATAAGAAAATGGGCAGCGCACTCATGGAGCTGGGACGCCAACAACAACAACAACAGCAGCAGCAACAACAACAGGATCAACAGCAACAACAACTAAGCCAAACGGTAAGTGTTTAACTTTTGTATATATAAAATCAAATAACATTTCATTCCATTGAGCAGCAACTGGCCCAAACGCAGAATCAACAGCTGCGTAAACAATTTGATGTCTTCCTGCAGAATCTGTTTAACTGCGTCAACAAGGAGCTCATTGATTCGGCGGCAATTGAGTTTCTGCTCAATTACAATACGAAGCATCAGCGGAAGAAGCTAACACGAACGATATTCAGTGTGCAGCGGACGCGACTGGACATCTTGCCATATCTGTCGCGATTTGTGGCCATTGTGCATATGGTTAACACGGATGTGGCCGCAGATCTGTTGGAGCTGCTGCGCAAGGAGTTCAAATGGCACATTCGCAAGAAGAACCAGCTGAATATTGAGTCCAAGCTAAAGATCGTTCGCTTCATTGGCGAACTGGTCAAGTTCGGGTTATTCAAGAAGTCCGATGCCCTGGGCTGCCTGAAGATGCTTCTTCGCGACTTCATTCATCATCACATCGAGATGGCGTGTGCCTTTGTCGAAGTTAGCGGTGTCTATCTATACAATTGCCGCGACTCCCGTCTGCTGATGAACGTCTTTCTCGACCAAATGCTGCGCATGAAGACCGCAACCGCGATGGATTCACGTCATGCCGCGCAAATCGAGAGCGTTTATTATTTGGTTAAGCCGCCGGAGTCCGCAAAGCGCGAGGTGACGCCCAGACCGGCCATGCATGAGTACATACGGCACCTGATCTTCGAGGAGCTGTGCAAGCAGAATGTGGAGCGTTGCATTAAAATGCTGCGCCGCATCAACTGGCACGATCCGGAGATAAGCAGCTATGCAATCAAGTGTCTAAGCAAGGCGTATCTTCTACGCTTTCCACTCATTCGCTGCCTGGCGGATCTCGTCTCCGGACTGAGCTCCTATCAGCCGCGCGCCGTAACTATCGTTATTGACAATGTGTTTGAGGATATCCGTGCCGGACTGGAGATACACTCGCCCAAGATGTCGCAGCGTCGCATTGCAATGGCCAAATATTTGGGCGAGATGTACAACTACAAGCTGGTCGAGTCGACGCACATACTGAACACGCTCTATTCGATAATATCACTGGGCGTTACCTTGGACCAGAGCGTTGTGTCGCCGCTGGATCCGCCAGAGAGTCTATTTCGACTCAAACTGGCCTGCATGTTGCTGGACACCTGCGGCCCATACTTCACCAGCCAGGTCACCCGAAAGAAGTCAGTAGTAGTCCTCGAACTCCAAAAACAACAATGAATCTGAACTGATGTTATATAATTATTTCTCTTGCAGATTGGACTATTTTCTTGTGTTCTTCCAGCACTATTATTGGTTCAAGAAGTCGCATCCGGTGTTTAGCAAGTCGGAGAACACATCCGATTTGTTCCCCATACTCGTGGATCACACCTATCGCGACTGTCTGTCAGGTGTGCGGCCCAAGCTCAAACTGTACAAGAACCTGGAGCAGGCCAAGGAGGCGATCGATCAGCTGCAGGAGCAACTGTATCCACAACTGAAGGCCAACAATGCACAGGATGCCAGCTTGGCGACCATTAGCGAAATAAGCGAGTTGGACGAAGGCGTAAGTTCCAAAGCTGTTCATGTTAAACAATCGCAAATACTCATAGCTCTTGTTACTTACCAGGTCACAGATGACTCCGGCTCGTCCAATGATCAGCGCGAACGTCAGGCGGCTGGTGGCTCGGAAGCGGATCAAATGAACGATTGGACCGAGTATGAAGCGGAACCAGCGCCGCCACCGCCGCCGCCAGAGAAATCCAAAGAGGATCTCGAGTTTGAGCAAATGTATGAGAAAATGACGAGTGACTCGTACCAGGAGCGGCTCAAGGAGCCGCCCCTCAAGGCCACCAACAAGGACATACCTGTGCCGATGATGGCGCGTCTGCAGAAGAAGTCCTACGATCAAATACTGAGCAACAATGCGCCACAGATCTCAAAGGGCGCCGCCGCTGCCGCTGCCGTTGGCGTTGCCGCCGCCTCCAATGCGACGGATATTGCCAGCAGCTTGCCAGCCGCAACAGCCTCGTGCAGCGAGGCGCCCGCAACGGAGAGTGGCAAGGGCAGCGGCAGCGGCGCTGTTCCCTTTGTCTTAATGCTGCGTGGCAATAAGGGAGGCAAACAGCAGTTCAAGTCATTTGTAGCGCCCTCGGACTCGCAGCTGGCCATCAATCTGAAGCTGCAGGAGCAGAAGACACGTGAGGAGAAGGAGAAAGTAAAGCGACTGACGCTGAACATAACCGAGCGCATTGAGGAGGAGGACTATCAAGAGTCGTTGCTGCCGTTGCAACAGCGCAACTTTACCCAGAGCTACTACCAGAAGCCCAACAAGCACAAGTTCAAGCATCAGAAGGGTGCACCCGATGCGGATTTGATATTCCACTAAATCAACAGTCAGTCATTACAGTCACCTGGTTTACAACGTTACCAACAGACGCTCCCTCCGAGATATCTTATGTGCATGTCCAGAGCCATAGACTGGCGTCCAATCTAATGCCTTGAACTGCATAGGCAGACGAACCCATGCCTATGCCAATGCCCAAATGCCCCATGCCTGTATACCATTGTTAGCTGCTATATGTACATATATTGTTGTGGAACGTACTTAAGTGAAGGTGTCCTAACCAAGTTATGCGTCAATGGCGGTGCTCGGCGAATATGATATGATATGTATAGCTAATGTGTGTTATCGATAAATCTATGGATATGTACAGAATGCTACAAAGATTTTATAATTGTGTAGATTTTAGCAGCGCCCAGACTTGTTTAGAATACACAATTGTGTTTTTATTCAATAAAAACAAATGATTTCCAGAATTCTTTAAATATTGCTTTTCACTATTAAGGGGGTACTGCTGCTTGGAAGGCTGTTTTTGGACCTTTTTTAAAAAAAATCTTATTTGAAAACGGAAATTGTTATTTAAATTCTGTTTTCTTTTTTTTATTGTATTAAGAACATATTGAATTAAAAAAAAATTTTTTTTTTTTCCTTTGTTTTTCAAAGTTGGACGTCGAAAAAAGGTATGCTGCTGGCGGAACGGATAACTCCACTTCGGATCATTTGAAATGGAAATGAAAAAAAAATATGTAATTCGGGCCCCTAACTCAATCATAATTTTGCGATTTGTTTTTACAAAACGGTGGCCATTGACAAATTAAAAATCGATTTTGGGCAATTTTTTTGGAGTTTAATGTAAAAAAAATAAATGAAAATAAATAATTTTAAAACTAAAGGGTGATTTTTTAAGAGCTATAGGAAAGTTTTTCAAAAAAAAACATAAAATTCAGAAAAATGCATGAAATGTTTATTTGAATCGATAGTACTGTCCATATAATTTATGGTCCATCCGCTTAGTCCAATTTTGGCATACTCTTTCCAACATTTCGGCCGGTATCTCACGAATAAATGCTTCAATGTTGCCTTCCAATGCGTCAATTGAAGCGGGCTTGTCTGACATGAGCTTTAACATAGCCCCACAAAAAATAGTCTAAAGGCGTTAAATCGCACGATCTAGGCGGCCAATTGACCGGTCCCCAACGTGATCCCCAAAATGTTCACCGAACTCGCCTCTCAATAAGTCCATTGTTGCGCGTGCTGTGTGGCATGTGGAACCATCTTGCTTAAACCACATCTAAGCCAAGTCTAGATCTTACATTTGGGGCAAAAAAAAGTTTGTAATCATTCCGAATAACCGCCTCAGAAGGTCGACAAAACTGATCATAAAATGGAAAAAGTGAAAAATGCAATTTCTTAGCCGAGCATGAATTTTAATGATAAAATTCAATAATTTGCAAGCGTTGTTCGTTTGTAAGACGATTCATGGTTAAATTATAGACCAAACTGAAGATGTTTGACAGTGAAACAAAACACGAAACGTGCGTGAGCTGTTTAAACTAGTGCTGCCAAAAAGATAATAGCTAAAAAATCACCCTTTATTTTTGAGGTAGGGGCCATAATGGTGACAATTCTGCGTCGATTGCACTTTGTTTCATCAAAATCGGTTCAGAACTAAGGGCGCAATCAGTGCCGCCAGCTCGAAAAACGCGTTTACATTTTTGACTCCACTTGCATTAACATTAAGATTGCTGGACAAAAAAGTATTTCGAATTTCAAAAAACCCTTTTAGAACGATATTCTCAAATATCCAAGCTATACAAATATGCAAAAAAAAAAAATAAATAAAAAAAAAATGTTTGCCAAGCAGCAATACCCCCTTAAGTTGCAAAAAATACTCATTATTTTCAGCATTTTTCATCCAATTTGTCACTGCTCAGGACAGGATCTGGATCCTTTTTGCGCTGTTCGGACATCATATAGGGGATATTACCATTTACTTTGTCCTCATCACACACAACCAGTTTTAGCACTATAATATTTCCAGTCTTCTGTTATTGTAAAAATAAAGGTCTTTGATCATTTATAAATTATAATTTGCAATGAAGAATAAGACTCAATTGTTATTTTTCTTTGTTTTTTAATTCACTAAAATTAGCATCAAACAGTTTTTATATTTTTAGATTTATGTTCAATTTTTTGTTAAATTGCCAGTGTTTGTTTCCACCAAGTATTGTATTTATAAACAATTAATTACTTTTTTTTACACTCAATTCATATTATCGTGACTTTTGTTAATCAGTAATCAGTACAAATTGCAAATATATGTTACTCTTTAATATAGCATTAATATACCATAAATGGTCAAAACCTGGAAATCACACACGATTTCCAGCATACATATGTATGTATATAAAAATACAAATACAAATCGAACGTTTTGTTTTGCTGTCCATAAATAAAATTCGGGGCACATTGTGTGTTTTTGTTTCTGTTTCATTTTCGCATTTTTGCTCATATAAAATTAACAATTACAAGCTTAAATGTTAATACGCTTAAATATTAATTGTAAAGTTAGATTTTAAAATAATAATATATAAAAAAACATACACATAATGAATACAAAAAAAAACACAAAAGATTTGACGGCAAACATAAAAGTGGGCGTAAGTCAATAAACAATAAAGTTAACAAAGACTTTGTTGTTTTGTTTATACTTTTTGCTGCTTTTTACGCGCATTAATTGGCATAAATTCAGTTTTTGGATCGTTCAGCTAATAAATAAATTGCTATATTGCATGGACATTAATAAATAGGCGATCCGAAAGGCGGGACAAAGCAAAAGTTGTGCCAAATACTTATGTTAAAAAATTAAAAAAATAGAATAAAAAGTTATTACAAATATAATCAGATGTGCTCCTCATAACGCTATCCAAACACTTGACATGACCATTTAACAATTGTTCTTATTTTTTTTTTGTTTTTGAATGCGTTTCTATTTCTTTTTTGGAATGCTCTCCGAGTTGGAGTTGTTAACGTTTCGAGGAACACACATTGATAATATTGTATTACAAATGATCGTTCGTTGTTAGTATTGTAAGTAACATAGGCACAATTTGGTGGTTGTAGATCGTTTGCTGCGTTGATTGATACAATGATTGATAAACTTATTGATTATTGTGCGTTATTCTTGCTTTTGTTGTGTTTGTTGTTGTTGTTGTTGTTGTTGTTATTTTGGCTGCTTAGAAATGGAAGCTTTTGCTTTTTGCTCTTGTACAATGTAGATACATATATAAAATCTAACATATATATATATATAAATGTATATATATTGCAAGGCACAATTCGTTTGCTTTGTATACTCTATGTAATATACAGATACATTGTATATATATTATAAAAATTTAGTTGACTTAGTTTAGAACGCGTTTCAATGGCAGTTGACTTTTGTTCAAGCATTTCATTTATCTTGCACGCGCACCAGTTGAAGAAGCTGCTACTTTTGAATTGATTGGGTGAAGGGCAAGGGCACGGTACCGAAGGGAGGGACAGATCAGAAATCAGTAAAATATATTTTAAACAGTCAGTTGTTGAATGGCAAATTTCGCTAAAAAAAACAATTAGCAACTCCTGTTCCTGTTGCTGTTGCTTATTTGCCCGCATAGATGGGATTCTTGAAAGTCGATGTGGCCTGCTTGTAGATCGGATTCTCGCCCTGTAAAGATGAATAATTAATTAACAATTCATGTATGCAATCAAGTTAAGTGCAATTGCTGCTTACCGTATCCCATTTGGCGTTCATGCGCTCCTTCTCGAAGCGTGCAAACTCACGACGATCGTGGATGGTGGTGAGCAGCTTCCATAGCAGCAGTATGGCTAATCCCACCAGAACAATGGCCGCGATGACGCCAAGCACAATGCCGAGCATAAAGACCTTGGGCGGGCACTCCTTCTCTTCTTGGGCATGCACTACCAGCTCACCCACTTCGCTGTATTTGAACGTAAACTTGCAGTCATCCTCATCGAAGAAGATGCACAGCTGCTCATCTTTATCCTCATCAATTTTGACCTTCTCAACGCCAACGGGCGTGAATGTGGTGCAGTTTTTGGCACAATCATCACCGTTCTTCAGCTCGCCCGTGTGATACATTTGACACTGTACGCAGTCCTTCAGCTCATGACAACGTCCCGAGCAAGTGGGACACTTGTCACAATACTTGCCCGAGTAGCGGCCATCATCGGTGGACTTGCATTTGCAGACGCCACACTCGCAGGTGCCGTGGCCAGAGCAAATCTCACCACCATTCGGCGGCATGCATGTGTCCTGGGACGTTGAGCAGTCACAGCTGCTGCCCGTCCAGCCGGGCTTGCAATTGCAGCGATTGCACTCGCAGGTGCCATGATCCGGGCCGGAGCATAACAAATTCTTATTGCGCTCACAGCTGAAGTTCTCGCATTCGCAGTATTTACCAGAGATGACCTCCTCGGGATTGGGACGCTTATTGCAATCGCATGCGCCGCACACACAGCTGCCACGTCCGTTACAATCGGCGGCATTCGTATTGTTGCCCTGGCGACACATATTATTGTTGCCGTTGTTCAAATGCACATCCGACATGGAGCACTCGCAGGTGCCGCCAAAATGTTGCTCATCGCACTGACAGATGCCGCACATCAATGTACCAGAGTTGCTGCACTGACTCGAGTGCTTCTCATAGCCACTGGAGCCGGGATGCTCGCATGGGCACGTGCACAGCATCTCCAGATCAATGATCATGCTTTCATTTATGCCCACCGGATAGATTTGTATCACCTGAAATTGGCAAACACATTTAATTAACAAACTCACTGCTGACTATTTTTGTAAGATTTACAAAAAGAAACACACACAAACTAACTACAGTCGAACTTCCCTAACTCGAATCACCATTATCCAAGAAAAAAGTTCGAATTAGGGAGACTTCGAGTTAGGGAATTTTTTTTTTTTAGTTTTTTAGAAGAAACTACAAATGCATTCAATCATAAATACATTTCAAATTGCAAATTTTTCTTGCTATTTTCAACAAAAAAGGATTTCAGTTTGTTCAAGGCCTGTTATTATTCTCAAAAATTGGTTTCTTCGTTCTTTTGCTGTATCCAGAAGAAGTTCCCGATTCAAATGTCATCATAATTAATATTTCATTTTTTAATATAATGAAAAATGTTTTTGCTGAGATACCACATTTTCAGCATTTTTAAATTATTTGGTCTACTTTCAAATTCCTTAACTAATAAGATTGAATATTTATTTAAACATTTTGAAACATTTTAGTACACTGATGCGCTGACAAATAAGTACATTTCGAACATCTTTCCTATAGCAATTTCACAAGCCTAAATAATTGTTGATGCAATATTCTATCATATTACATCACCATATGTTAATGTACATCAATATTACATATCCAAACGAGCCGGTAACAAAAGTATAAAACAGAAACGAAAAAAGAATTCAAACTTTATTGGAGATTTTCCCGAAAAATTCGACTTACAGAAGCACGGGCCATTATTTTTGTTCGAGTTACGGAGAAATTCGACTTATGGAAGTTCGAGTTAGGGAAGCAGAATTGTATGAAATTTGCTCAGTAAATGCTATTGCCACTCGATTTTGTTCGAGTTAGAGAAAATTCGAGTTAGGGAAGTTCGAGTTAGGGAAGTTCGACTGTATATGAAATCGAAATAGGAATCTGAAAAAATTGGGATTCAATAACTAGGCACTTGAAATAAGAATAACCCAAGCAATTTGAGATGACTCCAGAATTTGGCAAAGAAAAAACTGCAAGACCGAAATGATTTTGAGTTTCCTTCATTTTGTCAATGCTTTTCCCCAATTTTCTTATTCGGGCCTGTTCCGAATTCCGAAAACGAGTCGATTTGCCACAAAACGAGTTGATTGCTGTTCCGAATTCCGAAAATCGACCATAATTGTCGTTTTCAAAACGTGTGCTTTAGAGTCGTCGGATTTGAGAATAAATACCTAAAATAATAAACTGAAAATTATAATAATGTGGAACATTTTTAGAATTGATTAACATCACTACTTCAAGTTTAAAAAAGCTGAAGTATTTTTTAAAAGAATTCCTTTAAAACAGGGCTCGGCACGGCCCTATCCCGTAGGCATAGGAAACTTGCGTAGCTACTGCGCTGTCGCTCACGTACACTCACGTACGACACACTGCTACGATTTGCTTCTGTTAACGTCGCTGTTATTCTGCTGTTAGGCGAACAAAAATGCACACTATCGCAATGCAAACATATGAATGTGTTGGTGCCGACCACTGCTTTAAAAGCATCTATAAAATATTTTATAATCCATTTTTGTTATCGATACCAACTCTCGCAATTCATATTATATCGAAAGCTTCTAGAGTTGCTTTAATTGAATAACAAAATTCGAACAGAAGATTTAGTTTAATGTACCTTCTATTTGCTATATTCAACCTGAAATGCTTAAAATGAATTTTCGAAACGTTTTCGAAACCGAGTTCGAAAAGTAAAAACAAGCCCATATCGATCGGAATTGGAAACAGCAAATAGTAAAACGTTCGTTTTCGTTTCGTTTTTACTTTTTGAAAACGTTCGGAATTCGGAACAGGCCTGATTATAATTTGTAGTCGTGTTTTTTGTGCTTTTAGGGAATCATATCAACTTCGATTTCTGATCAATATTGTTGCAGTGAATTAGTAGATTCATCAAATAAATTGTTAAATTATTTGATGTGTCCTTTATTTATCGTTGCAATTACAAACCTGATTCCAGTCGCGTGGATTCGTGGGACACTTGGTGACCGTAATATTGGCCGTAAACGTGACCTTGTCGCCCACTTTGAGGCCGCTGCACTTGTTAGTTTTTGTCAATGGACCATTGGTCAAACAGGATGAATAATACGTGATCTTAACATCGCCCGTGGCATTGTCCTTCATCTCAACCGTTGATGAAATTTTCTATAATAAACAAACAGACAATAAAACAATGTGTAGTGCGTAAAATTATGGGTAAGGTATTAATCACTTACGCTGTACTCCTCGCGCACAAGATCCACCACGTTGGACGAATCATTGGACAAGATGGCACTAGATGAGCCCTCAATGTGACCCGATAGCTTCTGATAGACGGAATACTGATTCTGTGTGACGGCGAAAATGATGTTGATGGCATTCTGTTTGACCTTCTGGTTGATTTGCGAAATGCTTGGATAATCCTGAATAATCGAGTGCGTGTACATGCCTTGGCCATTCAAATGGCACTCGCCATCGTTGGGCGTTATCACGCCACCAAGTTTGCCATCGCCGGCATAATGGAAGCCCGCATCCGTTGAGAAGACGAGCAAGCGACGCGCCTGTTCCCGCCATCCCACCTGCTGGCGACAGGCAATTGCCTGCATGATGGCATCGAAACCGCCCTCGGGTGCATCCAAATTACCAGACACAGCAGCTTGCTTTACCTCATTCTGATCGTGTGTGTGTGTGGAACATAATATAAAGGTATATTTTAATAAAAATCAGCTAAATCAGGGCTGCTGTGGTGCATTAAGCAGGCGATTGATTTACTTAGCCACACTCCTGTCGACGTATTGAGATTATCGTATTCCCAATTCCAATTTCGATTTAAATTCGCTGTTCTACAATTTGTAATTTTATAGATTCGGTTCAATAAATACAATGTTATTTTTAAACGCCATATCCGATAAGTTATCGCGAAATTGGAATTAGGAACAGCTCTTCAACTTCGTTCTCAATCTTAGTCACTTCAACTGGCAGCCCAGATAAGATTAGATTGCTGCCCATTAACATTGAATCTTCAACTCAATCATATCTACAGGAGTATGGTAAGGTCTAAGGTTTATGCCAACAAAGCCTTGTTAGGATTGGGGATTCGTTAGGGTTTTTAAAGCGGTTTCATGCAGGCGACAATTGAGAAAATGAACAACGATCTACGATGGCAAGTGCGACAACAAAACAACATAACGAAGCATAACATAATAAAGCATAAGTAGGCCCAAAAACCATGCAACAACAAGTGCTTAAATCAAATACCAACAACATTAACAATAGTATGTAATTATAAATAAAATTAAATATAATTCGTTGGGTTAGCGGCCGATTGAACGAGATGTCAAAAATTTGAGCATGGATTCTGATTGGTTTGGTTAAATGTAACGGTTCTGTTTCTTGTTTTTTTTTTGTTTTCTTTTTTCGGGTGGGGACAACTTACAGAGAATCTATATGTGTCCGTGCTCAAGCCCATGATGTTACGATAGCCATAGGGAGCATCGCATTTGGGGCATGGCTCCTCCAGGCTAAATTTTGTATACGAATTTTTGTTTTTGTTTTTTTTGATTTTTTGTTTTTTAGTGTGAAGCAACAAGCAACCGATTTTTCACAATTTTCATACACACATATAGAAAAAAAAATATATATATATAGAGTGAAAAAACGAGAGAAGAGAGAGAGAGAGAGAAAGAAGAGTGGTGAGCATTTATATGAGAGAAACACAAAAAGAAATCATAAATAAACTAAAATAAAATTAAAACAAATAATTAAAGTAATATATTCATAATAATTCATAATGTATATGTAAGATGTAGAGATGCCATTTAACTGATCACATCCCAGCAAACATTTGCTATCTCCAAAAAGTCTCAGGCGACTCGCCTAGACATCGCCTTTTCATCGCTTTTTGATATCCTTCTGTTAATTAATGTTTTTATTGCTTGATTTATTGTTATTATTTATTCATTATTATTCGCGACTCGCAGAAGACTCTTTTCGGCGATGGGCGATTGTTCAATCGCCCAAATGTTTGCTGGGATAGCGCCAACCAACGTTGCCAGGTTGTTAAACTCTGTCAAAGTTATTTGATTATCTTCAGTGATCAGTTCTCTTCTAAATATAACCACAACAATGACATACATTTAAGAGTGCAACAGACAAATGTCAGCCATACATTTAGTGTATGTTCCATTTGAAAACGAGCAAAGGCATAGAATAAGCAAAAAGACGTTCAAACACGACATACAAACGTCTTCAATCTCTAGAGATTATGAAGAGAATTGCGTTTGAAAGCAACCGTTAATAATTGAATTTGATTAAAAAAATTTAACATTTTATCAAATCTTTTAGCAACTTTTTTTGCCTGGTATTGATTATTTTTGATCGATCTGGCTACTCTCCTGATCATCTTATAATTCGGAGTTTATGGACTAGTTTAGTTGCTCATTTTATGCCTTTGCAGCACTCAAACTTAAGAGCTACACACACGAACATACAGATAAAGATACAGATACAGATACACACAAAATTTAGAGATATTACCAATGCTTATGTAAGATATACAAACAAAATTATGGATATATATATTATAGCTAAATATGTAATATATGATAGAGAGCGAGAGAGCAACATAGAAGAGATAGTTAAATTAAATGCATTACGATATATTTTACGATACGATACGAGAGTCGAGAATACGATTTACGATATTGTGTATATAGTAGATGCGAAAATATCGATAGTTAAGCACCAAGGTAACAAGAGCACACAATGAAATGATAGCAAGGGGGGGGGAGGGGAAGGCAACTGTTAAGCGAGTTTGTGGGGAAAGGTGTAGTGTAGAGTGAATAGTATGAAGTCAAATATAGCTTGATGTGGAGGATTGCAACAAATATATTAATTTGGCTCTTACAGAGAAGCTTTCGGTGTTATTGCTCAGTGGCATGTGATTGCGGTAACCATAGGGGGCCTTGCAGTTATCGCATGGATGCTCGAGTCTTTATAATAATATACATATGCAATTTAATACATATATTTATTATCAAGTATTTGTTATCGAACAGTTTTCGGTGGTTGTTTGCGTTGATTGATGGTGGATATTTGTTGGTTGGTGTTCGATTTCGATATCGATATCGAGTTCGATTGCGTTTTGTTGTTGTTGTAGTTTTAATCGTGGCGTTAGTTTTGTATTTTTTTTTGTTCGCATAAAAATAAAAATGAAGTAAAAGAACGTTTTATGAATTAGTCAAATAGATAGAACATACAAAAAAGAGAGCAAGTTAATCTATTCATAAAGAAAATTTATATATATATATACATTAGAAGAAAAATAGATTAATTCTTTGTTGAATAAGCCAAATGAATGAAGCGAGATTTCTATTTTTTCTTGTTTTCGGAAATATTTTTAACAATTTTTGTTAGGAATCATGATAGGAAACATATTAAATTTGGAAGCTTGACTTTTTTTTAATTGCTGCTCACTTCAGACTTAATAGCTATGCTATAAAAATAAGATATTACTCAGTAAATTAATCATATAACCAGCCACTCATCGATTCAGTGGCTTTTTATTTCTCAGAAGTCATGACTAATTTCTCATCGATCGCTCATCCATATCGTATTTGCAATCATTCCCTCTTGGTACTTATAACTACTCTAGACTTGGACATTAATCTAGAAACTTAGGATTGGCATAGGACTCACTTCTTGGGTATGGTGGATACGTAGGGCATGAGCACCTTGTCGACAAATGAGCCGAAACCTAAACGGAAATTGGATGTTATGCGCTTCATGGTCTCTGAGAGTTTGTCGCCTAGCGCCGACAGTTTCTCTTTGTCATCCTCCATAGATTTGGACAGATCCATCAAATAGTAGAGATCAACGGGATAGTCCTCGGCCTGTGAGTAGCTCACATTCAAATTGTGCACCTCATCTACAGTACAGCAGTAAATCATTGAATTAAAGTATTCACACACATTTTAGCACAATCAGGAGCTACTTACTGATGCGCAGCTTGAGACTGACGCGCTGTGGTTTGATCTGCACAATTTCGCCAGCTGCAGCAGCCATTGCTGCTGATCCAGAGGCACTTTGCGATCCTGAACTGGAGCTGAAACCTGAGCTAGAACCAGAGCTGGAACTAGAGCCATAGCTGGAGCTAGAGCCGGAGGCACCATAAGAACCAGACGCTGAACTTTGCTGATGTGCACTGCTCTCGTACGATCCACCAGAGATAAACTGACCACCCGCCGCCCAGGCAGCTCCACCGCTGGCCAATGTCAGATCCTTATTGATCAATATACGCTCCGACGTATCGGGATTCCAGATGAATCTTTCAGGGCATACCTCCGGTTTTGGTGTGTGCAAAAAGCAACGCGGCCGATCTCCGTAATCGGGTTTCATGCACCAACCACAGTTCTGTGTCTGTATGCATTCGTGACAGGTGAATTTATTCATGCAGGGATTCTGCTCCAGTTTGGCGGGTGACTGATCCACCTGCGCCGCCGTACAGTGGATCAATGCAGTGCAGACGAGGACGCACAGCAGCGTCAGGGACATCAGCGGCTGCATTTTTCGTGTGGCCATTTGTGTCTTTCGGTGTGCGGGAGCGGGTGCAGGTGATGTTGGTGTTGGTGTGTCTCTGTCTCTCATCGTCGCCTTGCAAGCGCACGCTCTACCTTTCACTCACACGTTCGTATCGTTCAATCTTTCTCTCTCTCTCTTTCTCTAGTACTTAAAGCAGCTCTCTCGCTCTTTAAGTCAGCGGTGCGACAGTTTTGTGCAGTAGCTGAAAAATTCCAAAATTTTACATAAAATTAATATAAAGAATCAATCTGATAAATTAATTAATCTGATGCAACTGATAAGACTTTTATCATAGCAAAAAATTGATATTTTTTAAGGTACTATAAGCAAGACTGCAAACCGATCCCGATCAGTAGAGTGAACATAGTAACATTTTTTGTTAAACTATGGAAAAGTATGGTAAAATAAAATTGTTAAGGTGTCAAACTTAAGATATTTAATGTGCTAAAGATAACTCGGGTCTGTTCCGAATTCCGAAAACGAGTTGATTTGCCACAAAACGAGTTGGTTGCTGTTCCGAATTCCGAAAATCGACAATAATTGTTGTTTTCAAAACGTGTACTTAGAGTCGTCGGATTTGAAAATAAATGCATTTAAAGCATTAAAATAAATACCTTAAATTATAAACTGAAAATTATAATAATTTTGAACATTTTTAGAATCGATTAACATCACTACTTCAAGTTTAAACATTGAAGTATTTTTTAAAAGCATCTATAAAATATTTTATAAAAAACAAAACCGAGCTGTTCTGAATTCCACATTAATTTTTGTTATCGATACCAACTCTCGCAATTACAGAGTTCTAGAGTTGCTTTAATTGAATAACAAAATACGAACAACGAAGTTTTAGTCTAACTTACCTTCTATTTGCTATATTCAACCGGAAATACATAAAATGAATTTTCGCATCGTTTTCGAATCAGAGTTCGAAAAGTAAAAACAAGCGCATTTCGTTCGGAATTGGGAACAGGGAATAGTAAAACGTTCGTTTACGTTTTTACTTTTTAAAAACGTTCGAAATTCGAAACAGGCCTGACTGCTTTATTTTTTCGTTAAATTTGATTTTATAAGCCAAGAACAACAAAGCAACCGATACGATTTTCTGATAAATAGTTAGTGATCTGCATATGTCTCATACTATGATGTACATATAACAAAAAACAAAACGTTGATTACTTAATTTAATCAACATTTATTTTGTCTCCAAAGTTGATGTACGTCAATAATGTATGTACATATGTATGTATGTACAATGGTCGGATAAAGTATTTTGACAAAGCTGTGTGCAATGTTAGATTGCTTGTAGTGATAAACTAAAAGAAGTAACGGGTCTCTGTAAATGGCCAAAGTAAAGTAAATAAAATTAACTATTAAACTGAGAAATATTTTGTTAATTCCTCTATGCGTTCTCTTTCTATCAACTGAAATGCAAAGACATTTCAAAAGTGAGGCGGAAAAAAGTATTTTGACAAAGTATTCTTTAAAAGTTTCTCGTCATTCGCAAGCAAGCAAAGGTCTGCACTGCTATCTAAAAAGTCTTGTTTTAATTTAATTTATTAATTTTAATTACTTGATTAAGATGAAATTGTTAAAAATGGGTAAAAAGTCAGAAATTAGCCATATTATCAAGATCGAGATAGTTACTAAGTTTAATGCGGATAACTCTGTGGAATACTTAAGCAAACTATACAAAAGAACTCGGTAGACTATATACTTTCAAATAAATAAACAAAAAAATTTAAATCTTTTGAAAGCTTACCACGCTCAGGTAGACCACACAAGTCGACCGCGGGAGAGGAACGTTTAAAAAATTTAAATTATTGAAAAATTCAAAGAAGATGTCCTTAAGACCACAACATCAACAGCAATTAAATTGAATAAGGAGTACTATATTCAAAATTGCGAAAGGATGGGTAGAAATCGGCTAAAGGAAGCCGGATATGCAACCTATATAGTCAGACCAATACCACAAATTTCGCAACAAAACAAACTAAAACGCTTGACCTTTGTCCACAAGCCAAAATAATTTTGGAAGCAAATACTTCGGACTGTTAAACGCACTTCCTAGTGCCGTGGATCCAAAATGAAAGTATTTTGCATCAATCCAACCATAAGTTGGAAAAAAAGTGGCTCCTGTGTATGTTCGGGAATCCCAAGGTGATGGCAGCGCTATGTTTTGGGATTGTGTTTATTATAATGACATCGGAAATTAGGTACCAATCAAGGAATCAATGAATAAGGACCAATATTTACATATTTTAAATGATCACTCGCTCACATCTGGGGATAAGTTACTTGTAAAAATGTTTGTTCTCCAACAGGATAATGCTCCATGTCACAAAGCTAAAATGATAACCAATATTTTTAAGGATGTTGGAGGGAGAACGTTGGATTCGCCGCCCCAAAGTCCAGACTTAAATATAATTGATAATGTCTGGACTTATGTAAAGCGAAACAGAAGCCCATGCTTAACAAAAACTTGAGAGAAAGCAAATTCAGAGGTCGTATCCCTTTGGAAGGACTTTTTTTAGGAATCCCCAAAAATTTGGTGAATTCAGTGCCAAACCGATTGCAGAAAGTAATTGATTCTAAAGAAGGATTAATTTTCTATTAATTGATCATTTAATTGTGTAAATTTTTCAAAATTTGTAATTTTTTTGAATTTATTAATTTTTTGTCAAAATACTTATTTCCGCCTAACTTTTGAAATGTCTTTGCATTTTAGTTAATAGAAAAAGAACGTATAGAGGAATTAACAAAATATTTCTCAGTTTAATAGTAAATATTATCTACTTTACTTTGGCCATTAACAGAGACCCGTTACTTCTTTTAGTTTATCACTACAAGCGATCTAACATTCCATACAGCTTTGTCAAAATACTTTATCCGACCATTGTATGTATTGTAAATGCCCTCAAAAATTATGCTCGTTCACCTTTTTGTTAGGGTATTGCAAACATCTGCTCAGGTTTGCCTTGCCTTGGCTTGCCTCATGTTTAATTTTATTTCTCTCGCGAGGTTGTTGTTGTTGCTCTACCTCTACCTCTACTTCTCCTTCTTCTGGTTTTTGTTTTTGTTGTTAAGCTATACAATCAGCGCCATTTCGTACGAAACGAATCGAAAATCAAATTGGATATGACTCATCCTCTACAATGTTGGCTGCTGTTGTGAGTGTGCTGTGCAAAGCAATAACAAAACAAACAAAAATACACACAGACGCACGCACGCACGCACACACAGAAACATATGGCCGCTCTCGCATGAATTTTATGAATAAGGGCTAAAGGTAAAGAGCGATTAACTTTGATGATGATGAGTGACAAAATGTCAATTACTGCACGAGTCACACGTCTTAAATCAAGTAAATGATACGAGCGGGAGCGAGATCGAGAATCGAGAACAAGAGAGAAAACAATAAGCAAAAGATGGGAGAGGTGAGAGAGTGCAAGCCCGCGCTGGTAACGGTTTTCGTGTGCTTTCGGTGCTCTGCATGCGCGCTACTCAAGCGAATTTCAAACGTAAACAAAGAGGGCGCCGTTGACAGGACAAAGACGCCCCGTTTATTGCAAGCTCTCCCCCTGGTTTTAATATGGATAAGCATGCTTTACACTCGTACACAAACATACATACATATATGTACATACGTATGTATGTATATACATAAGAAAGGCCCACTTTAGCACTTCTCACAGCAGCTTAGTCATGCGGCGACTGCACTGACGTCTTCCGGGCACAAATGTATGAATAATCAATCGCATTGTAAAAGTGACACTGGAGAATTAAAAATATTGTTTTGCTGATGATGATTATTCATGCCTCAAATAGGAAAATGGGCGACCATTCCTATTTGCCGAGGGCGGACTAACAAAAACAATGCCACAGTACACACAATGCGCAGATGTAGATTGTGTTTGCCTGCTCCGTCGTGTGTCTAAATATAACTAGCTAACAAACCATGCGTACAACAGTACAACACACACAGCTGGAGAGAAGGAAGATGCAACAATTTGCATGAGCAAAGAGGAAAAAGCAAATTTGGGCTGCCAAAGACCGCAAGCATAGGCGCCCACAGCATAAAACAGCACACATACATGTACATATGTAAATATGTATAGATCATACATTTTGGCCTCGCGCGCACGCCCACAAGTATCAAGCAACATCTGTGCTACATAATGTGGGCGTACAAGTTCCTCACAACAGCCCAATAAGCAGAGATAAACACAGCTACACAAACATATGTATGTACATACATGCATTCATACATACATACGCGAGTGCATGCATGCAGGGCAACAGAGAGTACCAATTGAAGCTGCAGCTCCTTGTGATCAAAGTTAACACGGCAGAAGGGGGCGCTGCTGTTGTTTCTGTGGCGGCTACTGTAATCAGCTTGACGTTTGATCGCCAACATTTAGAAGTTGCCACCCCGTTCAAGAATTTGTACCGTACTTTGTGCTTCAAACTCCTCCAGCAGAAGCAAGCATTCAAGTGGAGGATATTCATTGGTACTTAGCAAATAACTCTTAAGACACATTCACACACACAAACATGCGCTAAATTCAATATAAGCGCAAGCATATTAATGTACGTGAGTGTGCCTGAGCGTATGTGTGTGCGTTGGCCGCGTAGTCATCGTCATCGTCAATGAAATCATCAACACGACGACTTCCCTTTGACCAAGAATGCAGTCAAAATTTATACAGTTTCTTACGTAATACTACTTCATTCGCATTATTTCACGCACACACTAACACTTGTTGGTGTTATATTTGAACGTTTTATGCCTTTTCAATTAGTAATTCTATAAAATATTTCCATCAGGGCGCGACATCGTTCGTTGCTGTGGTTTTATTTTGATTTCACGCACACACTTGTGGAGTTGCCCACACACAAACACATAAGCTCATACAAAATAGTTGCAAACACCAGTGATTTGTGTTCCACTTTTTAACGAATATACTTTCTATCCGCCGAAAACTATTACCAAAATATGGCAGAAATTAAAGTAACAATAAGTTTAAAAAAAATTAGAGATAGCAAAAATAATTACATATACTTTTGGCGACGGTTCCGCACTGCAACTCGATTATCAAACAACTGAAGCCGTGTGACCAGACTTAAATAACTTATAAAATGTACAAATGGTGTGACCAAACTAATTCTAGTCAGTGCGGCCAACTTAGCTTTTTTCCCGTCAAATCTGGCTGTTTTTGAAGACCCATTGCGGGAAAAATTTGGGAACTGCGGGGAGCGGGAATTCTGGCTGTTTTAGAAATGCATTCGGCTTTTTCCCGCTTTTACGCATTTCATGAAAATATGTACCACTTTTTAAAAATCTGTAAAAAAAAAAATTAATAGTTCGCTAAACATATACCACTTTTGGTAGAAATATACTAAATGTGTGTAAGAGTGGCCGCTTAATCATATGTTTTATCGATATTTGCTAATACCACCACCACTACTTTAAGGCAAACTTTACTATAAAAATGCGCGTATGTGTGATTTACACATATTTTGCTATGCCAAAAGAGCGAAGAATTTAAGGCATGGCTTCGCAGGGATGACACGGACGAAAAAATGGTCTATGCATCTACTGCAAGACCACATTTACTGCAAAGCTAAGTGATTTGCGTGCTAATGCAACCAATTAAAAGCAAACAGGTGCAATGGGCGGCTTCCAACATAAAAATAAAATAGATCGCGAAGAATTAGACGACCTGCTGAAAATCTTATAAATAAAACACATAAATTAAGACCATAAAAAAACCGATTTTTTTTGCGCTTTTATTAGAATATTTGCAGCTTTTTTTTCCTTCTCTCCAGTTAAAAACAGCTTTTTTTCTTCATAAAAAATTGGCAGCACTGATTCGATAGTGGTCGATATTTTTCACAAACCATCGATAACTATCGATAGTGGGTTATAATACTAAAAATTATGTTTTTAAGTCAAATCCCAACAAAAAATTTAAATTATTAATTTCTTTTAACTTTAAGGAAAATGACAACATTGTTTCTTATGGGTTAATACCCACAATTATAATTAAAATACATTTCATTTCATTTTCGTTTGGAAGCAAGGACTTCAAAACTATCTACAAAATGGCATGTCCACTGTTAAAAAGAATCATTCGCACTTGATGTCCAACAATCGCATGTAACACTCGTTACGTCCCTGAACTTTCCTTTCAACTTGGCTTCAAACATACCTTTCATCAGCACGTTTATTATGTGTGTTTTGCTGGACAGTTTATAACTGGGATCATGGATTTGAGAATACTTTATGAATCCATCGTTTTCGACAATGTTATCATTGTCAACTCTCTATCGATGTCCCTCTTTCGTTTGGAGTTGCAGTCGTATAAAAGTGTGTCGATGTTGAGCGATGCATCGATGTATTGCAAATGCAAATGCATCGCTTAACATCGTCTACAACAAAAAAAAAAACGGAAAAAATAGGGAAACATCGCTGAAAAAACATCGATGTATCGATGTTTTTTACATCACTAGGGCTTACCAAACATCGATGGTTCCGATGTTTTGCAAGCATCGACGACATCGATGTTAGTATAGGTGAATGTAAATAAACGACAGACCATAAATTTTATTTAGCTGGGCAAAACAAAGCAAGCCCAGTGAAGTCATCGCCAACAAGCCAAAATACCCACTACGGGGAGAACAAGCAGAACGTCAAACAAAGAAAGATAAAAGCTTTTAGTGCGTCAAGTGCAAGTCGCAAGTGTGGAAGGGCAGGGGCGACGCCCGCGTCCCACCATGGACGACTACGATATTGATATCGATTTGAACTTTGTGCAGCTGAGCCGGCAGCAGTTGCTGCAGCGCTATACAAGCGCCATGCGACAGCTGCGACGACTCGCCGAGGCCAATTACGGTGTGCGTCCGCTTAGCTTCGACAGCTATGTGATCTTTCAGTATTTCCAGCAGCGCAGTCAGGCGCCGCTTTATAATACGACAACGCCACTGATGGCATACCTCAAGTTGGAGGTACTGCATCATTTGCTTGACCGGCGGCGTAAAATATTGTGCTGGCTATTCTACCTAACGCTCATGTCTCTCTGTGTGGTCGCCTATCGCTACGAGACGACGAATGGAGCGAATAATGCGCGAATGGTGCAATCGCTGGTGTATCCGGGAATGCGGATGTGGCGACGCATGACCATGCCGCTGATCCAGCGCTTTCCACGTCTCACCGAGCTCTACGATGAGTCCTGCCTCATGGGTAATCCGTTCTTTCAGGTGGAGGATCTCAGCTGCGGCCCCTGCGCAAGCGTGGAAAGCGTCTGGCTGGAAAGCGACGAGTGCGCGCAGCTTTATGTCGATGATGCGGAAAATGATACAGCAATAAGCAACAATCTGAGTGTCGCTGGCTCTTTAGCTGGTTATAAGCAGCTGGCGCAGCTGCAGCACTGCCGAAAGCCGTCGGATATGCCTTATACGTTCCGGAGTAATCAGCATGGCTTCGATTTGAGTGATTTTCAGAAGATTTATGCCAACAATCTGAAGATCTTCCAGCGTGACGCGTATCGTGTACACTCGACCAATCAAGGCGTGCATAATCTTGAGGATCTCTTTGGACAATTTAACAGTAGCAACAGCAACAGTAGCGGCAGCAGCACCTCGAATTCAGATTCGGATGATACGATTGGAACTACCGCTTGGTCATCGCACGCCCATAATCTGTGGCGATGTAATCGCATGCTGCCCGCCCGTTTGCTGCGCCCCATCTTTGCCCGTCCAGTGCGTTTGCCCAGCATGGGCGTGGCCCTCGAACGCTTTGTCGCCATCGATACGCCACAGGCGCCCGCCTATACCCTGCCAGAAACCGAATGCCCCAATGTCTACGTACACCAGGCCGTGGGCACCCGTTTCATCATCTTGCGCCCGACCAGCGAATGCCGTCATCGCTGTCGCACGCTCTCCATGCGCCTCACGCAGTCCTTTGTGCGTAAGTGATTCATCTAAACCACATGGAATCTCAATTTTAAATCTTGTTTACTTCGCAGTCAATTATAATTGGTTGTACTGGAAACCGATTTCAGCGCCAGATCCCATAGCTGAGTCCATGTCCATCAGTCTCATTGGTTCCTATTGCTAGGTGGACGATGTTCAACCCTCCATATATTTTTTGGATAAAGCCTAACCAAAATTACAACTATGTTACGAATTTTGCCGATCAGTTTGGAATAATACCCACAGCTAACGAAAAACCCATGTATCTAGAGACTAGTTAGTTGAGAGAGAGAAACGGAAGCTGAACCGAAACCATTCAAAATGGCAGCTTTGTTAGCTATAAGTTTTTTTGTCCTTAATTTGTCCTTATAGTTGATAAGTTTAGATTAGCGGTAACAAGTCGGTATTCTTATGATTTCACTTTATGTGTTCCACTTGATGAAAGATTTTTCTCTGTAATCAATTGCATTTATATTCGGATCTAAGTTCGATTTATTATTTAATCATTATTTAATTTGCCTCGTATATGACCATGGCGCGCCATCCTGAAGCCGTTTAAATTGTAAATATGTAAGTTTTAAATATTTTCCAAATTAAACAATTTGCCAAATTAACAATTAATAAATGAATTACTCGTACACAACTTCCTAAAAATTAAATTCTCTTTTCCATCATATTTCCACTATTAATCTCTGATTTTTATGAAATGCTTATATTAGAGGAACGAATTTAATTTTGGTATACATAATTGTAAGTTCTTAATTTTCTCCCTTTGTCAACGCATCAAAGTAGGAGCCGGTCATCAGATCAGCTGGCGAAATGTTGAACGTCTCACAGAGCTGCTCGGCTATCGCTTGGCCCTGTTCCGGCGTCTGTTCAGGTCGCAGACACACTTCAAACTCCATAAAATGGCCCAAGTCCTGCACCTCGTCCATGTGGATGCGTGTTTGCTCATGCAAGAACAGTAATCTCCGCTTGGCCAGCACGCCCAGCGTACCGTTCGACTGACGTAGTATCTTCTCCAGAACAGCGGGCTCGTCCACCTCGATCTTGTTGTACTTGGACAGCTTGGGGCCGGCCACATCGGGCCTGTCGTAGTAAACTAGCTGAGAGCGGGCCGGTGCTTCCAGGTAGCGCAGTTTCAGGCGTCCGCCCTGTGGTGACTTAAAAAATACATCACGCTGCACAATCAACTCGCCACCTACTCCAGTCAGCTTCTTGGCCACGTCCAAGCGGCGTTCGAATTCATCGACACCGCCGGGGATACGCGCCTTAATCTCCACATTGCGTTGGTCCGGAGTAGCAGCCGTGTCGCACATGTTGTTTACGTTTGCGTTTAGTTTGATTTTACTAATATAATTACTTTTACTTCTTAGTATTAGAAATTGCTTTAATTGCATTTATTAACACGTTCTTATTTAAATGTTTTATCGTGTGTTTTACCTATCGATTATAGTTGAATCGAATCGCTCAGAATAAGTTTCATTGAACCACTTCAGTCCCATTATAGTTCGCTTATGTTCCATTTTAGTGCGTACGTTCGATTAAGCTACAACTTCGATGGCCTTATTAAATTGATATGGACTTTAAATGAAAGTTTCTAACTTCCATAGTTTCTATTTCCATGTTTAACGTTGGCTTAAGCCGTAATAATTTTTATGAATTAAAAAAAAAACATTTCCTTATTAAACAGTCCCTAGTTCTTAAAGCCCCTTTAATTTGTAGTATAAGCACCTATCGCATTGAATTCCCTACAAAATCAGTTGGTTTCCATATACAACTTTAAACTACATATAAGCACTTAAGAACAAAGTGCTGTAAGACATAACGAATTTAGTTAAATGAGGTTTGGCTGCTTTATAAACTAGGTATATAACAAATTTCCATATAAAGTGAAAATTCTTGTTTTAAAATTGTTTTCTCTTTGTCCCATTATTATAATACAATTAAAAGTCTATTGTTTTTTTTTATTCAAATTACCTTTTTTTTAAACATACAATAACCTATAACTAATGAACGATAATTAAACTGAGCATAACAACTGAACTATTTTAAAGATTCTTCGTTCGTCCGAAACTGAACGACTTAACTTTATCGCTGCGATATTAATTGAATTGACTTAATTCGATTCTCGATCAAGTTTTTCCATCACATGCGAGTTTTTGTTATCGTTATCGATATCGATTAGGCGCGCGAAGCGCAGATGTGACGACAGCACTGTCGTCCACAGTGCTGCCAATTTCTTATCAAGAAAAAAAGCTGTTTTTGACTGGAGAGAAGGAAAAAAAAGCTGAAAATATTCTAAGAAAAGCGCAAAAAAAGCGGTTTTTTTTATGGACTTGATTTATGTGTTTTATTTATCAGGCCTGTCCGGTTTTCACTTTTTATTTTATAACATTTAGTGAAATGCATTTATTCACTTTCCATTCGGGCTAAGTATTAAAAAATGCTCGTTTTTCAATTTATCGGACTTAAACTCATCAGCTCAAAGTGAAATAAATCCGTAGAACTTCGCCGAAATGATATAAGAGCAGGTTAAAGAAATTCACTTCCGAAAAATCTTACCGAAAGTGAAAACCGGAACAGACCTGTATAAGATTTTTATCCGGCCGTCTAATTCTTCGCAATCTATTTTATTATTTTGTTGGAAGCCGCCCATCGCCCTTGTGTGTTTTTAGTGGTTTCATTAGCACGCAAATCACTTAACTTTGCAGCAAATGTGGTCTTGTAGTAGATGCATAGACCCTTTCTTCGTCCGTGTCATCCCTGCGTAGCCATGCCTTAAATTCTTCGCTCTTAAGCCAAACATCCCGGCACTTTTGCTTATATTCTCTTGGCATAGCAAAATATGTGTAAATCACCACTTACGCTCATTTTTTATAGTAAAGTTTGCCTTAAAGTGGTGGTGGTGGTATTAGCAAATATCGATAAAACATATGATTAAGCTGCCACTCACACATTTGGTATATTTCTACCAAAACTGGTATATAATTAAATTATTAATTATCACTTAAATTATGTTTAGCGAGTTGGTAAACTTTTTTTTTTAACAGATTTTTCAAAAATGTTTTTTTTTTGGTACCAAATTTGTATTCTTGCAAGTGACAACCGTACTGCTACATATTTTTATAAGATTGGTGGCAACTTGAAAAAAAAGCGGAAAAAAGCCAAATGCATTTTTGAAAAAGCCAGAATTCCCGCTTCCCGCAATTCCCAAATTTTTCCCGCAATTGGTCTTTAAAAACAGCCAGATTTGACGGGAAAAAAGCTAAGTTGGCAGCACTGGTCGTCCATCACATTGTGTTGGTGCACACTGTTGCTTCTTTGGTTTGGCGCCAATATGAAATTATTTCAAACTATTGAAAAATCACTGCACTGTAATATAAGTATCACTGTAATATATAGTAAGTATTTATAAATATAATTTTTGTTATTACAGCTGTTGTTTAAAATGAGACTAGATAATGTCTAAGAATGTAATCTACATATTATGTGTGATAATGATATATCTCTATTTATGTATGTGTGTCATACACACATAGATAGATTCTTGCAGAGTAATTTACGGGTTTTTAATGACAATAATATAGTCACGCCAATGTGAATTGACTTTCACAGCCACCTCAACAGCACATGGACTTTAAAGAAATCATTATTGTATGTGTAATATAAGAATGAAAATTGGTCTTTAAGAGACTTATGTATGTACAAACATATGTACATTGTATGTATGTACATATGTATACGTCCAATACTTGCTACAGCAACGAACATCAAAACAACAACAACAACAACAAAACACAAAATATAGGCAAACACCACTTGTATAGTCTCTTGGCCAGGCCCCGCTTCGTGACGCGCATTGGTACATGGTAGGCGAGCAGAGGGAGAAACAGCGACGGCAACGGCGGCAGCGGCTATGATGACGATGCCGCGCAACAACTTTGGCAGCTCAACACAAGCACATTTATACATATACATACATTCATACATACATACATATGTATGTACATATAACCCATTGTGTGACCAAGGGCGTTAGAGGCGGTGGCGTTTGCGTACCCGGGGCGTGTCACAGTGTGGGCGGACGCGAACGCGGTGGAGAGCAACTGGGAACATTGCCATCAACTTCCCATTTGAAAGCTTTGTGCTCGTTTCGTGGTTCGTCGTTCGGACTTCGGCAAGAGCGTTCGGCTCTGTGCCGATACAATTTCGTTGTTGCTTATTGCCCTCCATGTTCGAAATGGCAAAAGCAAATTTACTTTTAATTTGCTCTTCATCTCCTTTTCCCACATACATACATACATACTTCTTCTCGGCCTTCCCCTCCCCCTTGTTACTCACACTGTACCGACGATAGCCGAAAACCCCCAAAAACAGATTACACCAAATGACAAGTGTAGGGGAGCATTGGTTTAAATCTTGTATAAATGGTTATCAAATTTGAACTTAGTATGTATTTACATAGATATGCACATTTGTAAGTACTTTTCTATAGAGCGTAATATCAAATACTACTGCATGTAACAAAGGTGCAAAAGTATGTAAATTGTACAGCTTGAAAATCGGAATGACTCGAAAACTATAAAAGATATCACAAAAATAAAACTAAATCCCGCCCTATTTTTAGCAGTCTTTCTATATTTTGTTTTAACCCTTCAGTGTAATTATAATCATCGATATTAAAACAAAATAGGAATAATTAGAATTCGTTGAAACTTTTAGGAAAATTTATTCATATATGGGTATTTCCAGGATCGCGAACTCGACATTCGTACGACTTTAAATGAAAAAAACAATGGCAAAAATTGACATTTTCAAAAATGTTTTCTCACGTGTTTAATGCATTTTATCAACTCTATTTTTATGATAAAAGACAAGCTTTGAAGACTTTTCGTTTTTTAATTATTTATAGAAAACAATGCATCGCGAACGCGACGAAAAATGGAAGTCATGTTTGACTTCATCTTGACAAATGCGAAACTCTGCGAAATGTGGCGAGTAATTTGAAAGAAAATACTCTTAAACCATAATAAAATAATGTAGTTTTCCATTTTAGAAATAATTTTGATATGTAACTACCGTTTTATATATTTTACAAGTTTTCTTAGTAATTTGTAACGTGACATCGCGAACGTGACAAGATTTCCACCTAGTTTTTCCAAGAGTTTGTTCATCAAATTTTATTCTATATTCCGATATATAGCTCTTAGAACTTGTTTGAAATTAAACTTTCAATATATTTCTATATATTAAAATGGTTCATGTTACAATCTTACTGTCCTACTAAGTGTAATCGTTAAAATACAAACGGTCCATTTTGAAAATCAATTTTTAAGAAAATAGGCAAAAATATGGAAAAAGTGAATTTATTCCAACGTAGAATCTATATGTTCATCCTATTGAATTTTTTCTACCGTATATTGATAAAATAAATTACTTGAATACATTTTTGGAAGAAAATTTCACAAGATGTGAGTTTTTAATCAATTTTACGTTTTTCGTCGTGGTGGACCTTTTTCTGGAAATGCCCATATTGAACTACATGTTACAAATTTTTAACCCATTTCCGCCGGAAATAATGAATTTAGAGGCTGCCCATTCATGATCGCCATCAAGGTTGACAGTTTTTGAATCATTATTTTTTTTTTTATTCGTTAGTAACATATTTTCTAAGAATATGAACCAAACTCTGGAGAAAAATGTTGAGAATTGAATTTTTGGCAGGGTTTTGAACCAAATGTCATGTTTTAATACCGTTTTCATACATAAAAAAATATATATTACCAGGTTCATATTCTTCGTAATTAAATAAAGAATATTCACAAAAAATTTCAGCTCGAGCTCATACATATCTTCGGAACTAATTGGAATTTCGTGTTTAAACTTTGGCTACATATTCTAAACTAGTTGAAATATTTTTTAAGCCAATAAAAGAATCGATTTTCTGAACGTTCTTATCCTCCTTAACTAAAAAGATAATTGGTAAAATGGATAATTTAAGCCGTAAAATTTTAATAAAAAGTCCCTAGATAAGATTTATTTATAATTTTTTTTTTTTTTTTTAAGGTCAACTAAGAGCAGTATTGTACATATGTATGTATGAAAATATGTGTTTTTCTGTTTTTGCGATAAAAATAATATCTTAAATATCTTAATATAATGATCTTAAGGGTAAAGATATTGTTGCAATGCAGTATTGGACAACAGTGCCACTCGGGAAGGGGTTGCCTCAAGATAGAATGATTTAAGAATAATATTATTGTATGGAGAATTCCCACAGTAAGATTGACGACATTGTTTATGATAGGAATTGGCAAGCACGATGGTGGATCGGTAGATTTCTGAGGTTGTATGGCAGACTCTGGAGTCGCCATGCCGGTATAAAAGAGTGGCTTCTTTATAAGGTAAGAAAATCAGCTTAAAACACCGCCACAGTTACCTGACTTTAAACCAAAAAGTAATATTATGCTTGTAAAAGTATTCAAGAAGCATTTAGACTTTGTGATTTGTATACCCGTTTCTTAAATATTAGGATATATTGGATATATAGTATTCGTTGGAATGTGTGTAACAGGGAGATGTCCAAATATTCTTGATAGCATCAACAGCCATATCCGTCCGTCTGAGCGCATAGATCTTAGAGACTATTAAAGCGAGAGCAAACAAATTCGGTCTTCAGGCTTGTTTCATTAAGCCCCAAAATCAAGTACATATGTATGTTTAAAATTATTCATAAAAATGTTTCTTTTCTTGGTAATTAATGTTATCTATTATCTTACTTCATCGCACAAAGGTTGATTGAATATAACGGTATATTAAATGGTTTTATGTTCTTAGACAACTCAAGCGCCTAAAAGTATATTAGGCACGATCTCGGCACGGCACGGCCCGTAACCACCTCTAATGCTTGCAGGCATTAGACATACATACATACACACATATGTATGTTCATATGTACAGTGGCTCACAGCGTATTTCGTGCAAGGGTGGGGTCAGACTTTAAGATCGAGTAGCTCCTAAACTATTAAAGATATCAAAAAAATTTAAATGCAGTTCTTTTCAGCGGACTTTCTTTATTAGCTTAGATATTTCAGAGTTATTCTATTTTTGTAAATAGAACTTAAAATTAAGAAAAATTTAAACTATTGACTTAAACTAGTGAATATGAGTCTCTAATTGTGATTATACTGTCGCAGCTTCTTCTTCTATCCTTTAAGACACATAATTAGCTAATTTTAATATACATTTAATGAGTTTAACCACGTGCAAAAGTTTAGTTTTGTGGTGAATCTCAAAACGATCCCTGGTGCAACGATTGAACAGGTGAAAATCGATTTTAGAGAGATTAAACAAGTGGGAAAGGCTATAGTCGAGCTCCCGACTGTAGGATACCCGTTACTTATTTAACTTAATTGAAAATATTTGTATTGCATGCTTTTAGGCACTTACATTGCATAAAAACTTTAATCATAAATTACCATTGTTCTATTTGTCCCATATTGTTGCAATTTAGTAGGATGATAGTTATTAACAGTAGTATCTTAACGTAATATCTTAAAAACTGTGCGAATGGTGGTTTTTCGCAATTTACGAAGGCGGAAAGGGGCGTTGCCAAATTTTGAAACAAACTTGGTCTGCGTGGGGCTTATAGAAATCTGTGTGCCAAATTTAGTTGCTCTAGCTCTTATAGTCTCTGAGATCTAGGCGCTCACACAGACAGACGGACATGGCTATATCGACTCGGCTGTTGATGCTGATCAAGAATATATACACTTTATAGGGTCGGAGATGCTTCCTTCTCCCTGATACATACATTGCAAAGAATACAATATCCCCTTTTACTTATTTTTTAAGTAACGGGTATAAAAAAGACCAAACTCTAAGTTTTCACTGAACCCGATAAGAAAGTAATCGGTCGGAAAATGAAAGCTAATCGAAAGTTATCGGCTCCATACATACACATGCTATTCAGTCAAGATCATTGCATTTGATATCGGCTACTCACTCACCCACAAACTTGCGCCGAGCCCGCCGGGATCTGTCACAATCCCCCGTTCAGCATTCTGCCCCGGGACCGCGACACTTTCTGTCAAGCTGTCGCTGAGGTGCCCAAACTCGTACCGCAGCCCGCACCCCTTCCCTTTTTGGCAACATTCATTCTTCTTCTTCTTCTAATGCGCATTCAATTTTCATGTGTATCTAGGGAATTATTATTAGGTACATACATACCTACATATATGTATTATGTATTCATGTTCAATTGTATGTATTGAAACTTTTTGAGCGAATGAACAGATATTAAATAAATAAAAAAAACCCGTATCCGACAAACCGACATACATTCATACTAACACGCACACACACGTACTCGTATATATCTATGTATGTACATATGTATGTAGATGTATAAGTTAACGTGTGTATAAGTAAACAGAGTCATTCACACAAAACAGATACGAAAATTTAATGCAGTTTTCTCGATTTTCTATGTGGAATTCTCCGTTCCCTTTGCTTCTGCCGCTGCCGCAGTCGACGTCTACGTCGACCGACAGGCGACAGACAAACAGCGACGACGACCTTCGCTGCATCGTGTTTTTTTGTTGTTTTTCTTTTTCTTTATATGTATGTATTGTTGTTGGTGGTGGCGGTGGTGGTGTTGCTGCTGCTTTTCGATGTTGCTGTTGTGGCCGTCAGTTTGGTGGCCGCTGCGCGGCCGATGGCATAAAATGTATTGGCCATATACATACATACATACATATATACTTATCTATGCACGTGTGTGTTGGTACCTTTTCTGTATGTATCTGTTATGTGGCTGTAACTGCTCCCCTCTCTTATTATCTCTTCTTCACTCACTCTCTCTCTCTCACACGAGCTCTCTCTATTCTTGTACAAGTGTGCGTGTAACCAGCTGCGACTTTAAGTTTTTGTTGTTGCTGCTGCGAATTCGCTCCCAGCTGTGAGTCTGTACATATGTATGTATGTGTTCGTTTGTGTGCGAGTGTGAGTTTTGTATGTTTGAGAGATACTTTGACCTTTTTCACATCAAGAAGACTTTAAGCTGTTGTTGTTTTTGTTGTGTTTGCTGCTGCGGATGCCGTTGCCGTTGCCCTCGCAGCCACAGGGAGATCATTGCAGACTGTAAAAAGCACGTACATAGTGTAGTATATAAGCGTATATCTGTATGTATGTGTGTTTTTACATAACATCTAAAATATACATTTGTACGTACGTATAAACATTCATATGTACATTTGTAATCACGTTCACACCTAGGTGTGTTCGATAAAAACGGTAATTTTGTCTTTTTTTTTATAGAACTTTCCCCTTTTTATAACAGCGCTAATCGGCTAAGATTCGCATTTTTTTTCTGTTCCAAAATAAAAAAAAAAATATATACAGGGTGGCGCAAAAGAAGTCATCCGATGTGGTTTGGCTCTCATTTTTTTTCTAAATGAAAAATTTTGATTCTGTTTTTTGATTATGTTTATTCGAACCTTAAGAATTTTATTGGTTTAGGCGAGAAGATGACATCGGCCAAGTGTTCGCTGCCAGAGCTCATGACCATACGCCCGTTTTATGGCATTTTCCATCACTTTTGCCAGAACTTCGGGCGACAGGTTCTCGCATTCCTGGCGAATATTTTCCTTAAGGGCTTCAAGAGTTTGCGGCTTGTTGACGTGAACCTGCGACTTTAAAAAAACCCCATAAAAAGAAGTCTGGAATGGTTAATTCGGGTGATCTGGCCGGCCAGTGCAAATATCAAAAACGAGAGATAAAGCGGTTATTATTATTACATTATTACAATTATTCTGCGTTCTTGGGGAGTGTATCGCTCCATGGCTTATTCACTTGTATTCTGTATCTGTCTAGTCCACAAATGTCAAAACAGATTTGACATTGGCGGCCATTTGCAAAAATGAGAGCATCTTCCAATAGGGTGACTTCTTTTGCGCCACCTTGTATGTACAGTGGATCACAGCTTATTTCAACCAGCACCTTCACAAAAGTTTAGGCGTCTGTAAAATCTAAACTAAACGAGATATCAAAAAAATTTAAATGCAGATTGTTAGTCTGATGTTTCAACTTATATATGATATTATTTATTTTTTAAATATTTTTTTAATATTTTATAATGATTAAAAACCAAAAAAACAACCAAAAAAAATGCAACAGCTTATTTCAACCACTTGAGAAAAAAAAATTTTAAATCTCAGTTTTTGATCAAACGACAAAAATTAGTACAAGGTATGACTATCCCTTTGGTCAACTACCATTTCTGACCCTTTTGGCATGGATTCGACCAACTTTTGGGCCACTTGTGGACCATTCTTCAAGTAATGCAATTTTGAGTCAGAAATTGTTCTCTCGCGCAGGAAAATTGGTGAGATGTTTGGACTTTGTGATTCTATAGTCCAGAGCGTGATTTACAAATTTTTTCCGCGAGAATAGAACCCGTGATAAGGCCAGAAATGCTCCGAACAAAATTTTCAATTCAAAGGACGAGCGCTATATTGTTCAGAAAATACGGGAGAATCGAAGGATATCGGCTCCAAAAGTGGCCAATGAAGTTCAGGAAGACTAGGGCTAGTCATGCCACCCTGAAACGATTCGCGATGTGCTTCGGTAACATGACTTTAATGCCAGAGTACCGCACAAGAAGAATTTTATAAGCGACCAAAATAAGAAAAGTAACCAAAAGTTTGTCCATGAGCACTTTTACAAGGATAATAGTTTCTGGAATACAATTTGATTCTGTGATAAGCCCAAATTTAGTAATTTTGTGTCAGATGGAGCCTCATATGTGTGTCGTGCGCCAAAAACAGAACTGAAAACAAAAAATTAATGGGCTACACTTAAGCATGGCGGTGGTAGCGTTATGGTATGGGCCTGTAAGTCGGCACCCGCTGTTAGAAACTTGCAGTTTATTGAGACGACAGTTGACAAAACCAAATATCTTCAAATTTTGAAGTTCAATTTGATTAAAAGTGCTAAAAAACTAGCCATTCGGGACGTCTTCAGATCATACAAAGACAATGACCCGAAACATACGGCGGCTGTTGTGCAAACCTGGCTGATCTGGAACTGTCCGCATATTATGAAACCACCAGCCCAGTCACTAGAAATGAATGTTATTGAAAATTTGTGGTCCATTTTGGATTCAAATTTCCGAAATCGCAAAATTTCTATCAAATCTCACCAAAAACTGCATTTCTTGAAGAATGGTCCACAAGTGGCCCAAAAGTTGGTCGAATCCATGCCAAAAGAGTCAGAAATGGTAGTTGACCAAAGGGATAGTCATACCTTGTACTAATTTTTGTTGTTTGATCAAAAACTGAGATTTCAAATTGTATTTTCTCAAGTGGTTGAAATAAGCTGTTGCATTTTTTTTTGGTGTTTTTTTGGTTTTTAATCATTATAAAATATTAAAAAAATATTTAAAAAATAAATAATATCATATTTTATAAGTTGAAGCATCAGACTAACAATCTGCTTTTAAATTTTTTGATATCTCGTTTAGTTTAGATTTTACAGACGCCTAAACTTTTGTGAAGGTGCTGGTTGAAATAAGCTGTGATCCACTGTATGTATGTAGTTCATAATAAAAAGAATACTTACTAGAATTATTTACGTGTCAATTATTTTTTAATAACCAAAGTTTCGCAAAAAAAAAAAAAAAAAAAAAAAAAACCGATCCTTCAACATCCCAAATCGATAACTTGTCCAAAAGATATATGTATGTATGTATGTAGAGGCTCACAGTTAAACTCTGCAGAAATACGGCTCAAATTTAAAATCAGATAGCCGCTAAGCAAATAAAAAAAACACCAAAAATTTTTATGTATGTATGTATATGCAGCTCATTTCGACATAATTTCTATTACTATTACTTTTATTATATTTCTCTTAAAAAAAAACCTTAGAAAACGTTATTTATGTCACAGCTTCTTTTGAGTCACTTTGAGTGACTCTAATGCTCCAATTTTTATTTTCATGCACATCATCATTTTCTTCTATATTTCGGTGAATGTACTTTAATAAAAAAAAGGATCTAAAATCAAGATTTTGCTCTCAGAACTAAGAACTTTGGTCTAAAAAATGCGTCGAGAACATGAAAATCTTGAAGTAAGAAAACACATCTTGATTCTAAGAACATTTCAATTAAGACCAAGTTCTTATTTTTAAGATCATAAATTCTTATGTTTTCAAGACCACAAATCTTAGTATAAGAATGAAACTTATTATTTTTTTAAGATTAGACCAAAATGTATACTCAAAACAAAAAATCTCAAAAAGTGACAAAATTTTAACATTTTTGTTCTTATTTTAAGAGAAAGGGACCTTAGATCTAAGATTTTTATTCTTATATTAAGAACTTATGATATTTTAGAATAATATTCTTGGTTTTAGTAATTTGGTTTTAAAATATTCTTATTTCAAGAACAAAATATTTAAGATGAATGTTCCTGATATTAGAAAGTGGTCTTCTTTTTCAGCGTAGATGTGAGTTTTTTCTGACATGGTAAGTATTGCAGTATTGAGTTTACTGGTTGTCAGTCATCAAATATTGCCACCTTCTGAACAAATGAATTCACGCACATCCACAATATACCCATCACTAGTAATTTCACCAATATGCGCAAGATAAATACATTTGCTTCTTAGATTCTGCTATCGACCCAATCTACTGCAGTAGATTATCTAGAGATCCTTCGGACTACGATTCTGCCATTTGCTGAAGAGGAAATGCCTTGAAAGTGGTAGTTTCAGCAAGATATGGATTCAAGGAATGGATTCGTCTCGTAAATATTGTCGACATGGAATCACCTGCAGATTCTCCGGACTTAAACCCCATAGAGGACCTCTGGGCAGCTCTAAGGCAGGCATTAAGTTTAGGCATTAGTGTCTCAAAAGTCCAAAAATCAGCAGGAGCTTTGGAAAAAGGGGCAACAGGCATGGTATGGCATTCCTTAGGAAACCTGGGCACAAACTCGTGGACTCCATGCGTTGAAGATGCTCTAGAATACTAAAAATGATAGTTGCTAACACAAAATGTTGAAGTTTTTTAAAAATAATATGTTAAAAAAATAAATTCATTACTCAATGTTCCTTGTCCCTATATTTTTTGTTAGTACGAATTTCGTAAATTCAAGTTGCTTTCTTTTTATCACTGCGGACGGCAGTCCGCGCTAGTGACGAAAGCAGCACGAAGGGTGCGAAGGCGACTAGCATATATACACAGGAAGAATGGAAAATTTGCTATGACTGTCCGATCAGGTCGAGTTATATACCGATCGAAAGGTATCAATTTAACTTACAAACGTCTATACTAAGACTTTTGAAAACTCACCTGGTTCGTGAGATAAACAGGTGTAAGTGGGAGGGGCAAAATTTAAATGATTGGAGCTAATGGGGCCGTTAAAGCCTTTCTGAATTTTTTTTTAATTTTTCACTATTCTAATCAAAATTATGCGTCGAATGACACCTCGATCATTAAAATCCGACCGCTGGTTCAAAAGATAATTAATTTTGAAACTTTTGGTGCCCTTCTCAAAACGAGATGAAAAGTCAGTCTGTTTGTTTGTTTGTTTGTTTGTTTGTTTGGATCAAATCGTTGATTTAGCTTAAAAGTTTGAATGAGGACTTGTTCCCGCTCAAAAATCTAGAAACGTTTGTTCTACGACTTTTTCTAAAAATCGCTAGTTTGGCGGGAAATCGCTAAAAACCGCTAAAATTAAAACCCTAATAGCATCCAAACGATAGAAGCTACAAATGCGATCTATATATCGTTGAAAATTTTTGCATTCGGCACTGCGCAAAACAGTGAGTTTTATTTGGTATGAAGAATTCAGACACTTTAGCGCAATGTGCCGAGTGCAAAAATTTTGTTTAAAATAATTTATGTGTAAAACTTAATATTGTTCGTGCACAAAATTGGATATCAGAAATTTTGGGGCATGAAAATGTTTTCGTCACTAGACTTTTACCTCGTAAAGAAGTTTTTTTATGGTATTATAATAAGAACAACATTTTTGTTAAATTTTATTAAAAATAGCCATAAAGTATTAAGTCTAAGACTTTAAATGCATTCGATCTTGAAAAGATGAGAATATTATTAAAAAGAAACAAAAAAATTGTTTCCCTATTATTTCTGCCGACACTGTAGGCATCTAAGGGTCTGAGTGCAGGGTATTTCGTAGTCACGCATTTTCTTTCTTACTTCATTTCTTTTTGTCAATCACTCTTTATAATTTTATATATTAATGGTATTCCGGGAACCGTTTTAGATTTGGTTTAGATATGGTTTGGATTTCGCAGTCAGCTGTTCACAGCTGCTCCATAAAAAATTTTCAGTGTGCCCAGAGCAAATCAGGGAAATGTGGTCTTACTAATTGATTTCGTGAAATCTACTCTGAGGCTGATTTCGTTTGAACTTCGATTTGATTTCGATTTGGTTTCAAATTAAAACTCATTATTTGTGTGACATTTGGTGTTTGCTTACATTCTGCTGTCATATCAATATGGAGAAAGTAATTCTTATGCATTTAAAGTTTTTATAAATAATAAAATATTTATTTAATGCTTTTTAGGATGCTTACCAGCTGTTCACGAAATCTAAAACTAATCAGTGTTCAAAAAGGGTCGTTCCGTCAACTGATTTAGATTTGGTTAAAAATAATCTAAATCAAATCTAAAACGGTTCCCGGAATACCATTATTGTAAATATATACATATGTATTTATAAGATACATTTCTTGCGGTCACGGGCATCGATTGTGTCCCTCGGGATGTACGACTTACATTGTACGTACATACATATGTATTTATGTATTTACATCTGTACATAAAGAGGAAAGTGTGAGTGGTCGGTGTGGTGTGCTTTATGCTGGGTGGAAGGGGTTGGCCAACAAGTGTCGAGGCATACACAAAATTTCTGTCAGTCCTGGACCTCTCTCATCCCTTGTCAATGCCAACACGTCTTAGTTCCGGTTCAACGTACTCTTTTTTGGCATTTTACCAAACAAAAAATAAAATAAAAAAAAGTGGCAACGCTTTTCTGTTTCTTCACTTTTTGTCATCTATTTAGCTTTTCATTGTTGCACTTTGCTGTGTCTTTTCTTTTGCGGTGAAAAATAAATAAATTATAGGCGTAGATAAATACGTATGTACATAACATATATTTACATATGCATACATGCAGACATTTCACTAAAATATGTATAGTATGTATGTACAAATGTACATACAAACAATATAAACAGTATGTATGCATTAGAGATGGGCGTGGGCTACGTTTTTCTCGGGCGACTATCGGGTTGCGGTTGCCGGTTGGTAAATTCAGTAATTAAATTTTTAGAAATCATATTAATCACTCACATATGTACATATTTCGTTCGTTCTAATCCCAATCAATCTTACTTCTTTCAAACGCTTCATCAACAGCATTATCAAAAGTTCAGATGCCTTACGGCTTATATTCTTAACATATGTACATATACTAGGTAAAAATAAGCTATGATCGCCAATTACGAAAACTTTTACATATTTACATAGACGACCCGTGTTGGGACGAAAAAGTCCGGGCCATACCCATCTCTAAAATGCATATTATGTTTGTATACAAAAATATTATACATACATACATATGTACAAATTGGCAGCTCTCACTGCATGTGTGTGTGTGTGTGTGTGAAATTCAGCGCGAAGAAAAGCGCAAAACGCAAAGCAACTAGAAAATCCATATGAAAAACCAATTTGCTTTTTATGGTTTGATGTACATATGCTCATGATTCAATGGTTGATACAACTCTTACTGCTTAAAATCGTCAAAGTTTTTTTTTTACAGAAAGTCAATTTTTTCTGCCTAAAGCAACATTTTTCTCCTTTTGTGGGTGGAAAACACAGCATATATTTTAGATGTTATATTTATACATATTTTTGAATGTAACTGTACTCTCTGGTCATTTGGATCACAAGCTATCTCAACCCCATGTTATTTCTAACCCAAACAAAAATATCTATAAAACTGATTGCAAATCAAATGAGTCAAATGATCCCAATTCCTTTTTCAGGTAGCCGAAAACAGCATTGAAAATCAGGTAAAAAGGACACTGCAGAAGCTTTATAGGGAGGATCAATAAATCTGTAAATTATCAGGTAGCCGATCTTTCTAGATTCTCAATCAATTTATGTACACACTACATATTAAGTGATTATGTTGACGAACCTACTTAGGAAGTTTTAAGAAATCTCCGCTTAAGCGTGGCTTACATTTATTCCATTTTCAAAAAATCATAAAAACTACTAACGAAAAGATTTTTGGAAATTTGAAAAGTCGCAGTTACTCTTAGAATACTTTGAAGAAATTTTCTGCATCAAAATATTTTTTTTTAAGAAATCGAGGATAATAGTTGAAAAAGTACACTTTTACAAAAATTCAAAATTTTCCATGGGTACTTAATGGGTTAAAGAAATTTTTGTATCATTCGAACGGAATTTAAATGCATAAAAGATTAATATAAGAAACCTGTATCAAAACTTTTTTATTATACGCAAATGTGACAAAGTTATGGTGTATGAAGACATTAGTGGTTCACTGTAACTCGATCTGATCTAACAAATTTTCCATTCCTCCTGTGTGTATTGCACCCTTCTTGATTGGAATGTTTTATTACTATTACTATTTTATTTCTTAATGGAATGCTAAAATATATAACTTATATCACTTATTTAAATTGCTCACTTTTCGTTTTTTTCTATTTTTTAAATTTTGATACCTTTATATAATAATTTTGTTCATTTGAACTTTTAGTTTGTCTTGAAGCTAAGATTATATGCTGTAAAAGAATATTGACTGAGCCAAATTTGGGAGCAATGTCGTTTTGAGTGCTCTGACTTTATTTTATTTGTTTGCAATGTCAATTTTGAGTAAGATTCTGTCTGCATTTCTTAGATATTTTAAAGTAAATACAATTTATGGAATTTTTCTGATTATGTACATATAAATCTATCACATGTAAAAATAACAAGCCGCGATCACATATTGTTTTCTGACTGTCATTCCAGGTATCTGAATTTATACATACAATACATACGCACATACATATGTAAGCATTTATATTCATAATCGATGATTCATGCAAAGCAACAATAATAATAACAGCAATAACAATACAACTCATGTCATGTCAACAAAACAATTTACGTACAGATTCTATGCAAATACGTACGTACATATATACAGTTAGTAAAGTAACTGTTTTGACAAATTAAAATAAAATTATTAATATAATCATAATAATAATATTAATATAATCATAATAAAAATACATAAAAAAAAATTACATAAATTTGATGATACTCTAATATCTAATATTAATATTTAAGTAATAATTAATTTAATTTAAGTAATTAATCTTTAAATCATAAAAGCAAGTTGGAATCTTACAAAATTAAAATAAAAATTTTTAATCATATTAAAAAATTAATTTAATAAAAAAATCTGCAGTATCCGATTGAAACTGTGAATCGTAACTGAAGCCAAAACAATATTTTTGTATTATACCAAAACCGAAATAATCATTTGGAAACTGATTCATGTATGTATATATATCGACAAATTTCGGTTCTATTAAGTTTGTTTTTTTATAGTTTGAATATTGATCTCTTTAAATAGATTTTTATCCTTTTTTATATTTTTACATTCTTACACTTAATTATTTGTCTGGTATAAGACGAAATTATACGGATATTTCGAAGCTGAACCAAAACCTTAGAGTGGGGGAATATAAAAAACCAGTTCGCGAACCGAGCCAAACCACTGAGTCAAACCTCGAACTACTGAGTAAAAGCTTCCCCAAAATTTTGGTGGCTTGCAGCCTTGGTTAAAACAATTACTTGACATACCGTTTGTATGTACTTATGTATGACCTAAGCAGACTGCAAAATAGGTAAGCAAGAACAGTGACACCGAAAATTTATACAGAAAACAGAACTGCCAACGCTCCAGTATATCATTAACAAAGAAAACTCATTTTGATCTACATTTAAACACATGGTACAGCTGCGAAAAATAAAATATCACCACCCTAACAAGCAAGGTTTGCAAACGCCTCACAGTCACATTTGTAGATTTTGGGAACTTATGATTATGTTTTAATAATAAGATGGCTTTATTCTAAAACATTTGATAATTATTCTTAATATTATTATAATTCATAATGTGTACATATGTATATAAAAAATGACATTCTTTACGAAGAAAGGAAAAAAAAAAAAGTGGTTTTTTCGACATTTTTTTTAATAATTTTTCCTTAAAAACTTAAAAATAAAATATTGACAACCAATTAAAGGAAACTTAATATCAGGGATTAAAACCATAACCATAGCCGTTAACCGGTATTTACCGATTGAAATTGGTAACCGTAACTAAAACCGTAACCGAAAAACAAACTTCCGAATTTATTCCAACGAAATAACAGTTTAGGAACCGAATTATACATACCGGTAAATTTCGGTTCGGTCAAGCATAAAATTTAATTGTGTTTTAAAGATGTATAGTAATCCTGGTTTTCAAAAGTAAATTTGATTTTCATTTGAAATGTAATGATATTGATCTATATAAAAAGAATTTAACTTTTGAAATTTTTGAATATTTGTTTTCCAATTTACATGCGTTTAACATTTTGAATAGTTTTTGTATACATATTAGAAATAGTAATCAGTATAGTATAAAAAATAAAAAAGCTTTAAAGTATCGCAGCATCCATATGTTTTTTGATCGGTAAGACAAAGTATCATAGTGGTGCTATTTTATTTTTCGCAGCTGTAAATACTAGTACATATCATTAGCTATACTACTCGTACTACTACTGGCAATGGCCATTTGAAGGTTTTGGGTAGCTATGACGTCTGGAGTTAGCAAGTTGGTAACTACCATTGAAAACATAAAAATCTATCGGACCATATTAGACAAAGACGCGTGGATAAATAGAACCTTGGTCAGATAAGATATATACACTATATGTATATGTACATACATATATATGTATATATGTAGATCTAAGAAATTCTTTAAATTATAAAAAAATTGGTCTCAAAGATTGCGTTGGCAACTCTGCGCTGCATCTCGATCGCCATCTTGCATTCTGAAAGTGGCAGCAACAAGAAAAAAAAATGGCTGCCAAATGGCATCGCTTGTTTCGTTTAAGCAACTGTACTTCATATTGTGAATAGATGCCTGACCTCACATCTTCATCTAACCAATAGGTCCACAAAACCGACCACCCTTTCCCTACCCTCTCCCCCCACTCCAAAACACTCTTTTGCGCGCTCTTTCTCTCTCTCTCTCTATCTTCCTCGCTCGCTCCCTTTTTTTGTTCTCTTTTTATACAGCATTCTGCTAATTTAAAAACATGAATTGGCAAAAAAGAAGAGGAACGAAAAAAGCAACACAAAATATGTGAAAACGAACAAAGTTTGGTGTGCTGGGTGCGCCGGCGCCGGCATCGCTGCCAGCGTCAGCTGTTGGGGAATTTTCTGCTGTTGCTAATCTCGTTGCTTCTTCTGCTGGGCAGCCACCATACATGTGTATGTATGTATGCACATAAGTATATGTACACACACACACACACATGAAGTCGCTGCCTCTTCTACACCCACTCAGCCGGTCTCTCTCTTTCTCTTTCGATAGATGGCAGCAGTAGTCAACGATCAAATTTCTGGCCCTGACTAAAGACCATGCCCAGGCCCATAGGCCATGCCCAGGTACATACATACATATCATGCCAACACTTGCCCATCAATGTGCTTGCGTGAATGTGTGTGATAAGAATTCCCCCATACACAAACAGACACGCATTCGCATGCACAAACACTTGCACAATGGCAGCAAGCTTATAACTGTGCTTTTGACTCGGAACATGCGGAAACGTTGGCGACGTCGTCGTCGCCGTTATGTTGTTATTGCTTTTGCTGTATGGGAAAATTTTTGCGGCTGGCGCCAGCGATGGCGGCGCAGCACTTGAAATTTTCGCCGACGCTTTATGGTGTCGCCATGTTGTAAATCTAAGCGAGCGTTAGTTCGTCGATTCATCCTTGCAACAATACACGAAATTGAGAATACACACATAGATTTATATATACATATATGTATGTGTTTGTATACATACATAGATATGTACATACATAAGTTGAAATGCATTGACAATGACGATGACGCCAACACCTACGCTAGCGCCAAAGCTAGCGCAAGCACTAACACCAACATTAACTGCGTCGTCGTCGTCGTCGTCATCGCCAGCACTGCAGACAGCTCGACTGGGATTGTGCTGTATTAAATACTGCCGGCCAGTCAGACACATGCATGCGCTGCTCCTCAAGGTCGTCAGCAGTTTGACAAATATTTGCGAATTGCGTGGGCAGTAAAACTTTAAAAAGCTCGCTACATACATATGTACATAATTACATGACGTATTTGCATCCTTATGTATATGTGTATGTACATATGTACACATGTAGAATAAGTGCTTTAACTGTCTCCTATTTAGCGTCACGAATTTATCAATACGCAGCAGGCTTCTGTGTGTAGGGCAAATGCAAGCGGATAATATTGATAACAATAATAATAATAAACGCAAGGCAAGACACTGATGACGATGATGTTGAGTTATGACGTCGACTGTAGTTGCCCTGTACTTACAGACATATGTACATATATATATATATATATGTATGTGTGTGTGAACATATTATATGCTGTTCGTGATTTCAAAGAGAAAGAGAAAAGGAGAACGGAACAAAATGAAGAGAGCGGATATGAGAGCTATGTATAAACGGGTTGTCACCGCCACCGTTGTTTTTGTTATTGTTGGCAGAAAAGGTAAAGAGTACGAAAAGAAAATGAAATCACAAGCAAATAAGAACACTAAACGCAAATAAACAACAACGAACGAAAAGAAAGCAAAAGAAAAGAAATTAAAGCAAAACTAGTTAAATTTACACCAACCTCACATACACTCACAAGCTTTCAAAAAAATGCTTTTGTATGTATATGTACGTATGTATGTATACATATATGAATGTATGTATATTTGTACATATGTATATATGGTGACAGATAGAGAGAAAGTAAGTGAGAGAGAGAGAGAGAGAGCAAGGAAAACCAGAGAGGAAAAGAAAGAACGAAGAGAGAGACGGATAGAGAGAGAGAGAGAGAGAGTGAGAAATGAACGCACTTGCAATCACTCACGCGACCCGTCGGTCAACTGCCACCCACAAGGCCCCGAGCCGGCGTCGCCATCATCGTCGTCGTCTTCGTTTTCTTCGTCGTCGTTTTGAATGAAGATATCAATCACCAAAAATTGTTGTCCAGCCGGGAGCAGCGTTGCCAGAGGAACGTGGGTGGTGCTTCAAGTAACGATTATGATGACGCCTTATATGTGTATACATGTACATTGTACATACATACATACATTAATAAATATGTACATATGTATTTCTAAGTATTTGTATGTAAGCATTTTCACATGAACAAATGTATGAATGTATACATACAATGGTCGGATAAAGTATTTTGACAAAGCTGTGTGCAATGTTAGATTGCTTGTAGTGATAAACTAAAAGAAGTAACGGGTCTCTGTAAATGGCCAAAGTAAAGTAAATAAAATTAACTATTAAACTGAGAAATATTTTGTTAATTCCTCTATGCGTTCTTTTTCTATCAACTGAAATGCAAAGACATTTCAAAAGTGAGGCGGAAAAAAGTATTTTGACAAAGTATTCTTTAATAGTTTCTCGTCATTCGCAAGCAAGCAAAGGTCTGCACTGCTATCTAAAAAGTCTTGTTTTAATTAAATTTATTAATTTTAATTACTTGATTAAGATGAAATTGTTAAAAATGGGTAAAAAGTCAGAAATTAGCCATATTATCAAGATCGAGATAGTTACTAAGTTTAATGCGGATAATTCTGTGGAATACTTAAGCAAACTATACAAAAGAACTCGGTAGACTATATACTTTCAAATAAATAAACAAAAAAATTTAAATCTTTTGAAAGCTTACCACGCTCAGGTAGACCACACAAGTCGACCTCGGGAGAGGAACGTTTAAAAAATTGAAATTATTGAAAAATTCAAAGAAGATGTCCTTAAGACCACAACATCAACAGCAATTAAATTGAATAAGGAGTACTATATTCAAAATTGCGAAAGGATGGGTAGAAATCGGCTAAAGGAAGCCGGATATGCGACCTATATAGTCAGACCAATACCACAAATTTCGCAACAAAACAAACTAAAACGCTTGACCTTTGTCCACAAGCCAATATAATTTTGGAAGCAAATACTTCGGACTGTTAAACGCACTTTCTAGTGCCATGGATCCAAAATGAAAGTATTTTGCATCAATCCAACCATAAGGTGGAAAAAAAGTGGCTCCTGTGTATGTTCGGGAATCCCAAGGTGATGGCAGCGCTATGTTTTGGGATTGTGTTTATTATAATGACATCGGAAATTAGGTACCAATCAAGGAATCAATGAATAAGGACCAATATTTACATATTTTAAATGATCACTCGCTCACATCTGGGGATAAGTTACTTGTAAAAATGTTTGTTCTTCAACAGGATAATGCTCCATGTCACAAAGCTAAAATGATAACCAATATTTTTAAGGATGTTGGAGGGAGAACGTTGGATTCGCCGCCCCAAAGTCCAGACTTAAATATAATTGATAATGTCTGGACTTATGTAAAGTGAAACAGAAGCCCATGCTTAACAAAAACTTGAGAGAAAGCAAATTCAGAGGTCGTATCCCTTTGGAAGGACTTTTTTTAGGAATCCCCAAAAATTTGGTGAATTCAGTGCCAAACCGATTGCAGAAAGTAATTGATTCTAAAGAAGGATTAATTTTCTATTAATTGATCATTTAATTGTGTAAATTTTTCAAAATTTGTAATTTTTTTGAATTTATTAATTTTTTGTCAAAATACTTATTTCCGCCTAACTTTTGAAATGTCTTTGCATTTCAGTTAATAGAAAAAGAACGTATAGAGGAATTAACAAAATATTTCTCAGTTTAATAGTAAATATTGTCTACTTTACTTTGGCCATTAACAGAGACCCGTTACTTCTTTTAGTTTATCACTACAAGCGATCTAACATTGCATACAGCTTTGTCAAAATACTTTATCCGACCATTGTACATACATAATGTACGTGAATGCACATATTCTATTGCAGTATGTACATACATATGTATGTATGTTCATATGTACATTTACATACATACATATGTACACGATTTCAATGCACCCACAGTTAGTCAAATTATTGTTTTGACAAAATATTAAAATCGCTCACAGTCAGCCCAATATTTATTTGTACGCTCAACGGCTACTGTGTGTACAATGCAAGTGCATATTTTAGTAATTAAGTTTTTGTTAACACTCTTATTTAACGTATTTGGATAAATTTTTTTTGTTTTAAAAATGTTAACAAACAGATACATACATATTTCTTAATTAGGATTATAATAAAATTGGATGCATATTTCAACTGTATACAGTAGAACAAGAAACTGTTTTGACAATATACATATGTTATATCTTTTATAAGCCTAAAAACTATTTTGTCAAAGAACTTGATACAGATAAAAAGTTATATTATTTGTAATTTATTTATTTTTTTTTTTAAATAGGGTTATCCAATCGATCTCATTATTTCATTTTTTTAACGTATTCTAAACTCCTTTAGGAACTATAATAGAATAAAAATTAAATAAAAAACGAAGGTATTAGTTTTGTTGAACAAAACTGTCAAAGTGCATTTTTTCCTGTACCGTGCAAACAGTACAAACTTTATAATTTTCTAGTGTACGAATAAATATTGCGCTAAGTGTACGTATTTTGTTTCGCAAAAAAAAACCAACTATTTTATAAAATTATAAAACCAATTTAAGCATTTTGTCAAAATAATTCGTTCAGTCACTGTATGTAAATATGTACGCATATATTGTACACACGTATGTATGTATGTATGTACATACATATGTATTTATGCACATATACACATGTATTTTTTCGTTTTGCTGTTCTCTCCTCTTTCTCTGTCATTACCAGCAAATACAATGGCCGGCCTTGCGCAACGCGCTCGCTTACTCATTCCGCCTTTCGCCTCTCTGCCCGCTACCGCTTCGCCTGCTCTTTAATCTCGAGAGTCACCAGAGCCCAAAGACTCGCAGTCGAGGCAGGCCCCGTTTCGCGTGTCAGGCACAACAAGTTTTTCAGCAGCGACGACGACACACATACATACATACAAACATCGTATGTACATACATACATACGGTTTTACATACATACATATGTATGTAAATACATACTGAATGTACTAAATTTGTTTTAATTACATACATACATATGTATATTAATTTTAACTGTAATGTTAAAATCCCCTACTATAACTGCAATAATTACAATAAAAAAGTTAAGAAATTCGTAAAAAATGCTTTTATATGGACGCCATATAACAGTAACAACATAGCTTTACACAACTCGCTTATCTCTTTCCAACAATGCTGTCCCCTTCCCCCATTCCTTGCTTTTCGCACACTAAGTCTACAAACACACATACATACATATATACATACATATATATGTATATACATACATATACTGCTGTTGTTTCTGTGGCTGCTGATGTTGTTGTAGCTGCCTTTTTTCGTTAATTCATTATTGAGGCCAATTGAATTTGTGTGTTTCTGTGTGTGTGCCTAGCTAGCAGCGTGCTTGAATGAGTGACGAACTGACGGGCCGACGACAACGACGACCGTTCGCCTTGCTTGCTTTTGCTTGGCGGCCGACTGACGAGAGCCTGGCAAGAGACTATGCAACACGTTTAAATATGCGCATCGAGGCAGCCGACGGCAAACGAGCGAACAACGAACAAGAAACAACAGAAAAAAAAAACAACAACAACTAATACATACTCGCGCACACACACAAACACACGCATAGCCCAAAATGACGGAGCGGAGCGTTGCGTGGCAGCAGCAGCAACGGCGGCAGCGGCTGCGACGCGTTCGTGAATGTATTTGTGCGTGCTTATATACACACACATACAAATGTATGTGCATGTATGCAAGAGTGTATGCGAGTGTGTGAGTAAGCCAATCTGTGTGCACAAGTAAATTGAAAGAAAAAGAAGAAGCTAAGATATTCGGGTTGCTACGAAGTTTGATGACGACAACACTTCGACTATAGCAAAGTCTAACTGTATATACATATTGTACGTATGTATGTGTGTATGTATGTAAATATGTACGTCGACGCTCGGTTGCTTCGACAGAGCGCCAACTTTTGCCCCACCCACCAACGCAGACATACACAAAGATATACATATATACATACATCTACATTTATATATATTTATGCAAGTGTGCATATGTATGTATGTATGTAGGTATACCGACGTCGCTAAACGTTTTGCGCGATTTTCGATTTTTTCTTTATGATTCTCTTTATTTTTTTTTTCGCGTCTTTTTATCGTGGTCGACTGTTCTTGTTGCTTGTTTGGGTCAGAAGTTCGCTGCGCCGGCTTGTTTGACATTTGACATGCGCTACGTTTAAACAAGGACAGTTGCTGTCACCTGTGCGTTGGTAAAATTATCTATAATATACATACATACATACATACATATGTATGTATGTATATAATAATAATTTTATGATGAGTAATTTTATTCCGCGTATCCTGATGTGGGTCAGATGCAATTCGTTCATATGTTCATATTTATGTTCATACATATATACATGTGTATGTATGTATATATATATGTAGTAGAGTCGAGGGAAAACTTCAACATAAACATGCCCCACATAAAGAGGAGAAGCGCAAACTTCTACAACACCAACAACAGTAGAACAGCTATTAACAACGAACAGACTGTCGCGAAATAGAAACGGCGAAAAGAAGATGCAGCTGACGCGAACACTCACACAGCATGCGACAATATCAATTGCATGCTCTGACACAAGGTGGCAACGCTGTCAGTTGTCAATGAAGGATATTAGATGTCAGGAACATTTTTCATTCATTGTTTATAATTTTGTGGAGCAATAGAAAGCTTTAAGCACACATACGCAAAAATTATAGCGAAGAGTAGGGAATATTTACAGGTTAACAACAACAAAAACAACTTCACATGTGCCTAAATGAGCAATGGATGGTAAAGTATTTTCTATGCGTGCTAGTGTGCAATGGTCGTGGGAGAGAGAGAAGTTTGCAAAAAGTTTCACTCTACGCAAGCTAAAAGAGCGGGAGAGAGAGTGAAAGAATGTGCAAGAGCGAATGAAAGTGCATGGTGTAAAGTGTTTTGTGGGTGTGTACACAAATTTATTGAGCACGTCTTTCATCTTCCCCTTCTGCTTTAGTTCGTTTATTTGCATAGATTACAATGCCAGTAACAACAACAACAAAGCCAACAAAAAAGCACTGATAAGCACAGATGTGTACAATGATAATGGGAGCAAAAACTAAAATTATTTTTTTGGAAAAGTTGTAATTGGTAATTGTTGGGATATGAGTGAATGGCGAGACTATTTAAATATTTAAGAGCGATGTTAATCGATAATTGTGTTTGTGCTTATGATATTAGAATTTTTACTTTCAAATGCATACATACATACTTAATTTACTGATCTTTCTGTGTTCCATGTTTTATTATCATAAAGCAACAAAGATAATTTGTTTAATTTTGTTTCTATTCACTAGGCTTACATACACTCACAAATTTATTGTACCCTCGCTTATACGTCAGCTAAAATTGGTTTAACTGAAACCGATTTGACTTAGAGCACACATAAACACTTTAAGAAACTCACTTATTAAATACAGTCGAACTCAAACGCTAATCAGCATTATCCAAGGAAATAGTTCGAATTATGGAGACTTCGAATTATGAAATTTTTTTTTTTTTTTAAGTTTAGTATATATACTATTGCCATGTATGCTATTAATTAGTTCGAGTTTTAGACAATTCGAGTTATAGACGTTCGAGTTATGGTAGTGTACTGTGTAGTGTAGTAGTGCGTTTTTGGTTAAAAACCTCTTTTCTAAAATTAAAATTAAATTTACATTTTTTAAAGTAAAATCAAAAAAAAATATATTATTTTTAAATATGGGATGACCAGACTGCACATTTTGTTAATTTTCCATTTGGCATTGAATATACTCTTACGTCTTACTTTTTCTGTCCCCCGTACTTACTTAATACCTTAAGCTTTACCTACATGCACAACTGATTACGCTTTGCACAGTGCGTTTCGTGTTTTGTGCACGGATTAGAGATGGGCACGGGCCACGGCCCCAATATTGATGTTAAGGAGGGATTGACTCTTTCGGCGAGCCATAACCCAGCGGATCATCAATAAATAATGTAACGATAGAAGTGAGAGATGCTATGGACAAAAAATTTTGGACAGTTGTGACAAGAAGAAGAAATTACTTGGAAGAATACTCCTATCTCCAGATGCCGCGTTCTCATTGCTTCTATAAAGTCATGATGTGTCTAAATGATCCGGAAAATGGGTGGAGCACACTTATACTAAATGTAGGCAACTAAGTGTATACTTATAAATTGTTGAAACTTATGTAGGAAACGACAATCCGTTATTTTCTCACTTTGTTCTTATTCTTTCGCACACCTGAATTTCGACTTAACCCAAGAAAATTGCCATTATAAAAGATATAGACACAGCAGGATTTGAATTCATTTGGATATACGTAGCTTAAAGTGTGTACTATTCAAATTATATAAGGGTTTATTATAATTATGTTTTTTTAACACTCTTTTTTACCAAAATAATTTGTCACATATGCTGTTCTTATTATTTCGCACACGTCTGTATGTACCTACTTTTGAAAATTATGTTATTTAAGCAGGGATTACTGTGCTTTTAAAAGTAATCAAATTATTATTTTATTATTATTTTTTGATTTTAGCATTTATAGGTAGGATATAAATATACATATATAATATAGATAATATATTATTCATAGTGGTCCATAAGGAGGGGTGGGAGGAGGGTGGAATTTTCTTATTACATAACTCGATGTGTGTATGTAAATGGTCTACAGTGGGCTCCCTCACGATTGCAGGGCCTTAGCAGTAGGTAAATTCCCGATACCCATTTTCCACTCCCACCCATTTCCCTAATATCAAAGCGAGGTACATACATATTGGCAGTGCGAAACTAGCAACATCATGCCAAACTACCAATAGCTCACACCGACCCGCTTCCACGTTAATGGGAGAAGGCGTTCAAACTCTCTCGCTCACTCACTCACACACACAAGCACATGTTTAGCTGTGTTTACATAGCAAAGCGCGCACGAAACGGGGCCTTTGGCCCGTTCGCCTTTCGCTGCTGCTGTTCGGGCTGCTGTTGACGACCGACGACGACGACGGCTACGACGCTTATCGATGCTTGTGCGTGCTTGACTGTGTATGTGTGTGTGTGCATGTGTGTATGCATCTATGTATGTATATATACATAGATATATTCACATTTACATATGTACATAAATATGTACGTATTTAAATAGAATATAAATGTAAATATGTGTGTATGTTTGTACGTGCCTGATTTATGACAACAAAACATATGTACATATGCCTGTATGTATGTACATATGTATCTAAGGGTCGCTAATCAGAGCGGGGAAACACCACATTCCGGACGTAGTCCATTTAAAATACGGGAAAGACCCATACAGCTGACTAATTTGAATAGCGCTTTAAAATCAAAGTATCTTGTTATATATATGTATGTATATGTATGTACATATTTGCGCGTACGAATTCAGTCTTAATTTAAACTCAGCTGTGATGGAAAAGCTCTAAAAGAAAGAGCAAACTTTTTAGTGAGAGTGTGAGTTGATTTGTGGTATGTACAAACATACATATGTATGTATGTATGTAAGTGCTTGGATCATAAATTGTATTTATTTTATTTTTTTTTTAAAGAAATGCATTTAAAGGGCGACCTTTTAGCGCTGCGCTGTGCAGCTGACGCCACAGTCGCTGCCGCTGTCGCTGCCGTCGTCGACGTTGTAGATGTTTTGCTTTACCGTACAATGGCCCAGCTAACGCTGCCGAGTCCAGCAACAAAAACACAAAAATACACACACACACACACATAGACACATACACACACGAAGAGCTCTCGTGTCCGCTGTACGCTGTCCGCTCTGTCGGTCGGTCGGCAGCTGCTGTCTTGTCTGCTGCTGCCGACTGAAGCGGGGCCTTTCTTGAGCGCAGTGCGCGAATAACGAAAACTTCTTGCATACACACTGGGAATGAGATAGCGAGTGAGTGAGCGTGCTAGAGGGAGAAAGGGATTGTGCACAGAGCCAGGGCCTGCGACCGATACCCATACCCATTCCCATTCCCATACCCATACCCGTTCCCGAGCCATGCTGCATGCCACACAAATGTCTATTGCCGGGCATGGGTCGCTGGCCAAGGCGGGTGGTGGCGACGGTGACGGTGACGGTGACGGTGGTTGTTGGTCGGGACGGGGTTAGCATGGCTATGCCAAAAATAGAGACGCCCCCGCTTGCTCTGTTTGCTCTGCTGTCCCGATACACACACACACACACGCATAGATGTACATACATACATATAACACAAACACAACGAACGGTGGCAGTGTGGCATGTTTGACCCACGCTGCAGCCAAAGCACAACATAGAGCCAAAGCCAAAGCCAGCGTCCGACGCAACCGTTGACGTCGCCGCCATCAGCTCTAGCTCTATGTGTTCGGAACGTACATGGCTTAAGCTTTGCTTCTACAGTGGTAATAGACTGATGGTTATGTGGTCCAAATGTAAATTCACATAATTATGTATGTACATATGTATCCCCGTATTCATTCTTAAACTGCATTTCATATCTATTATACATGTGTAGTAAATGTAAAACAAAAGGTTAGTATGACTTTGCTCCTGCTGTTCCCAGTGCTTTGTCCGTTAGTTTTTGTTAAGTGACGCCAAGGAGATGCACAAGCACTTGATATAACAGGTGTCGATCTCGCGTGTTTTTACAAATACAAGCAGTGCTTCTGCTTCTTCTGCTTGATTGAAGCTCGTATGTAATTGTAATTTAAGGTATATTTTATATAATTAATGGATAAATTCCTTCAAAAGGTATTTCATGATTTTCGGATAACTTTAAAAACGAATCTTATTTAATTCGATAAATTTTAGATATTTCACTTTTTGAATGCATTTCTTGTATGGTTTAAGGAGCTTCGGCGTTGCTTTTTGGTTGAACATAGTATGTGCATATGCGCTACATAAAAAACTGATTAGAATATTGTTGAAATTATCCTTCAATATGATTGAGTAATAGTTGTTATACATATTTTAAAAACGGTAAGTTAGAGTGTTAAAAGTGGTTGAAATCTGGTGCTCGAATAATTTCCTCGAGATTATTGGCGCTCATTTTTTATTCTTGTGCACCTTGTGTACTCGAAAAACACGTTATATTTTTTACACATTTTATTCCGGAATAACTGCCTTATCACATGCAAATGTAATTTTGCAATAAAGTTTATATGTATGTACATTTTTTTAATGGTGTACAAAAATCGGTTATTATTATTGGTCGTTCTCGGACAAAAAAATTAAACCACTGTAACTGTGCCGTTGTAGTAGCTGTAGCTAGCAGCGCCGCTTAGCTAGTCGATAGAAATGCACAAGGGGGTTGCAAGGTGTGCGGTGGTGGAGAACAACAAATTCAACTACAACAACAATAACAACAACTGTGATGGGACTATAGCAGCAGCAATTCGGCAAAATGTTCGTTGCATGCTCGTGTCTTTGCGTCGACGTCATAGTCGTTGTTGTTCTTGTTGTTGTTGCAGCGGCGGCGGCGGCTGCGCTAGCTCTATGTATTTTGTATTTCTTTTTACTCTTGCGTGTGTGTGTGTGTGTGTTTGTGTATACACACAAAGCTGCTGCGCTGCCAGCGTCGACGTTGGCGCCGCTGCTATATACACAAACACACACATAGACGCGCTCGCGCACGTACACTGTACGTGTGCCGCACACATTTTTCAGTTGACTTCGTTGAAATAATTTTCGTAACAACGATCACACTCGTTTGTGTATTGCGAAGACGGGAGGACGTCTCGTCGCAGTCCGTAGAGCAAAAAGCAGCGTTTTTTTCGCGTCGTTTTTCGCCGTCGTCGTTGTAGGCGTCGCGTCGGCGGTGTATAATAAAAAAAAAGTTTTTATACATACACATAAATTTAAATTGTAAATTAAAGTAATAAGCTATCAAAGCGACTATGCCGATGTGTAAATTTTTTTCAAGTTATAATGTTAACTACAATAAATCAGAAATCATTGTAAGTGCCAATCATGGAAAGGAGTAAAATATAAATAAATAAATATATATATATAGATATACATACATATGTACATAAAACATTTACGTGCGTTTAAGCGTTTGCTTAAAAAAGAAATTTGCAAATCATAAACCTCGTATTCGCAGCCTCTGCCGCTGCTACAACAATAATACAATCCGAAACAACAACAACAAGAAGCCCAAATACATACTACAAGCAACAACAAAAAAGTGCGCGCGAAAGAAACAGCGTTATATATATGTGTAAATAACAACAACAAAAAGTCGAAAGCAAAAGGCAACTACAAAATAACATCAACAACATAGCAGCACGTTTCTCTGTGTATGTGTGCGTGTATGTGACCAACGGCCGAGCCAGTGTTGCCATATCTGTGTCAGCTGAGAGCTGGCGCATGCCGGGAGAAAGAGTGAAAAAGAGAACAGCGGCGGCAGCTATTGCCAGTGCCTGTGTGTCAATTGCTCACCAATTTGATTAATTTTTTTTTTTGTCTTCTTGTGTTTTTCTGTGTTTATAACAAGTTCTCGTTTATTTTTTTCTTGCCTAATTGCAGCTAATCCAAAATGAATTAAAGTTGCAACTGTAAAACAACACACATCCAAATAATTAAAACAATAACTTAACAAGCATAAAGCAAAGAGAGAGTGTGTGCGCAATCCGTGAGGGAGATAGAGAGAGAAAGAGAGAGTTTGAGTGAGAGTAGCAGCAGCAGCAGACGCCATGTCGAGCAGCGATGATGTGCAGATCACCAGCGTCGTTGACGCCAATGGGCAGTCGCTGCCGCTGCACGGCAACAGCCTTGGCAGCTCGTTCGGACCGCCTGTTAAACAGGAGCGGCCCGATGATGCCGAAATACGTGAATTGGCCGCTAAAATGAAGGAGCAACAAAAGCAACAGGCAGCACAACAGGCGAGCCGTCAAGCAGCCATGCAACATGCAAATGGTGGTGGTGCCGGTGGTGGCGCTGGCGGTGCAATGCAACCCCCAATGACTAATGGCAATGGACAGACAAACATAATGAGCTATTTGTCACGCCACCAGAAACTTCCTAATGGCACAATGCAAGTGGTGCCGGCATTAGCCTCAAATGGGCGTGCCAATGGCGCCATAGACAGCGAAAAATCCGCACAGAAGTCAACCGGTGGACCCTGCGATGAGGAGTCGATCAAAGGCCACTTTGGTTGGGCGCAATTCGGCAAGGTATCAATACCGTACATCTACAGGCAGTCGGAAAAGTATTGCTCGGTGCGAATGATCGAGTTAAAGCTGCTCGGCAAGTACCTGAACTGCCTGCATCCGGACATCTATTCAAGCTGCACGTGCGTGCGAAGCTATTATATCACAGATGCGGAGGCCCGACTATTTATTGAGATCAATCACAAGCACTGCGATGGCGAATTTGGTCGTGACATTTTCACGCAAAAGGATCTCGTGGTCCGACTGAGCGATGCGTCCAAGTTCTATCAGTTTTTGGATATATGCTATCGCAAGCTAGTGTCCGGCAGCAAGACGCCATCCGAGAAATGCGGATTTATACGAATCAACAAGGAGTCCGTGGTCCCATATACGGTGCGCAACAATCAGCAGGTGGTGCCGCTATTCTATTTCGAAGGTGAAACGGAGAATCTAAAGACAAAAGCGGAACTACTCAATGGCTGGGATTTGGCCTATTTGAAGTTCTGCTGCAAGGTGCAGGGCATTCGTAATGAGCTCTTTTCCAGCGAAAATGTTGCGGTCATTTCGCTAACAGATATCAAGAGCTATTTTCCGAATGGCACCGAATTTGAGGATTATTGGCCCAGCAAAGTGGTTGACTCCAATCTGTTAATTGGCAATCGGGCCAATGTCAACAACTCGGTCAACTGGACGCGACAGCCATCGGCACCACCACCAAAGGTTGCTAGCAGCGGTGGCGTCAATAGCAACAGTGGCAGCACTGTCAGCGCTGGCGCCCAAAAATCACAGCAGCATTCCACTGCCGTCAGCGCAGCGGCAGCGCAACAGCAGCATTTGATGAAACAACGGGCTGCAGTCGCAGCGGCAGCGGCCAGTGCAAATGGTGTGGCAAACGCTGGCAATTTTCCCTCACCAGCCGCGGCAGCGGCCGCAGCAGCAGCATTCAACTCTCAGGCCGCTGCCGCAGCTGCAGCTGCAATGCTGCAAACGCAGGGCAATAGCCGAATGCTGACGCAGGCCACAGTGCAGGCTCTGGCCAACGGCGCCTGGATGAATTCACAGAACAACGTGCCACAGCTACATGCTCAAATGTTGGTGAGTAATTCTACATATTCGTATTATTCTTGCAGTTCGTAATACAATTCAGATTATTTGCTATAATAAATGCTAGGAACGAGTTATCGATCGGTACCCGGTGTACGATATATCGATAGAAACAAACGATATATAAATATCGGCATCTTAATTGTTGGAGAGAGTTAAGTTTATTTGTTTTGTTTTTTTTATTCTCCAACATTGCTGTTTACATACTACAAGTAGCCTAAAATTGCAATTATAATATTGCATAAAATTGTCCGCTTCTGAAACAGCCCAAGACAGCATAGTAATTTTGAAAACTAAGTAGAAATATGAAAATACAAAAATTGATTAAAGTTGTAATTTTACTATCATATTTGTCTTGGATTTGTTAATGGCTAGAAAACAATCGATATAAGAGAATTCATACTATCGATAGTGCAAAATGTTTGTTTCCCTATCTCCAATACAACAGGTACGCTGTAGTAAAGCGTGTCTGTGTATGTGTGTGTTCTCATTTTGCTCTCCCTCTCCAATACCAACGCAATCTATTATGTCTGTCTGCGTTTGATATCGCAAAAACGAAATAAAAATTCATTAATAAATGCTTTTGAGATTACTTTTGTTATGGTTGTGTTTTGCTTTTTTTTTTTTAAGTCAATAGGCATAGAAAGAGGGAGAGAGAGAGAGCTGTGCTAGTAAAGGACGGATGTCGCAAAAGTAATTGTTGTTGTATATTTGGAAGCTCATTTATAGCCACGTCTGATATTACATACATACATACATACATTCAAAAATATGTAATATTTGTACATGCAAGTATGTACATACATATATATGTGTTTTTTGCTGATTTTTTTCACAGTTCGGCAAAAGACTATTGTCGAGCCGTAGCCACAGCAGCTTAGAAACTGGGTCATGCATAGATAGATACAGATACAGGCGGCTATGCTCTCTCTGTGGTTGTAGTTGTGGTTAGAGCAAATATTTTACACATACACTCGTACATACGTGAACATACTTACAAGATGTAAATACACACATAGAAATGTGATGTGCGTGTGTGTGATGTGTATAGCAACCTGTTGAGGTTTTGTATCGCACTCTCACTATCCCTCTCCCACTCCCACTCCCACATAAGTTTTCTAAACAATTTTGCTCACAGTTCTTTCTCTCTCTTCGTTCCCCTACTTGTAGCAACAAACGCATGCGAACGCCAACCGCGTCGGAACCTACCGCGAACACCTAAACAATATGATGTTGAGTGGCAACAGCCGTCAATATACCTACAGCAATCCTGCGATTTCCATGTCTTCTGTGAATAGTGGTGGCGGCAATGCGCCGCCGCCGCTAGTTCGTTCCGCGGCAGGACAGAATGCGAATCACATGTAAGTATGACTAGTAATCGATATATCGAATGTTGCTATCGATTTGTTAAAGCGCCGTTTAAATCAAAGCAATTTGCAATTCAAGTTATAATTCTTTTTTTTGCTACTTACTTTGATTTTGCTTTTCTTTATACATTTGTATGTATGAACCAATAACATACATAAAATGTTTGTTGATTGACGATTGATTGATTGATTATCAACAAAAAAAAAAATTATTTTTTGAGCAGAAATTGTGTTTTTCAAATTTTGTTGTAATTCGTTTATTATGTGTACATGCATACATTACTTTTTCACTCTAAATTAAGTTGAATATTTTTCTGCCATTAGGGTGCCTCGTGCAAAAATATATTATATATAAGAAAAAAAATTAAAAAAAGCTGAATTTTTTTTTTTTTCTTTTTTCCTTTGCACCAATTGGTCCTTCTCATATTAGTTTTAGTAAGAAAATAAAAATACAGAAATCGGCGTTTGTGCACGCATTTTATTTAATTTAAATAAACATTTCGACTGTGTTTACCATTTTTTGATAAGTATGTTATGAAATTATGAAAATAATTGCATAACTTATTTACTACCATTCGTTTACCCTAAAGTCACGCCACATTATTTTTCGTAATTTTTCTACATTCTAAACCAAATTAAAAAACAATTATAATCAAATCCAAACCAAATCTTCCCATGTTTTTCTTATTGTTGTTGTAGTCAAAGACAAAAAAAAAAACCAAAACAAATTTTCATCGCATTCGGTATTTTACAATGAAGACCTCGAAGTAAATATGTAATTAACGTATTTCTTTAAGGGCTTCTCAGCATTTTATGTTTTTCAAAATATCCACGAAAACACTAAAAAAAAAAAAAAAAAAAAATATTATTGCCTACTTTTCAAAAAAAAATTTCGTTACTAACATAAATTAATTTCGAGTTAACATACAACAAAACACAAACTCATAAACAAAACATGGCCACATATTAATGAAGTATAATTTATTATATTTGATTTTCAATAGGGGGGTTCAGGTGCATAAAATCGATACAGAAAATAATATTTCCTCAGAGTTAACTACACTAATTGGGGTAACAGTTGAAATTTAACTATGTACTCTTATGAGATTCTTAGATTTGTACGTACACCACACCTATAAATCTTCATATAACTAAACACTCAAACTTGAAATCTACCAACTCACTCATATTTACTTTGTAGTTAAGTTTGTAATTTTCTTAAACTTAGTTTGCATGCCCTCAACTTGAACGCTTTTTCAATCAATTAATATTTGGTATGCTTGTTCAAATTATCTAATTGATCTGTTTAGAATTGTAATGCAATTAAAAAACAATAAATGTATGTATGTACTACATACAAACATTACTATTTCTTATTTTTTTTTGTATTGCTTGCTCTTATACATTATCTTTTTCGGTTATTGATCATTTCCGGCTATGTTTCTGTTTGTAATATATTACCTATGTAATTTCAATGAGATTTTCGAAAAAGAGACGAAAAGCTGATAAAGGAACTACAACATATTTTGAAAAACATGAATTCGCATAAAGCTGAATTAACAATATTTAGACCAATATTATTTTTATATATTGTCATTATTGTTATTAATATAAATATATAAATATATACTGAAAACATATATACATACATATATAATTTATGGCTGTGTGTACTGACTACCCCCCTAATATTTTTTGTTGCACTTGAAATGAAATGAAATGAAATCAAGAAACAATCATGACTCAAGACTCCTACAACGAAAACAAGTACGAAAGCAAGTACGAAAACAACAACGAAACAACAACAAATATTATCAAAACTACAACAATTCTGGTGACAGGTATTCCCCCTATGGCAGAGACTCCTCCCATCCACACAATCAACCTCAACCCCGGCCTCAAGAAACGAATCCGAATCGAAATCACAAGAACCGCAATCAAAACCATCTGCACAGATTCAGATACCTAAACTATCCCCATACACAGTGAGAGATCAAGATAACATTATATATAATGCGTGTACAAGTTGAAAATTGGCATAAAAAGAAATTCTCTTAATTAATTCGAAATGTATGTTCCCTTTAGGCATGTTGAATTTTTGTATTTCTTAAACAAATGTTGTACAACAACTAGAAGATTAATGTTTAGCATACCAAAAAATATATACATATAAAAAAAAGAAAAACGAAAAAAAAATCAAGAAAATTAGCTGTGAAACTGAGATATGTATATGCAACTTGCAGGTTGCAATAAAATAATATATTTTTTTTTTATCGTAAAACATTACAAGCAAACACACACACGTTCACACAAATACTCACACACGCACGCATACGCACACACTCATCCAACATGCAAATTTAATGTACATACATATACATACATACAGACAAGCACAAAACACATTCTACGCAAGTGTGTTTGTTTGTGAGTTAGTCAATAAGTGACAACAAAAAAGCGCTTAGGTCAGAATAAGTAAAATTTACAAATAAATGTACAAAACAAACTCAAATGTTTTTTAAGTGTTTTAATCGTTTCGCTACGCACATGCAGTAGGTGAACACTGGCCATCAGAATGCGAATACAGGCAATAACGAAAGCAGCGATAGCAACAGCAGATGAAGAAATGATCAAATTTCAGGGTCGCAAATTCGATAAATTCGATACACGATAAAGGATAACTGAATATTGTTAAATATTTTTGTTTTGTGTGTTTGTGCACTGAATATTAAGATTTGGGTATGCAATTAATTATTAGAGTGTATATGTATGTACATACGTACACATATGCATATGTATGTACAAATAAATAAGTTCTAGCGAGTATCAACAAAATTTGAAAAAAAAAACAACAAAAAAAGAAAAAGGAAAAAACTACAACAATTTAACAAATCAACAATAAAAACAAAAACTGGAAATTTTGCAGCCAAGTTAAAAGCGACTCATGTATTGTATATAATGTTTCTAGGTCAAATGTCGAGCAATCACTGGTGCAACAACAACAACAACAGACACAACAGCAACAACGACAGCAACAAAATAGCACATTTAACCATGCACAACACTCCCCAAACACGCACAGTCCACGTAGCCATCATGGCCATGTCCTTGCCAATAATAACAACAACAGCAACAACAACAACAACAACAATTTGCGCAACTCCTCGTCCTCTTCCTCCTCCGCGTCCAATCCCACAGCGGCAGCTGCAGCGGCTGCCGCAGTTGCTGCCAATATGCATGCCCTATTGGGTAGTCCCTTCAATTATAATATGCCCTCCACGCGCGCCGACTACACGAATCTGGCGCTGTGGAATCAACTAACGCCGGCAGAGCGTTTGCTTTTCACGCAGCAAATGAAAGGCGCCGGCATTAGTGTTGGCATCGGCGGTGGCGTTGGCGGTGGCAGCGCTGGTGTTGCCAACTGTATTGCAGGTGGCAGCGGTGGTGTTGCCAATGCCTCGCAAAAGTCACATGGTAACTTTCCGCCATTGCCATCGCTGCCACTGGACACGGATCTGATAACCATGTTGGACTACAATAATCCCAATAAGCAGACCAACAGCAGCAGCAGCGGCGGCAGCAGCAGCAATAAAAGCAATAAGTCATCTGGCAATACTAGTGGCGGCGGTACCTTTACCAAACCCAATGTGCCGCCACTCATCTCAGATGAACACCATCAACAGCAGCAGCAGCAACAACAACAACAGCAGCAGCAGCAACAGACAAGTGGCAAAAAGCAGCGTGGAGGAGGAAGTGGTGGTGGTGGTGGTGTGACCACCATACCATTGAACTCCACGCAAGCGTTAGAGGATTTTGAAAAGAAATTTAATATGACGGACGAGATGCGCGCCGTCATACACAAGGTGCTAGCCAATCCCGATCTCTCCACATCCATACAGACCAATGCGAATGCGAATGCGAATGCAACGCATCATAGCCACAACCACAATCACAATAATCCCCATCCTGTGCCCTCATATATCTCGCCGCCCATGTCGCCGGCAATTGGCGGCAATGCCAATGTGACCACTTTGTCGCTGGCATCCAATCCGAATGTGACCATAACACCCCAGTTGCCAGGTCACTTTCTTCACTCACCTTCCAGCTCCTGCTCAAGCTCAAGTGCATCCACAACGGCTGCCTCACCGCTGGGCAGCAGTAGTGCCAACAGCATGGGTGGTGCTGGTGCTTCTGCTGCTTGTGGTGGCGGTGGTGCAGCACGTCAAAAGAGCGTCATATGCTCGACCAAATCCAATTCACTGCCATTGGCCATACTCTCGCTGTCTAGCGGGGGTAGTGGTGGTGGTGGATCCTCTGGGGTCTCCTCGGGTGGTTCGCGACATAAGCAATCGATTAGTGGTTACGGGCGTCAGTCACACAGCCATCAGTTTAGTATCGGTAGCCACTTGGAAAGCATAGGCAGCACAACAATTACACCAAGCACCACGCCCACTGACGTTATCGATTTGTCTTCATCCCGAAGGTCATTAGCGGCCTCCGCATTTCATCAGCAGCACCATCAGCAACAGCAGGCGGCGGCCGTCCAACAGCAACAGCAGCAGCAGCAACAACAACAGGCGGCAGCGGCGCACAATCAGCGCATGTCCGCCGCGTTGGCCCAGCACGCCCAGCACTTGCAAAACGGCGGACGAAGCAGCAGTAGTGGCGGCGGCGGCGGCGGAGGAGGATCATCCGGCGGTGGCTCCACATCCGGTGGCGGCGGCGGCGGCGGCGCCAGTGGCAGCTCGAGTGCCAACAGCGCCTCAATGCATCTACAGCGGCATGCGGCGTTAGCGCACGCAGCGGCCGCCAGTGCAGCTGGCGGTGGTGATGGAACACAAAGGTTGTGCGTCATACCCGAGATACCCTCCAACAACATGAACGTGACGCCGTACAAGGTTCAGAGGGTGTGCGTGGACAAGCATTTGGTGCCGTGCATCAATATGAAGGCCTACAATGACTCCGAGCAGCTAATGACGCTCACCGAATTCCAAAAGAACTTTTTCCCCTCCGTCGCACTCGATCATTGCAAGCGATTGATTGAGGCGCTCGGCGTGGAACTCTACAAAGCGAATCGGTAAGTGATGATCAAAGTTTTTTGAATTTCGAACATGCCATAGCGATTCAAGCGGGGTAGGGGTAGTAAAACAAGTTATACCACAAAATTCTTTTACTTATTTTGCAATTTGGTGAAAACATTGAGTTGAGAGTTGCCAGACTAATGGCAGACAGTTGCTAGAGTTGTCGAGTAACTTTGATTTTGTAGCGCCAATTACTTTTAAATTTTTTTTAGCTAAACAAAATGTATTATTATATAAATAAATTAAATTATCTAAATTAAATAAGAAAAAAAATTAAAAACTTATTGTTCTGCAATTATAAATTTAAAAGAGTAGCTAAGCAAACCCTTGTGTAATTTAATCTGAGAAGGTGTCAACCCTTATCAGCCTAGTTCGAAAAAGCTAAAAAAAAATTAAATCACTCGAAGTTCTGTGGCTCCTCGGAAATTTTGGCGCGGAAATGCTTTCAGCGGAATTCTATTTCGCTAGCGATTTCTGTGGCACCCCTGAATTATTTTGACTTACAAGAAGGGGAGGAATGCTGACAAAGTTAATTAAAGAGTTGGGAAAATACTATTCGTAATTGAGTAAATAGAGGATATTAAAATTTTGTATATACAGTAGCGGACAAACAAAACCGGACACCATTAAAGAGCGGTTTTTGAAGTTTTTTTTTTAAGTTTGTATTAATTTGACCATAGGTACCCATTAAAAATTTCGAATTTCTGTAAAAGTCTACTTTTTAAACTTTTTCATCGGGCTCAAATAAAAAATGTTTGGATGCAATAAAGTTCTTTGAACAATTCTAAGCGATTTTAATCACTCTTAGAATTGTTTGAAGAATTTTTTTGCATCCAAACATTTTTTGTTTGAGCCCGAGAAAACCAATTTAAAAAGTAGACTTTTACAGAAATTCGAAATTTTTGATGGGTACTTAATGGGTTAAGGAAAGTTTTGTATCATTCAAACGGTTCCTAGGCGACATACGTTTTACCTATGATCAAATAAATACAAACTTCAAGAAAAAACTCAAAATACCGCTCTTTTATGGTGTTCGGTTTTCTTTGTCCATGGCGACGAGTTGAGTCGATATAGTGATGTCCGTCCGTCCATCCGTTTCTAAGCAAAATACTATTTGCTGAAACCGGCTCGGATCGGATCTCTATATCGTATAGTTGCTACAGAAATGAACGGTCAATATTTTGCTTGTTAAAATATGCTAACCAAACTCACATAATTGACATTTGGTAGTGTGCTCTACATTCTGATCAAATTTGGTTAAAATGATTCATGATGCGAAGATAAGTTGACCTCAAGTTATTCGTTACTATATCTTTGCCATATGGCAATTGGGATATTTTGATCAACTTTAATCGGCCGTAATACTTAACAAGTAGCTTAATTGATTCAGTGTATAACTTAATCGCTCGTTGTGGTGACTTGATATTAATTTTCATTTCGATTTTGTTCTCTCTCTCTCTCTTTATGACAGGCGACAGGTGCAGATACTCATGGAGTACGATCGTTCCTATACTGAGAACATGCCTCTGGTGCAGGTGCGCGACATTATCAAGTATATGACACAATTGACTTTCATGACACGCCAGTCGGAGCAGCCGCCGTCGAAGCGCACGCGCACAAGCTAGGAATTAAGCTGGGGAGCACAACATTTGCCTAATACAACAATAACAGCAACAACATTATCAGCAGCAGCAACAACAACAACAACATTAACAGCAACAGACAACAACAAAAACATCACAGCAACAACAGCAGCATCAACAGAATCAACCGATGTGCATCATGTCAAACAAAAAACGCCCGCATCTCATATGGCACACTTGGCACCGCCACCAGCACCACCACAACAACAACAACAGCAACAGCCGCATCATCAACAACAACCACAACCACACAACAACAACAACCATCATCACCAACAGCAGCAACAGCATCAGCATCAGCAACACTATCAGCAACAATCAGCACACAACAATACATACGAAATGTTGTACTCCCACAACCAACACCACCCGCAACCACACCCACAATCGCATACGCACCCGCTGCATGCCACGCCGCCAGCAGCACCAGTGACACGCCAGCAGCAGCAGCAGCAGCAACATCCGCACCAACAGGAGCAGCAACGTCAGCAAAAGAAGCGACAACATGCGGAACAAAACAACAGCACCAACAACAACAACAACAACAACAGCAGCAGCAGCAGTGGTGCAAGTGGCACTTCTAAAAGTAGCAGTGCCAAATCCGCGGCACAGCAAATGGCAGAAGCGGAGCACGCATATCTGTCGACGCTGTATGGCAAAGCGGCTGCCAATATGCTCAGTCCGCCGCTGAGCGCAGTCGCTGCAGCCCAGGAGCAGCGACACATGAGCAGCAGCAGCAGCAGCGGTGGCAGCGCCTTTGACTGGAGCGTAGCAAGTGATCAGCAGCAGCCTCTACAGCAGCAGCAGCAGCAACGTTCCCGTCGCTGTCCGCCGTTGCCATTGCCACAGGATGCGAGCGGTGCAGCAACGCGTGTGGCAGCTGTTGCCGCGGCAGCTGTTGCAGCTGAGCGGCAGCAGCGACATGCTATCATGCATCGGCGGCACAGCATTTGCGTGGCCGCAGCAGCGGCGGCAGGCATCGCCAGCCTGTCACCAGCATCGTCTACCAACTCCTCATCGGCAGCGGCCTCGCCAACGGCAGCAGCTGCCGCTCTGGCCGCTGCCTCCTACTATGGCGCCTTCTCGGCGCCCTATCATCACATGAGCGCTGCAGCGGCAGCGGCGGCGGCCCATCATTCGCATGGCCAGCCCTCGCCGACCATTTATCCACCCACGCCGCCGCCATCGGCGCCTTGGGTGCATCCCTGGTATGCAGGCGATGCGTTCTGAGTGCGTTCCGGTTGGCTCCATGTACATTGTAGTCTATACCTAAGTTATATATATTAATTTTATTAACTACAGTTTTTTTTTTTAACATTTTTTTGTTTAGCGCGTAAGTAGGTTAACTAATTTCGGGGCATCATATGTCACCAAACTAATCGTTAATTGATAATTAATGAAAAAGTATCGATAACACGGCGCTCGCAACCTAAAACTATCGTTAATTTTTCGTTTCATTTTAAATTCTTCGACAATTTTTCACTGAGAACTCAAAGAACTGATTACATTAAATTAAAACTAATAACAATAACAATAACATCTGTAACATTTTTCAAGGTCAGCACTTACACACACACACACATCGCTACACACAACATAAAACAAATTACAAATTTTGATTCTGTTTTCAATGCGCGCTGCCCGCTCGAAACAAACAAACAAAAAGAAGAAAAAAGCAGCAACAATTACAGCATGTTCGCTGGCGTCAAACTGACTGCATAGTTATTAAAAATATAAATTCTTTTTTATTTGAAATATATATATATAGAATATATATTAATATATGCATATGCAAACATAAATAAAGTCATTAAATTGTAATTCTAAGCAAGAAATTAAATTTCTTGTATCCTACTCATAAAAAATCAAATGTATAAACCAATTCATTTAGTTCGTGCCGATTTGTATTCGGTAATTCACACAAGCAAACGTTGAACATGTTCCATATAAGCAAACAACTACTTATGTACTTTGTAAATGAACAATTTCCAAGTCTTAACATTTATTCTAAACACACAAATAGAAATGAAGAAAGAAAAGCGACTAACAAAAAAAAGAGAAATATGTTTAAAACATACAAAAATGCTTATGTTAAACAGTGTATGTATGTATATAACAATCTATATGCATACATATATTATATACATACATGTATATGTGTATAATTTACGTAAATTATATCCGTTTTATGGATTATTTGGCAAAGAACAAGAAAAACGCTAAACATATTTATTTGTATTATTATTTTTATTATAACATACTTGGATCATTATTTTAGATATTTAATATATTTTGTGTGCTGTTATTAAATTAGATGGGGAAATGATTAAAAACAATTTTTCGTTTTAGTTTCAGCCGTTTAAAATTTATTATACACACTCCCATGCCCTATAATTCATACGTACATACATATGTCTGTACAGGTACATGAATACACACAATTGTACATAAATATATATTTTTATTGTTAGTTGAAGCCGTCAAAGTATTTATAAATCGATTTTTTTCTATTTATTTATTTTTGTTTTGGAAGGCCAACAGAAAATAAAGTAAAATAAATGAAGTAAAATAAATTTGAAAACAAACGCTAAAGATTAAAAAAAAAAAAATTAAAAAAGTTTTGTGATTGGTGGATGGCGGTTAGAGGTGGAGAAACATTGAGTGAAACATCGATGCTTGCAAAACATCGGAACTTACACGTAAAAGCATAGTATCCAGAAGTTGAAAATCCAGTTTGAAAGGTATCAACTCCATATAAAAAAAGGATGGCAAGCTGGCTCGAAATTATTTCGTGAGGCTACATATTTCGAAACTCTTGTATCCAGTACCTAAATTTGGTAAACAGCTGGTAGTTTTATTTTGACCTTTCAAAACATCGACTATTTCAGAGTTTCGACTAGTCGAAATATTTTTGAGCAGAAATATTGTGGAATTTGACCGACAAAAAACATTTTGATGGCATTTTTATAATTAATAATTCTTAATTTTATAATAAGGGTATTAGTCGCTGCTACTGCTCTTGTCCTGTCCATTTGATCCATTTTCTCTTTTTTGTTGTTATCAATGTTATTTATTTGTTTGTTGTGCACATCTGACGAACAGTGTGACCACAGCACTAACAATCTCTCAACTTTTTAGTCATTTTTGGTATTATGCTGTCACACTGAAGTTTGTAAGGCCTGACTTCAAAACATCGAACATTTCGAGCACCAAAATGTTTTCAGCTAGAGAAGAGCGTACTACGCTTATTTGTTTGTTGTGCACAGCTGACGCAACAGTGTGACCACTCAGAACAAATTTAGCAACTGTGTGACAGACCGCCTTAGCCCAAGTTTGCCAAAAAAAAAAACAAAAACACACAGAATAGTTGAAGCTGTGTGGCAGCTTTAGGCCATCTTTGGCAAAACAAGGGGCAGCCTTGGCTTCCAAAATACGGAAATTTTATCATTTTACTGTCGATTTTTCTTTGATGCTTTATTTTTGAACATCGAAAGCATCGATGGAGGGAAGAATCGATGATTCTCCACTTCTTTCTTAAAAGAATGCGAAACGTTTGGTGATTATCTCTTGGTGGATGGCGGTTAATTTGTAATAGGTGGCAGCATTCTTCATTAGTGTGCGCACTAGAGGTGGAGAACTATCGATGGTCGGCACCATCGATAGTCAGCGATATTATTTTTGAAACCATCGATAGCTATCGATAGTTTTCGAAAGTGTGTTAATTTGAGCATTTATATGTTAAATTCCAAATATTATAAATTTTTAATTAAAATTGCGACTAAAATTTTAAATTGGTATTAATTTTGGTATTATAAAACTAAAAATAAACAGAATTCGTTATCAACAATAATGTTTCGCTATTAGCTATTGTAATAGCTTAAATGTTTCCGAAGCTGCAGATGCCAAATGCTAGCCTTTCTGCGACGAGTTGAGCGGTATAAAAAACTATCGACCCACCATCGATAGTGCAGGTCTGCCATCGATAGTGCCGATAGTGCCATCGATAGCTCTCCACCTCTAGTGCGCACGTCAAGTGTGAACACTGCGCGTCCAATATCGATACAATATATCGATATATCGACAGGAAAATAACCAACTAGTTTAATGCAACCCTGCACTGCGGCCAGCCAACAAAACATTCATAAAATAAATAATAATAAAGCACAGCTCACGGCCCCGAGGCGTCGCCAAACAACGTCAACGCAATGGGTTTTCCGCGAATTCTGAGCAAAAACAACAAAATATATACGAAACTGGGCGAGTTCTGTCTATCCGGCGACAGCTTCTGGATCGTCTGTCACACTTGCCAGGAAGAGCTGCAAACACAGGACGCATTCTGGAAACACATACAAGATGAGCACAACTTTCTGCATGGTGTCGCCAAGGTGAGTCCCACAACCTCGCCTCAGCTCCCAGTGAAATGATCAATACACACACACGCATTGAATTGTTTTGGCGCCTAAAATTTTGTATACTGATATTTATGTTTATTTGTGTACTCACTAGCAGGAGCACAGCCGCACCTCCAGCTATTGCCTAACGGATGTTGAGGCAGCGACCGCCACGAGCAGCGCCACAGCGGCCCAGGCGACGACGGCGGGGGGCAGTGTCACAGCGGTGACTGTGCCGCTGGCCTTATACCACTGTGCCACCAAATACAGCGAGGAGGAGCAACGTGAGATGGCGGCTGCTGTTGAGCTGCATGAAGCACAGCAGCAACAACAGCAGCAACAACAACAGCAGCAGCAACAACAGCACCACCAGCATCTGCATCAACAGCAACAGCAACACCAACAGCAACAACAACACCAACAACAACAGCAACATCAGCAGGAGCGCGACATAGACAAGGCTGTGGGCGAGTTGCATGCGGCAGCAGCAGCGGAAGCCGCCAGAGATGCCAGCGCACGCAGCAGCAGCGGCATCGATATTAAAGTGGAGCCCAGCAGCTTGACTCTACCCCCCGAAATGCAGGTGGCAGCGGCTGCAGCGGCTGCTGCGGCAGCAGCGAACACCACAATCTATCATTTGTCACAGGTGGTGCCCGCGCCGCCGCCACCACCGCCAACACCGAATTTCGTCAGCGCCGGCAACTCCACAACAGTTAGTGTGGTGAGCACAACGCCACCGCATGCTGGACTTGCTGCTGGCCCAGTCACATCCGCAGTCTCCAATGCCAATCCGGTCATGCAGCAGGCGTGCAACACGCTCAGCATGACTGTTGCAGCGGCGGCGGCCGCGGCAGCGGCGGGGACGGGGGCGGTGGGGATGCCGATGTTGGCGGGACAAGAGCTGGCGCCAAAGGATTCGAACAGCACGACGGCCAGCGCCAGCAGCGCTGTCTCATCGGATGATGGGGAGCGTTGGTATATCTGCGATTATGGGGCATGTGGCCTAAAGTTTAAATATAAATCGAGAATGGAGCTGCATCGTGTGGTGCACAGCAAGGAGCGTCGTTTCAACTGTGATATGTGCAGCGCCTCCTTCAAGCAGTCGTGCAATCTGTCAACGCATCGCAAGAAGAAGCACTCGATGCGGGGCATCAAGAGCGAACTGTTGCCGCAGCGCTTTTAAGCTTCTATCTATCTGTCTATCTATCTACATAGCTAGCTAGCTAGCTTGGAGTCGGAGAGCTCTGGTCGCTATCCAAGCTTATCAGCTTATCAGATTCATCAGCTCGAATGGGCAGTGCAAGTTTTTTAGTGTGTAGTTGTAACTATCCCCCTGCCCCCTGCCCCCTTCCCCACTCAACACGTTAAATATTTGTTTTAGTCTTTGCAAAATCGTTTCTCTTAATTTTTTACCCTCAATGTTATATAAATATCAATTTAAGTTACTACTTTTATACATATGTATGCCTATATATATATTCAATGTATTTTACGCATAATGTTAGTCCTCCCCCTTCCCCTTCCCCTCCTCCTCCTCCCCGTTCTGAACACTAAAAGTTTAGGCAGTGTAAATGTTTAAGTGAGGTTATGTTAACCTCAATGGGGCATAGCTGGCAAGGAAATTGGTGTACTTAAACCGATTTCAGACTATGCATTAATACGAGCATACATACATACATTACCTATGTTATGATCTAGATGTACATGCAATTTTTATGTAGTAATTAAGAAGAATCGGGCAAGAGAGTTACCGTTAATTTAAGCAATGTATGTATAACTGTAAGCAGCCATCTTTAAAACCAGTTTCAAAACCGTTAGTCAGTTGTTAGCAATTGCATATTAAATACATACATATATACATACATATGTCAACACCAACAAGCGGTCAATCCAACAACAAAAACAGCAAAAATACATACATACCTTAGAGATTGTTCAGCTAAAAGTCAATAATTTATTTTTATTGGGTTCGGAGTCCAAAAGAAACAAAAAAAGCTAAATTCCATTAGAAGGAATATTGGCCAAATTTCAACCTAAAGCATAAAATTGTGCCAATTTTTTTTATTTTTTGAAAATTTGTCAAATTTTAATTATATTAATTTTAATTATTTTATAATTTATACAATTTCATGCCCTCACATTCATTTGTTTTCCCTATTCAAATAATATGGGGTGTGTGTCTCATTTATACACTTCCGGTTCATGTCTACATTTGAGATTTCCATTAATTTAGTACGCTCTATTTGCCTGGTTCATGTATTGGCTAAGCTAACTCAGCACTCAACTTGGGGCGAATCTAAATATTCTGGCTTATCAATTCGCTTGGTTCATGTATCGGCTGCGATAATTTATAAGTAGCACTCAACTTGGAGCGAATCTAACTTTTCTGGTTTGCCAATTCGCTTGGTTCATGTATCGGCTGCTATAATTTTTACCATGTGATAGAATCTAAGAAAATAAAATAGGGGCAAATTTAAATGTGTCGAACTTATTTCGAAATGTCATGTTGGAAAATTTGTCTTTGTATTCGAAAGAGATAATCGGACCAATCCATAGCAATATTTATTTAAACAAAAACAAAAGCAACAAAAGCCGAAACGTACATACCTTTGTACATATGTACATACGGTTATGCTTATCGGTTGCGCAATATCTTTGAATAATGTTTTTGTAGCGGTTACCGGTTTTTTTTGTATGGCTTTTGGTCCACAAAATTAAAAAGTTTATTGCAATAATATTGAAAACGCATTACTTTCTCACCGTTTCCTCACATATTTATTTCACATATTTAACATTAAACAATGTAATTAAAAATTTAATATTTTGTGAGAATAGTAATAGTTCTCCAGAAACGGAATGTGTGAAATAAAGTGAGAAAAAATGCAAAATAACCTATGCCCAAATACAGTCGAACTTCCATAACTCAAATTTCTATAACTCGAATTTTCCCTAACTCGAACTAAACTGAGTGGCAATAGCGTTTACTTGGCAAGTTACGTATAATTCTGCTTCCGTAACTCGAACTTCCATAAGTCGAATTTCTCCATAACTCGAACAAAAATATTGGCCCGTGCTTCTGTAAGTCGAATTTTTCGGAAAAATCCCCAATAAAGTTTAAATTTATTGTCGTTTCTATTTTATGCTTTTGTTACCGGCTGGTTTGGATATGTAATGTAATGTACATTAACATTTAAACTTTTTCTGGGTACAGCAAAAGAACGAAAAAAAACCTATTTTTGAGAATATCGATAGGTCTTGAACAAACTGGAATCTGTTTGTGTTGAAAATAACAAGAAAAGTTCAAATGTATTTATGAATGAATGAACTTGTAGCTCCTTTTAAAAGACTTTAATAAAATAATTCCCTAAGTCGAAGTCTCCGTAAGTCGATCTTTTTCTTTGGATAATGGTGATTCGAGTTAGCGAAGTTCTACTGTATGTATTTTTGCAGATACATATGTACATAATTTTCTTGTAAATGCAGTTACTGTAGAATGGACAATTCTCTATCAGGCTCATAGTAATAAATAAATAGCAAAATAATTCAAATATCTTTGCACAAAGTTATTATGTTTATGGGTATACAAAATACATCAATACAAAGGTAATAAAGTCAAGATAAAATAAATATATGTACACTGATTTAAGAAATGGGCTCTCCCGTTTAGAAGATTTGTTGTTCAATTTTTATTATAAAAAGTAAAAAAAAATTTAAAATAATTTAAAATATAAAAATTGGAAATAATTAAATTTTTTTCCGATTCATAACTCTTATTTGCATGAAATACAATCTTTTTATCACTTTTGGCAGAAATTGAGAGTCAGAAAGAGAGGGAGAGAGAGTGAGAAAGATAGAGAGATAAATAGTATGCTGAAAAGGTGAAAAGGAGTATAAATAGATTGAGATAGAAAGGGAATGGGAAGGGGCACAAACAGTATTAATTAATGATGGAATTGAATTCAATCAGCCGTCAAGCGGCAAGGAAAATTCATCAAGTGGCACGAAGTGCTTGTATTTGAATTTTCCCTATGTTTCTGCTCAATTTTCCGCTCAAAATGTGTGAAATAGACCAACCGTTGGGCAAACACACAAATTCGTATACTGACGCTGACATGACCTAATCAATCCAATATCAAAGAAAAATAATTGCAATCCGACACAGAAATGCTTCAAGATTCATGTACCAGAAAAAGCACAAACACTTTAATAGTTTATTCTCTGGGAAATAACAATAAAATGGGGTATGCTCGACGCTATTAAGCTTATATTTAGCTTAACACATGCATTTCAGAATATATAGTAAGAAATCTGGGCTTCTATTCAGATTAGTTTTGATTAAGGCTGTAAATGTTTTAATCCGCGTAGAAAAAAATGTATTATGAAAATAAAGACGAAATTCCTCATCTACAAAAACCGCTTAAAAAAAGTCAATCTTCGTTTTAACTTTTACTAAATTTAAGAATAATTACAGCTATTTACAAAATGAGCTTAAATGCAGATTAAAATGAGCTCGTTTTATATATTTTTATATGCTATTTAAGTCTATATTTATGAAGTATTTAACACCCTGCTGAACAACTCATCAACGAACCTTCCTGCGTCTCCCTAGAATTTTATATGAAACGCAACTTCCAATCAGTGTTGCCAACTCTTCGGGTCATGAAAAATCCAAAATAGCCTTTGAAAAAAGCTAGAAAAAGCCAGTGTTTTTGGTTCCGCACAACAATCCCAAACGGTCAATTGGGCTGACAGATGAATATGCGGCAATATATAAACATAATGCCGCCTCTTGTTGGCAGGTTTTCAAAGAAGTTGATGCAATTTGTATTGTATTTTGTATTTTGTTCGTCTGTGCAAAACAAGCTGATGAAGACTTATGCTAGATTTGCAATATTTGCAAAAGCATTTTCCAACATCCTCTGCATCTAAAGCCAGCCAATCTTTAAATGCAGGGTCTTGCATCCAGGCCTAACGCGCTTTTTGGTTATATTTTTTAGACATTTTCACCTTACACTCGCGATCGATTCAAATTGTGAAATATTGATTTCATAGTTAAAAACGATCAAATTTAATGCTTTTTTTGCTTATCGATGTTTTTTTGCCATTTAAATGGAAAAAATACTACAAAGTTTTTAAGTGTGGCATCGTATACCAGTTAGCAGATGTTTTTAAGAAGCTAAAATTATTTTTGAAATAGCTGTTATTCCCGCTACCCGCTATTTTACAATTTATCCCGCATTTGCCAGTTGCAATCCACTAAATCTATCGGGAAAATCGCTAAATTGGCAACACTGCTTCCAATGTGTAAAGAGTAAAATAGCCCAAAACTGAGCAAATTCTGATGTCTTCCAGTGGCAAATGGGCAATTTGCGCTTAAGGGAAATTTGTTGTGGAAATTTCCCTTAAGCAAGGAGCCGGCTATAAAAGCGCGACGGCAGCGCAGCGACGGCCCACAAAGCGACGGTGGACGCAGCGTGGCAGTTGTCGGAACTTACTCGCAAATGTAAACCGTAAATGTTGCAAGCAACAAAACGCGCGCTGAAACACGTAAATAAGCAACATAGGATACAAATTCGAATCGAACTCGAAGGCAAAAACTAACGGTTTCTCACAGCAAGATCCTTAAAGCAGTTAAATTTGAATTCGTATTAGAGACAAGTGCGTTGGTGTGTGTATTTTTGTTGTTGTTGTTTGTTCTTGTTGTTGCTGAAATTGCCACAATAAAAGTGCTAAATAATGTGGCACATGTGAGAGAGAAGTGCACATTGGAGACGATACGCGGTACGTTGAGAACGGCGCGTGTTTCCGGTTTTAGCCATCTAACGGCTCATTTCCAAACGTCCACCAAGGGCGTAGCCAGGCTAATATTCAAAGGGGGACACCATTTTTGTTTTTTGTAATATATACATAAATATTAACATACATGCATATGCATCAATGTTTAGAAGCAGGGGGATAACATAAGAGGGGGACACACTTTGTTTTTTTTTTAAATGTATCTATCTTAAGAGTTTGCTAAAAAAAATGAAAGAGTTCTATACTTATTGTTTTAAAAATATTATTTTTTTTTAATTGGCAATTTTAAAAATAAGGAAAACCAAAATTTTGAATGACTCATTAATTAGATCCCAAGCGTAACTTTTTAAAAAATTTCTTGTATCCATTATGTTTTTTTAAATTCTTACAAAATAAAAAGTAAATAAAAGATAAATAAATAATGCATTTTAATAAATAAAATATTATTAATGCATTTTGTAATAAAATCGAATTTCATAAGTTTGCTTTCTTTAGTTTACGAGTATTAACTAAAGGCATTATTTTAATCGTTAACCTTGAAATTAATTTCGAAAGCTGTTGGAAGGGCATTCGCCCCCCACCCTGCCCCTACCTGACTACGCCCTTGTCCGCCCCCGCCCCCTTCCCCGCGCTGTCGTCGCTGCTCCGTTTGCCCAGCATTTCTGCAATTTCCCCATTATTCGCATCATTCAGTCGGCTGTCCATATCAGAGAGCAACATTTGAGAACACAGCTTCGTGCCTGTCCATTTAATTGTGTCCCGCGGCGCGGCGCCACAGGCAGCAAGAGTGTGAGTGTGTGTGTGTGTGTGCGTGCGTGTGTGTGTGTGGAGAAGGAAGAAAGAAGTAGGGAGGGATATGTGGCAGTTTTCTTTCATTATTCGGATTCCCATTTCCATTTCGTTTTCGTTTTCGTTTTGTCGCTTATTCGATTGAATTGAATTCGTTTGCTGGTAATGAAGCTAGTTGCCATTTTTATGCCACATACGTGTGCGTCTCAGTCCGTCCCCCTTTTGGCCGTGGCCAACACAATAGTTAACATATTTTTTATGGTCCTGTTTGCGTCGCCAAAGTGTCCTCCAGCAACAGCAACAGCAGCAACTTGAAGCCTCAAGTGCCACTTGCCACTTGCCGGCAGCTCTTTCGATTGCTCGCTTCATTGGCCAGTCAATTACTGTGAGGACACACACGGAATTGACCGAACGAAAAGGGCTGCGAACTAGGAGGGGGAATTGAATACATATTATGATTTTACTGTTCCGGTTTGCATAGTTTTTATATGTGTGTGTGTGTGTTTTTGTGTGTGTTAGCAGGCAATTCCAAAAGCCACAACCAAATCAATTGTTGAAACTTCAAAACAATTGCAAAACTTAATAATATTATACATATGGGCTAATCCGAAAATTTTGAAACCAAGGGCAAAAATCGAAAGTTGTGAAAAAACTGCATGTTTTTTAATAATAGTTGTTTTTTGGAATCATAGAATACATTTTCAGGCTTCAAATTACAAAATTATAAAGGTTTTACGGTGGTTTGGTTGCTCATGGCCGAGCCTAATTAATTTATTCCTTTTTTAGCCTCTTAATTTCAATAATTCTTGTAAAAAATAGGATATTTTCAATGGCATAACAAATGGACAAAACAGTCGTCTGAGTGTTTAGCGCTTAGCTCTTTTTAAACATTGTTTCATTTGCTTTTATTTATGATAAAAACTCTATCGGAAAGATATTTAATATATATTCATAATTTGAACAAAAGTGCGTGTGTAAAAAGTGTAACGTCCGCAACGTAACGTCCGCAACAGACAAAAACTAAGATTTTTTATTAACGAGACTACTTATCTTTATTCTTAATGCTGGATTGATATGGTCATATATTCCACTTAATTTTGTGTATTTGAATATTTTTTGTTTACTTTGCAAAATTCGCTAATATATGTGCAAATGCACGTTAACCTCAAATCGACTTCGGCCGTTTCTTTGTAACGGCCGCAACGGAACTTCAGCAAGCCTTATTTTTTTTTAGAAACAGTAAGACTTTTATCTTTAAATAGGTTTAAGAGTACTCCCAATGAAATGCATTTTCCAAAAAATTTCATTAAAATACACTAATCTGAACAGGAGCTGTATCAGTTTAAGCATGAAAATATGCGTGCAAATGTAACGTCCGCAACTCAGGATGTATGTATATCCCATATAGGGTATACACAGTCAGCTTATAATAACATTGACTTTCTCTAAATATTAAAATAAATTTAAATATTATTATTTTTTAGTCTTATTTACTTATTTATTTACTTATTTCTAAGCATATCTAACGCTACAGCATTTCTGCTTTAACATTGACGCGTAAGTCACAATTAACATTTTGGCAATTATCATTTATATTATTATTAAATTTTAATCTTGTATTTCTTTTTGTGAAGTTTAAATATTTTAATTAAATTTATATTTACTAATAATATTATTATAAATTATTACTTTTATTAATTTTTTTATTTTTATTATTTTTTTAGTGCGTGTTTGAAAGATGTTCCTTAATTTTATGAACAATTAATTTTATCTATGTTTATTCGACAATTTCAACTACAGTCGAACTTCCCTAGCTCGAATTTTCTCTAACTCGAACAAAATCGAGTGTCAATAGCGTTTACTGAGCAAATTTCATAAAATTCTGCTTCCGTAACTCGAACTTCCATAAGTCGAATTTCTCCATAGCTCGAACAAAAATATTGGCCCGTGCTTCTGTAAGTCGAAGTTTTCGTGAAAATATGCTTTTGTTACCGGCTCGTTTGGATATGTAATATTGATGTACATTAACATTTGAACTTTTTCTGGACACAGCAAAAGAACGAAAAATCCAATTTTTGAGAATATCGATAGGTGTTGAACAAACTGGAATCTGTTTGTGTTGAAAATAACAAGAAAAGTTTGCAATTTGAAATGTATTTATGAATGAATGAACTTGTAGCGCCTTTTAAAAGACTTTAATAAAATAATTCCCTAAGTCGAAGTCTCCCTAAGTCGAACTTTTTCGTTTGATATTGGTGATTCGAGTTAGGGAAGTTCGACTGTATTTCAATTGAAATTCAAGCAATCAATATAATTCAAAGTTGGAATAGTTTAAATTTGAAAAAAATGGCAAATTGGTAATTTACAGCTTAATAGTAAAAGTCAAAATTATCAAAACTTATCAGTCCGGAGAAGTCTTATTTTATGTGAATATATAACAACTTTTATTAAAGTGTTGTTCAATTTTCTAAGAAAATATTGCAAAAATAAACTGAGCTCCTTAAAAATTGTGTTGCGTTTTTAGCCCCCTTGTCAACAATTTGTTGTGCAGATATGGCAGATACGCCAAGCAACAAGTTAGCAGAGTTTACGGACAAAGTTTTGCTAGCTTCTCCAAAAATTCTATAAATTCTGTTTTTGCAAACATTGCCAGAAGCTTTATAAAGTTTACCAGGTGGCAACACTCGCCTGTTAGCTGCATGCTAATTAGCCAACTGAAAGTTAAACTGTTTAATAGGCCTTAACAGACAGTTAAAGCTGGTAGAAAAATTAGAAAAGATAAATTTAACATACGTATATTTATATGAAAGTTGCTGTTCACTTTAACATGTATGTGTGTACATGAAAAAGTCATATTCAGAAGTTTACTAAATTGGGCACTTTAATAAAAAATTAAGTGCCATTCAATGTGAGTCTATAGAGCAGACTTATACTGCATGTTAAGCTAGATGTTAGCACTAAGCAAATAACTTATAGAGAACCCATCCTATACAACTGAAATGTCACAGAAAAAATGCTTGCGAAGCGTCCACAGCGAAGTGTTACCGATCTGGCAATATTGTTCTAGTGTAATTCATAAGAGAAACGATTTTATTTTTGAGGCCGATGCTTGCGAAACTAAGACATGTGAAATATGAAATACCCTCTACCCTTAAAACTTTTAATCCACATTATTTTATTCAAAACAACACCCTACTTTTTATAAATTCCACTCGAACAATATTGCCAGATCGGTAACACTTCGCTGTGGACGCTTCGCAAGCATTTTTTCTGTGACATTTCAGTTGTATAGGATGGGTTCTCTATAGGTTATTTGCTTAAGCATAGTACGCAAACTCAAAAAAAGGCCTGGCGTAAACCCAAACTCCATATAAAAAAAACGCTGGCGTAAGGGGAAGAAGAAGAACTTGACATTTAGCTACGCTCGGGTGTCCGCAAACTAAATAAATTAACAGAGCTGTTACAGAAAGCTGTTACAGCTGACCGGCCCAGCGAAACATCAAACTGTTTAGAGTTTCGCTGGGTATATCTATCTCGCTCACTCACATAAATTCAAAAAAATGGCTGGAACTTCGACGAAAAACAGCGACGTTGACAATAACGACGACAATATTAATGAATTATAAGCAAGAACGAAAACTAAAATTGTTTTTATAGACATAAACCAAAGACTTTTAATTTTTTCATTAATATAGTAAGAGAATCCTCGTAAAAAGTTCGAAAGCGATGGGTGCACCCAATACCCGCTGTGCTTGCGTGCCATCGCATATTTCTCCTCTATTAACTTTAATTTACATTTTTCATTGCCTATTCTCTCCTCTTTTATCCAAATCAGTTCTGCATGTTCATATTTAAAATCAACCGCTGTTGACGCATAGAGTTACCACTCAACTTTTTGTTATTTTCCGTGTTGCATTGGCAACACTGGGCTTACGCTCGTCGACAGCTAAATATTGAGCACTTTACGCCGCGTAAAATTTAGTTAGCTTGCGTACTAAGCTTTAGTGATGTTAGCTTATGAAAAGTACAAGCACATGTTGAAGTACATATCTGTTAAATTTTACATCTGCAATGTTAAACTAGCTGTCAACCTTACCCTGTACATGTGCACTGATCGGCATATTATTTAAAGTTGAATCTATTCATAATTTGAACCTACTTCATGTACATTTTGGCATCAATGGAAAGGTCATTTTAATTCCGTTTGAATGATACAAAACTTTCCTAAACCCATTAAGTACATATTGGAAATGTAGAATTTTTTTAAAGGTCTACTTTTGAAACTTTTAAACCAAAAATATTTTGACGCAAACAACTTCTTCAAACAATTCTTATAGTTCTAATGACTATTTTAACCCCTTTTTCCTCCTTTTCATACAAAAAGTAATTAATAGGGGGGGGGGGGGGCCTGCACATACAAAAAGTAGTTTTTTAGCAATTTTTAAATTATCATAAAAAATACTAACGAAGAGATTTATGCAAATTGTTTGGTATAGTTTTAAGCATCAATAAATTTTTTGCTTGAGACCGAGGAAAAAAGTTGTAAAAAAAAACTTTTACAACATTTTTAAATTTTCCATAGGTTAAAGAAATTTTTGTATCATTCAAACGGATTTTAAATTATATGATTATTTTAAGAAATCTGCATCAAATCTTTTTTGTTAAAAGTATATTTCTTTTGAATAGCTTCATCCACATACTCTATACTTATTTCCCTGGGGGTAGCATCAGATGTTAAATTATCTGTCATTATTAACATGCACATGAGAAAGGCCTATTTTGTGATTTGGTACGATCTATGGCTGGTTAATCGGCCGTGTTATATTCAACGCTTGTCTCCGCTCAAGCGGAATGTTGGATAATTCCAGAGTCGCGATAGGAGAGATGGGAAATGGGAACAAGGCGAAAAAAGGAGGGGAAAGGAAAAGGGAGCAGGAAGGCCAAATGATTCATTAAAGCAATTAGCAGCCATCGTGAAATGCGACCATTTCTCTTGCAGACAGCTGAAAAACCATAAAAAAAACAGGAGAAGGAGAAGAAGTCGAAAAAGGAGAAGGAGAAAAAGGAAAAGAAAAAGGAGAGGAGAGGAGAGAAGCAGCCGGAGCTGAATTAGTTGCTGCGGTTCGCAATGCTTATTGAAATTTACGATTATGCTGCGAAATTATTAAACAATATGACCGCAACAACAGCAACAATCATTAATAATCTGACAGCAGGAGAGAAGAGAAAAAGTGAAGCAAATGAAAATGAAGCAAATCCCCGGCCAGTCACAAATCTAACGTCCAAATTGCTGCAGGCAACCACCGGGAATATGAAATCGTTGCTCAGCCATGGAATGGCATTGCCGACACTTTTGTTGCACGGTGTCGATGTGGGCAACGGACAACGTATTAAGCCAACGAGTGGCAACATCAGCAGCAGCAGCAGCAACAGCAGTAGCACCACCAGCAATATCACCACCACCAGCACCACCATAATTACAACAGCAACAGCAACAACAACAGCAATGAGCAACATTACATTGGAGCGTGAGAATTTATATAATGCATTTAGCAGTCTTCCGTCGCCTGGAAATCTCAGTGGTTTCATTGAATCCTCAACAACGGCAGCCAGCAATGTTTTGGGCAGTGCCATCACCCACTTGCCCTTGCCCACGGCGAGTGGTGCGGCAACCACGTTCCCAACACAGACTATGGCCACCTTTATTGGTGCTGGCAACAAGAATCGGCCCACGACCATCATACTCTATCCAACGGGTGAGTGAATGTCCATAAATAATAATGACTTTCTATTTAACTTTGAGTAACATTTATGTTATCTTCTTTGTGTGGATAACCTGTTAATGTGTGAGCTAAAGTTGAGCATGTCACTCTTAACAGCAACTTTGAGCACTCTCACTAACATTTCAGTTTAACTTTATTGCTGTTAAGTGAGCAGCAGTTAAAGAGTCACTTAAAGACCACATCAACGGTTAATGTTAACCGATAGTAGCAACCAGTGTTGCCAAATTAGCTTATTTCAGGCTAGAACTAGCATATTTGAAAATGGAAAAGCTTATAAAATTTGCAAATAGCTTATAGCCTGAAATCTAGCATATTTGAAAGTATAGCAATTAATGTATTCGTGACAAATATTTTGTAAGTATTAAATGCTTCACGGCATAAAAATATCAGAACTTGTTTTTTTTTTTGCCGATTGTACCGTGAACTTTATTCATGATTTGATGGCGAATTTGTTATTGTTATTCCGCTGGAAAGCAGCACTAGCAAATCTACAATAGTAGCAAAAGTTTTTGATATTAGGCAGCATGCGGAATCCAAAAACATTTATCATCAATGGCTCAAAATATGTTAGTCTTATTCAAAAACAAGGGGAAATATTTAAGTGAAGAAGAAAGTAATGATATGGTCAATGGTATCGAGGATATGATATGTTTACTATTTTAACTTCAACAAAAGCCTAATGATTTTGTACGTTTTCTTGCATTTCCTTTGCAATTTTATTTATAGCTTATTTTAGCTTATTTTTACTCAGAATCTAGCTTATACTGGAGCTGAACACCTGGCAACACTGGTAGCAACACTCTCATTAACAGTCTATTAAGACAGCTATCCCGGCTGCTATTTAGTAAACAACAGAATCACTTAACAGTAGATAAACTGAAAGTATTATTGAGTAAAGGCCTGTCTCCAGCACCGCGAAATTTTTATGCTAGGAATTTGCTATTTATTTCGTGTGTGTGGAACATAAATGAGACAGTGTGCCCATGTACATGAAACGAGTGACGATGTAGCCAAAACGTACATGGTCACTCTGTCGAATCAGCTGTGATTTGTAAACAGCGCCAAGTTTGAAAGTTCAACTTATTAAAAATAATGGAAAAAATTAACTCAGACGATGAAGTAATTGTGTTGGTGGCGGCATATATTGTTGCAAAAACAGTTTCATCTCACTTTTTGGTTTTGCGCACAGTTTTTTTCTCCATTTTTTCAATCGACACTCGCGAAATAATTGTCGACGATATATTCCTGAGCTGTGCATCAGCTGTTCTCTCAGTCCACACAAGCTGTCGATAGGCCTATTATCGATATTTATTTGTGGATTTCGTTCAAGTTGCTGGATACTCAAGCAACGAAATCGAAAACGAAAAGTTTCTGCCTCAGTTTTTTTTATATGAAGTTTGGCCGAAATTTTTATTTTCCGCGGTGGTGGATACCCGGCTTAAATAAAGAAAAACGAAGTGTGAATCATTTAAACTTTAAATTTTAAAGAGTTGACAGTGTAGGATCCTTTTAAATCCGACCAGAAAACTATCAACTGTTAATAGAAACATTGCTCTTTGATTTTTTTGCTGTTAAGTTAGTAAGTGAACTGTTAAAGCTAAAAGAGAAAATTCGAATGATTGGATATGTTTTTATACCATAAAAGTAATCACTTCCCTTAAATTAAAACTGTATGAAACATATTTTAATTATTATAAATCATATTGGCAAATTTCCTTATTTTATAAAAATTTTTAAATTACATTTGATGACTGCTTTTAGTTAACGATTAATACAAAAATAATAAATATAAAAAAAAAATAAACATAGACAACTTAATTTAAATGAATAAAAATAAAATAGCACGTGTTTAAACGAAACACGATGATGTCACAGAATTCAAGAAACGTAATAATAAAAGCAGAAATAGAGGTTAAATTATGTTGAAATAAGACGTTGGAAAACTTTTGTGAAAATGAAATAATTTCGTATGACTTCAAAATATTATGCATATATTAGGGTGTCCCTTATTTGGTCAAAGTCAATATTTTTAAACGCATACGGGCTAGTTCTGTTCATTAGGTCCTAAAGCACTCAGAAATAAATTTTTACCTCAATCGGAGTATGATAACCCGTGCCGACTTGGATCGGAAAATTTAAAAATTATATGGGACAAATAAAAAAAAAAATTTTTTTTTTTAATTTTTTTATTTTGTTCATTTGGTCCTAAAGAACTCAAAACCAAGTTTTCAGCTCAATCGGAGTACGATAACCCATTCAAATTTGCATCGAAACATGAAAAAACAGTGTTTTAACACTGATTATGCATTTTTCGATGATTTTTCATGTTTCGATGCAAATTTGAATGGGTTAACGTACTCCGATTAAGCTGAAAACTTGGTTTTGAGTTCTTTAGGACCAAATGAACAAAATAAAAAAATAAAAAATTAAAAAAAAAAATTTTTTTTTTTATTTGTCCCATATAATTTTAAAATTTTCCGATCCAAGTCGGCACGGGTTATCATACTCCGATTGAGGTAAAAATTTATTTCTGAGTGCTTTAGGACCTAATGAACAGAACTAGCCCGTATGCGTTTAAAAATATTGACTTTGACCAAATAAGGGACACCCTAGCATATATCGTAAATTTAAATATCAATTTTGAAATCTCAATTTAAATCATGAAAAGTTGCCTTAAGTTAAAATTTTGCTTTGTTTCCGGTAGTTAAACTTTACCCTCACTTGGGATCAACGTCAAGCCGTTAAAACCTTTAGCTTATACTCGTTACTTTCAGTTGTCAGTCGAGCTGTCAGTTTGCCATCAATAATGACTTGAACAGAAGCCGACGACAGTGAGGGCTTTATCATCTTTGGCGGGAAGGGGCGATGCGATAATTTGGTCAGTCAATTAGAATTTGGCAGTCGCCTGGCTGATTATCCCGCTCATCACATCAATGTCACTTCTCTTACCCACACCATTCTCTCTCTCTCTCTCTCTCTGTCTCTCCCTGTCTCTGTCACACATTTCGCCTGCCAATAATCAAATCAACTCGGCTCAACTCGACTAAGTTAGAGCCAGAGCCAGTGGAGAGGTCGCGTGCCAGCTCCAATTAGGGGCTAATTTGCATGGATGGCATCCATTCTCTCATTATCCACAATGGCTCCGATTCCCAACCCCTCCCGTCACTTTCCCTCTACTTTCACTTGTCTCGCCCGTGATTACCCTTCGACAAGTGTTGTCTTCTTTTGTGCACTTCTCCGTATTGTCACACTGCAGTGTTTACTTCACACTCACAAGTGGAAATGAAAGGGAAGTGAAGTGGAGGAGCAGGAGAAGACCAGGAAGAGGGAGAGCTATAACTGGAACTGAGTGTGTCTACAGTCAGACTTCGCTAAAAATAACTTGAAAACTGAAAAATAAATAACATTGAAAATAACTTGAAAATTATAAAAATAAATTATTTTGATGTAATAATAATCATTATTAAATATTTTAAAATATATATAGGCATAATTTGATGTTTGAAATAAATATTATAATGTATTTTGACTGTACTTTGCAAGTTTTAATATTATTTCAATAGTTCTACTCAAAGTTAGGAGGAAAATTGGTTGAAACAAGGTACAACAAAAATTAATTCGTCAAGCTAGAAACAAGAAACATAAAGGTATATTATGAGTGACAGAGAAAAACAAATGGAAATATACAATTATGAACTTATTAATTAAAAGCGTCTTAAGAAACTTTGTAAAAGTCTAAAAAAGTTTGTGTAAATATGTAAAGCATCAAAATAGGGTCAAACTATTAAAGGAAACCCGAAAAGAAGTTGAAGAACAGAGACAGCAAACAAGAGAGAGAAAGAAAAAAAGGAAGAAAGAAAAAAGAAAGAAACTTCTTAAGAAATCTGTTAAAAATAAAAACAATTCACAAATAAATATTCAAAGTTTCAAACTACGCTTCTCGAAAAGAAAGAAGGAACAAAGATAGAAAGAGAGAGAGAGAAGGATAGCGTAGCTTCTCATTTCAATCAATTGCAATAAAAGTGCAGTTTAGCGAATTACGACTGTAACAAAGTTTCTTCACTTTGCACACTTCTGTCATCTCTAACGTGTGCCAGTGTCGTGTTGAGCACGCTCCCATCACTAATTTGATGAGCCTTGAGCCTTATTCAGCAATTAGGCAAGTTTAAGTCGAATTAATTGCAGAGATTGTGCTGGACTAAACCGTTGATTGTTTCCAGGAGCAGTCGACGAGGGCGAAAGATGCGGACGGTGGGAAAGAGATAGGGAAAGAGAAAGAGAGGGAGTAGTCAGCTTAGCTGAAAAAACTTAAAGTAAAGCTGACTCAGTTTGTGCCTATTAAGATGAATCCGATGTCAACGCATCTCGTATCTTAACCTCATCAGACTCAACACTCAACACACAACACACAACACTCAACACTCAACGCCATCGACAAGAGGCGACGATGTCAATGTCAATGCTTTCAACGCCCTCTGGCTCTGAAACTTAAGAGGGGACATCAAAATACTTTTCGACAACGACAACGACAAACCAGAACATTGCCGAAAATAATAAAGAAAATAAATACATACTCACATACTATATATAAAATGTTAAGAACAAAATCCAGTGCGTAAATTCATTCCAAATATTGTTCGCTGGTGAGAATATTTCCTTCAAATTCTTCAATACTTGGCCGCTCAGCGGATATCCGACAAAATAGTTGATCCAAATTCTTGAGAAACTTATCAAAATTTAGTTAACTTGGCTTACAAAATAGTTGCGAAAGTTGCCTGTTTACCTTTTACAGGTTTATCTATAGTTTTCAGATATACTTCAACATAAAATACAAAAACTATTCCAAAGTTCAACGTTGGTCACAATCTGCATAGTTTGTTAGCGTAAGCATTTGATACCCTGTGGCCACAAAATATCATCGAAAGGATATGATAAAGCTGTGGTTAAGACTGAAAGATGTAGAAGAAAGCAAAGCTGATTCCAGCACTGTGTTGGTAAGCGATTAAATTGAAAAGAAATTGTAATTGAAATTAATAAAAATAGATTTGAATAAAAGTATTCTAAGTCAAGTGAAGAATTCAGCAGCCCAAAAAAGGCCTAAAGTATTCTATTTTGAATAAGAATACATTTTTTTTATTTTTATATTATTTTATCCCCCGCGCTTGGCTTTGTAAAGCCTTATAGTGTTGGTAAACGAGTAAACATGCCTCGCCCTGTCACTGAAAGCCTTTAAGATATCTCTTCTCTATCATCTTTTTAAGAATTACTTAACTGTTTCGCATTAGTTTAACACTTTACCAACACTCGCTTTGGCAAAGTACATAGCTCAACACTTAAAACTACAGTTTCCCCTCTGGCAGAAATAAAACTCTTTCACTTCAACTGAGTGCCTCTGGCGCTTGTCCCAACTTTGAGCGTCTAGCTACTCTAAAAGCTAGCGCACACTATACTATTCTTACATCTTCTCCAGGCTTCTCCCCAATCTTGTTGTGGGCGTGGCAAGCTGAAGAAGTCACTTCACTAACTGAGGCATTACATTTTGTATGAGAAACTTATATACATCTGCCGATATCTTGATCTAACTTAACAAATCTAATCTTTATTTAGCATGGATTTAACCCGAAACAAATATCGGTTCCGGTTTCGTTACGTCCCGAAACAACTGTTTCGGTAAAAGATTCTAAGTATTTCGGTTTTGGCGTTTCGGGTCCGGTATTAGTACCGGTACGTACCGGTACAAAAATACAATATCAAAAGAATATTACATTCATGCTCAACTGAATTGAATGAGTTCGGCTGCGTTTTTCAATGAATTGAATGAATGAATTGAAACCGAAGACTTCACATTCAAAAAAGGCAGAGTGAATTGAATGACGAAATAACCGAAAAAAACGAGTGAGGGCGATATGGGCCAATATTTCTGATATCCAATTTAATGACGAACAATATTAACTGTAACATATGTATTATTACAACAAAAATAATTTGTATTCTGAGTACTCTGAAAATCTTTGCTTCATTCATTTCGTTCTTTTCTCATTCACTCGATGCCGTTCATTTGAGTACTCAAATTAATGTCAAAAATGAGTATTCAATACGATGAGAACCGGATCATTGGATTTATTGCACTTCCTATTGAGAAAGGGTTTTTAAGTTTTTTCTATTCCTTTAATATTTGCAATGTGAAGTTTTTTTTTATTTTTAGGTCTTCAAGAAAGTCAATTTTAAGGGGTTTCACCCATCGACTACTTATCGATAATTGTTTCATGTAACTTTTGTTGTGTTCTTCAATTTTTGTTTTGCTTTCGCTCAGCTTTTTCATTTGTTGTTCTCGCTGTCTTTGTTGTCTCCGTTCGCCGTGTTTGTAGCGCATTCCAGAGTTGCCTTCAAATATGCAAACATCAAATTTCCATAGGCGTAGAGGGGGTAAAAAAAAGTGAAAGTGAAATGAGAGGAGGGAGGAAGTAACAAAGAACGAGGGAAGGCAACGCACATTATTTTTATTGTATTTATTGAATATTTCTAGCATCCTGATGACTCAGCTTGAATTACAGACAGTGGCGTCAACGAATGGGGCGTTTGGTATTCAGTTAAGGGGGGGTAGGGGTGAGTGTGCTGTACTGACTTTGAAGAAGAAGAAGAAGGCAAGGAGACTTGGCCAAAGGGACAAGCTGCTGCTGTCGTGTCTTGTCGTTCCTGTTTCTTTAAGTTGCTGCTTCCCTCATTTCCCCCACTCCGACTTTTTCCATCCTCGCACATTCTGACGGCCGTCAATTTGTGTAAATTTGAACTGTCACTTTGAAGGCGTTAATTGGATTCAATAATGTCAAGCGGCGAGCAGCAGCGTCAACAGTTGGCAGCAACTGCAACAACAAAATCCCCCCCTTCCATGTCCACGTCCACGTTCATGTTCTCTATCCATCTCCCTCTCTCTGTCCCATCTGTTTTCTGCTCGCTTAGCAATCGCAAATCCGTTTTCGTCCTTCCCACACTACTTTTCATGTTTGCCAAGCTAAATTTAGGACACGACAACAACATCAACAGCAACAACAACAGCAACAACAGCAACAGAAACAACAACAGCGACGAAAGCAACATTTTGGTGGCCCCTTTTTTTTTTGGATATTTGCGGCTTAGATTAAGGGGCGTTCTTAGGCAGCGGGTGCGGGGGGTAGGGGCATAATTGCGATGTGGACGTAACAGCAAATGGCAACACTACAATTTACAGTCTGCACTGAGAGAAAATAGTCACAGAAATGTTGTAGGGCAAGGAAAACGAGACATGTTTGCACATTTTAAGACTTCCAAGAAGATATTAAGCTAACATTGATTGCAAATTAAAGATTTTGAATTATAAGTTATTCAGTTTGCTTAAAGAATTAACGATTGTATCTTCTGCCCAAAATAAAATAAAATTTAAAATGAAAATTAAATTTTAAATTCCTTCCTTTATACTTTGTGGTAATGAATGGAATGGAATATTTAGAGTCCCATTTAATTAAGTTGATATTATACAAGTATATATACTTTTCTGATTTCCTTACTTTTAAATGGATTAGGTGCTATCAAGATATTTTAAATTTGACATATAGTATGCAATGTTCCCGAAGGTTGCACATTAGCTAGAAAATATATTTAAATCTCTAAGTTGACTAGCTTAATCTGAGAGTTACGTTTAGTATAAAATGCGTTAATTAATAATAAACAATATTTAATAATTTTTTTTTTTTTTTTTTTTTTTAATAAATAAGTAATTTTACATACGTGTTTACATACTGTAAAGTTATTCCGAGTCGATGGCCCAGTAGCTAGTACTCTAGTCTTTAGTTATTATATTATAAGGAACTTATGTATAATAATTAAATAAATAATAATAATAATAAAAGTTATTCACAAGTTATGTCACAAGTTAGTTCTGTAGATATGTATGTAGTTTTGTGGGCAGTGTACACTAAAATCAATTTGAGCTACATAGCTTGTGGTCTAGAAAGAAATGTTTTAATATATCACACATTTTATTCATACATTTTCAGTCATACAATCAAAAATCTCTAAGTTTCAACCAACATATTCAAAGCGACCAAAAAAATATAGAAAGACAAATTGAAAAACTGTGGAACAGTTCTTGCAAAAATTAGTGCCAAAGCTGACTGTATATATTTTAGATATATACCGTGGTGCCAGCCTTATCAACTCTAAAGACTTTAATAAAAATGTTTGGCCAAGAGAATCGTCAACAAATTGTTGACTTCTGGCCTTTGTGCTTGACTTGTCCGATGAACAAAAGACAAATTGAAACACGCGCTGTGATAAGCATCGGTAACAGCGTTTCAAGTGGGTTTCAGCGACTTTACAGCAGCCCGAACAGACCACTGAATCATTTAGATAAAAAAAGAACAGGAAAAAATGCCACGGTTGAAAACAGGTTTGAATCGCAACATGAAAATGAGGAAAACAGCTACAGGGGTAAAGACAGAGACTAAAAGAGGAAGAGGAGCAGGAGCAGTGCCAAAAGTGGCGACCATTGAAACGGGAAATGCAAATGATGCCAGCGAGAGTGCCACGTAATTTGGCCAAATGCCCTTTTCTCTGGCCCAGATAGAGCAGACTGGCCTTTGTCCATGGATCCACTTTACGACCCCGTACCAAACCACCACCCCCACCCCCAACCCATGCCCCTTTCGCTTTGTCCAACTCGGTCACGCCCCTGTCGACTGTCAGCGTAAATAAGTGTTGCCTACATTTCATGCAAATGAACCCGCAAAAAAGATGAGCCCCAAATTATGAGCCCAGCAACAACAAAAGACAATCTATATTTTGTTGCCTACTTTACAGCGCTTGTGCACGTGTGTGTGTTGTAAGCACATGAATAAATAATTTCCAGCTTATTTCACAGCGGAAACAAAGCGTAAATCGTTGGCTTTTTGCCATCTGACCGCAGCAATTAAGCCAAAAATGCCAAAGGTTGATATTAAAAATATGAAGTCTGCTTTCAGGCGCTTAACATTTATTAGACAAACTCTATTGAAATGAACAAATGTAAAGAACTACTTAAAAATAAGTCACAGTACTTGACATAATTTAACTTTTAGCTGCTCGCAATTGACTAGCAGATACCCTGTACCCTGAATACTATTGAAATTGTGACATCTATCAGGGGTGCCACAGAAATCGCTTTCACTTGAATTTCACTTCAAAATGATTTTGTGCGGAACGAACTAGCGCTAAATCCGCTGGCGTCCGATGCTGCCACCTAGTTCGATTTCGATTTTCGAAGTCAGGGTCAGCGATGCCACATTTTTTAGTCCGAATTGGAAGCAAGGTATTTAATAAAAATATATGAAACCACTTCAATTTTCTGTAAATTAAGCACTAAACAAAAAGGTCTTTTGAGGTAAATCAAGTTTTAGTGAAAATAACCTTTAACTTATTGTGCAATTTGTGAAAACATTTTTCACGAAGAGTTGCCAGACTAATGGCATACTATTGCTAGAGTTGTCTAGTAAATTTATTTTCTCGCTCCACTTATTTTTAAATTTATTTTAGCTAAACAAAATTAATTGTTACATAAATAAATTAAATTATATAAATAAAATAAGAAAAAAAATTAAAAGCTTTTTGCTCTGCAATGATAAACTTGAAAAGTTGCTAATCAAACCCTTGGGTGGCGTGTTCTGAGAAGGTGTCAACCCTTAGCAGCCTAGTTCGAAATGGTTGGTGAAGATGCTAAAAAAAATTAAATCTCTCGAAGTTCTGTGGCACCTCGGAAATTTCCGTGCGGAATTGCTATCTGCGGAATTCTATTTCGCTTGCGATTTCAGTGGCACCCCTATATTATAATATTTATAGGATTCCAACTCAATTTGTGTTTGTGTAGGCAGATATATGAAAACATTGAGAAAAACTGATTCTGAATATGAAATCTGTGAACCAATTTTAGTAACGCTGATTTTTGTGGCTCCAGAGATCAAAGAGCTCCTAAAGGTAGACAGATATTAGAAGTCATTAAAGGAATATCTTTAACAATCTGCACCCTATAGATAAACTACTGAATTCACAGGGCATAATATTATTATTAATAGTATTTTTAAATTGATAAAAGTTGAGCTCTGTAATTTTTTCGACTTAAAAATCAATCACATTATAAAGATAGATAGCTCAGTTAGAGATTTTTGATTCGAGTTCAATTCCTGCTCAAGGCTGTACATTATTTTTGCTTAAATTATTTTTTGCCTCAGGATATCGATTTTGTAACCAAAAGGCTTTAGCAATTAATCAACTCCATATGTCATAATTTGTATTAAGCAGAATTTTTGTAAAAAGCCGTGACAAAATGATCAAAAATTATGACTTGTAAAACTGCTAAATTCTTAAATCAGACTAGCTGCAATCTTTCAAAACTTCCAAGCGGAATCAGAGTTTAATTTAATTTATTTCGTTTAAACAATTTTTTGCACCAATATTTATTTTTCCTCAGGTCATAATTAACTGAATTTAATTGAGCAAAAAATCGAGTTGTCGTTTTATCAATGCATTTTTCCATCACTATACTCTCAAATGTTGACTATTTATATACCCTGTTAAATATTTATTTGATTTATAATATCCAAAATACCCATTTCGATAGTACCCTGTAATAATGGTCTATTTTATACACTTTGTTTACAGTTTCACCCGAATCGATTGTCATACCGATCGTTTCGTGCATCTTCGGCTTTCCGATTTTGGCCCTGATCGTCATCTGCTGCCTGCGACGACGGGCCAAGTTGGCGAGGGAGCGGGACAGACGAAGGAACTATGATATGCAGGACCATGCTGTCAGCCTGGTCAGATTTAGTCCAATTCATAGGCTTAGTGAGTTTAAATGTTGTAACGTGTCTATTAACGAATAACAAAAATCGACTTTATTCACATTTTAATCTTTTTCTCTAGTTTACTCTTACTTATTTTAAATTTAACTTTTCTGTTTCTCAAACTGCAGCAATGAATGACTAAATGAAACCACTAGAACTTTTTTTTATCTGTTTATGCATTCACATCTCTCACTCTTTCTCTCTGTCACACCTGATTAGCATTATCTTTCTCTCTCTTTCTCACCCCCTTCAATCTATTTACCTTGTTTCAAATTTTACTGGACATTTTTATTACTGTTTTTTTTTTTTGGTCTAGTTTTGGAAAATAAAACCTGCTGTTAAATTGCCAATAAAGTGAAATTTGAAACAGATCTAAGACATACGCTTAGGGTCAAAATAATAATTTTTTAGTAAATGTACCAGCAAGTAATTGTTATTTTATACAAATTTGAGTATTTCTGAGTATCTTGTTTCTTTATGATTACAAAATTATTATATAAAAAAAATATATACATATATATAATAAATTAACAGGCAAAAATTAAACTTAAAAAAATATAGAATTTAAAAAATTAAACTTAGGACTTTTATCGCCAATCGAAATGAGTAAGGTAATAGTATAATAGTATATTTCATAGTTTTTAAGCCTTTATGCAGAATAAACATATCTAAAACTAAAGACAAATATTTTATCAGGGGTGCCACAGAAATCGCTTTCGCTTGAATTTAACTTCAATTTCATTCCGCTGTGCCACAGGTCAATTCACAGAATGATTTTGTGCGGAACGAACTAGCGCCAAATCCGCTGGCGTCCGATGCTGCCACCTAGTCCGATTCAGATTTTCGAAGTCAGGGTCAGCGCTGCCACATTTATTTTGTCGGAATTCAAAGTAATTTATTTAAAAAATATGTATGGAACCACTTCTGTTTTCTTTAAATTAGGCATTAAAAAAAAATAGCTCTTTTGAGGTAAAACAAGATTTACCGCAAAATTCTTTAACTTATTGTGCAATTTGTAAAAACATTTGTCACGTAGAGTTGCCAGACTAATGGCAGACAGTTGCTAGAGTTGTCGAGTAACTTTTATTTTGTCGCGCCAATTTCTTTAAAATTTTTTTTAGCTAAACAAAATCAATTATTATGTAAATAAATTAAATTATATAAATTAAATGAGGAAAAAATTAAAAACTTATTGTTCTGCAATGATAAACTTAAGAAAGTAGCTAAACAAACCCTTGTGTAATTTAATGTGAGAACGTGTCAGCCCTTAGCAGCCCAGTTCAAAAAGGTTGGTGAAAATGATTAAAAAAAAATTTCCGCGCGGAAACGCTTTCAGCGAAACTCAAATTCGCTAGCGATTTCTGTGGCACCCCTGTATATTTCTTATTTTTAAAACTCTGCAAAAGTCTTGGATAAAGTTACGTTATAAATACGTATACTTTAAAAAAATTAATTCTCAAATAGTTTTTCATAATGATTAGTTTAATTTTGAAACTTTGTGTAAAATAAAAAAAATAAGAATCTTATTTGGGAAAATATTTAATTTAGTTTTTTTTGTTTTAACTCATGATGCTGATGTTAATATTATTTTGACCATAAGTGTACTGATTCTAGTTTAACGATCTTGATGTGTGCGTGCCATTGTCATAGTCATTAAGCATACAGTATACATATATGTACATTAGAGTGCATCGATTTTATTCACATAAAATGGTAACCGATTTTCGTAATCTATGGTGAATTCTAAGATGTTTTCACCAAGAAACCATAGTTCTAAAATGAATTCCTGGTCCGCGCTTTTTGAGTTGAAAAATTTACTTCTTTTTGAAAATTAATATCTCGGGTGTTATGGTCCGATCCTGACAAACTTGGTGTCCATACTCTTGTTATGACCAGGACTTTTAAAATTTCACAGAAGTAAAGGACGAAATGTCCTTGAAACATAATTTTCATCCTTGGAACGACGATTTCGCGATTCGTCCCTAGCCTGAAAAATTAGTCCGAATTAAAGCAATTTTTTGGCCCAATGAAAATTTTTTTCCTTGAACCTCCATTTTTACTTAACAGAAAATGTACAACATATTTTATTAAAATTGTATTAAAATTGAATTAAAATATGTTTTACATTTTCTGCAAATAAAAGACATAGGTTCAAGAGAAAAAAATATTTGCTTAGCCAAAAAATTGCTTTAATTCTGACTCATTTTTCGAGATAGGGACGAATCGCGAAATCGTCGTTCCAAGGATGAAAATTATGTTTCAAGGACATTTCGTCCTTTGTTTCTATGGAATTTTAAAAGTCCTGGTCACAATAAGAGTATGGACACCAAGTTTGTCAGGATCGGTCCATAAACACCCGAGATATAAATGTTCGAAAAAATGAATCTTTCGACTCAAAAGCGCGGACCAGGAATTCATTTTAGAACTATGGTTTCTTGGTGAAAACATCTTAGAATTGAGCATAGATTATGAAAATGGGTTACCATTTTTTCATTTTTTCGGGCCCATACAATTCGATGCACTCTAATGTACATACATAGTATATAGTTATATATGTACATATAGTTTGCCAGTCGACCCCTTGAGAACCGTGCAGTCTCTGCCACGCCCCCGCCCATTTCGTTTGTCAGCTTGTTTATCTCTTTTAAAATTTAACAATTTTCCATGCTTTGTTTTTCCTGCATAAATTGCATATTGTCAAAAACACACACATACAAATACGGGCGCACCTGGGGACAAACGCTTTTTGGATTTTCCATTTTCCATTTTCCGCCCCATTTTCAGAATGCCCGCATTGGCAAATTGTGTTTCCTGGTTTTTCGGCTCAAAGTCAAAACATAAATGCATAACCAAAATATCAACACATATACATACATGCATATGTGTGTGTGTGTGAGCTTGGATGTGTGTTTCAAAAGTTCCCATTCTTTAAATTATCAAATCAAAAAAGTTTATTTATTTTTAGCCAGGTTGCGCTTTACAATAAAGCCCCAAATTCAAAGCATTCTTTCTTTCCCGTGACAGGTTTCAAATAAAATATTTAAATTAAAATTCCAGATGTTCTCAGAAATTTTTGTGAAATTGCTTCGGTTTGAGTTTTGGGAACACGATTCAGTTTCAGCTTAAATTTCTTATGACTTTGTCGCTATTGAATTGCTTTATGACTTGTGTAATTTCGATATTTACAATTGATATTTGCAATATTCAACAATTCCGTCTGCATTCAGAAAATATGCCAAAAGAAGAGAATGGAGAAATATGGTATAAAATATCAGATGAAATTTCACTTTTCCAAAGAAATACAATTTGAATGCAAAAGCTGAAAGATAGCGAGTGCAGCGAGCACGACTTTCAGATGCCCTGTAAAAGTTAACTTCAAATTCAATTCAATTTAAGCTATTCAGAAGTAACTTAAAATGATTTTATACCGCCCTAATATCTTACATAGAGGTTATTTTATTTTCATATGAGGTATTTGCTTATTTTTATAAAATATATTGAAAAGTATTTTTTAAGTTGTATAATAAAAACTACAAATAAAAGTTAAAAATATAAATTGAAAGTCCTTTCAAAAATAACGTAAATGCAGTTATTGCGATCCCTGCTTTCATAAATAAAGGGTAAAAAATGTACACTGAATTTTTGAAACAAGTTTCAAAACATTGACGATATATTAAAAACTTGATTTCTTGCTTAAACGATTTTTACATTTTGCTATAAATTCGAATACTACATGAAATTCCAAACTGAAACTGCAGCCAGCTGCATTTGAGCACAAGCTCCAACAATTCGGTATGCCCGTCTGTACTGGACAACTGAACAGGGTATTTAATACACGATGAGGGCAAAGGTACAGAATGAGAAGCCCAAGTTAAAGTTGAGTGCCTGCTGTGACTGTTGAATGTGTACACACACACACACACACACAAGTAGTATGTATATGTATGTGGCAGCCACTCAATGAAAATGAGCGTCGTCGCACACACACACACACACATACCCACAGACACACTCATGCATACATACGGAGATATTCATGCTGTTTTGCATGTGTCAAGCACAGCAGGAGCAGATGCTGCCTGCCTGCATTTTCATTTGCATTGCATACCTTTGGGCGCTTGCCCTCGTTTTCCATATCAACAACAACAAAAACATATACAAACACGAGAAATATGAATGCCACACCCCTCTCCGCTCCCTACGCTCGACCGGCCTTCATCTGACAACAGTTTTACAACTGTAAATTTCATATTCAGTGTTTGGTTAGCTTCACAATTCGTTCTCTGTCACATTTTGAAGGTAGACATCATCATGATGATAATGGTGATAATACATATGAATATGATGATGATGATTATGTGACACAAGTGACGTGTTAACGGAATCGCTGGCAACCACAGTAAACTACACTTTGTTTTTTTTTATATACATACTACATACATGTAAATATATTATTTATTCTTGTTGGTTGCAAATTTTCGCGTTTGCATAAATTTTGAAAAACAATTACGCTACAAACACACACCACACACACAGCGAAGAGTGTCCTCAGTGCATAGTGATGTGTGTGTGTGTGTGCTGAAATTGTTCAAGGCTGCAAACCTTTAAAATATTGAAGAAGATTCGCTTCGATGGCTTGAGCCCAAACTATGGTCAATTTTAAATAAAATAAAATTACATTAATATTTTCAAGTATTTAAGTTTGTTCTTGAGTTTTGAAGCTAATACAAAAATTAATTGTTAAAAATTACTCTGGTTTTGTAATGAGTTTACATTTATGTATATCTTACTTATCTGATGATTTTTCTAGTCAAAGTGCTAGGATTTGACAAAAAAATTATGGCATTTAAAAAATTGTTGCCTACTTATCTGTATTTGCATTTCAAAATGGCAGATAACAGTGACAGTTGCTATTAATCATATCTGTAAATGTTACATTGCAGAGCTACTTCAAAGAGGGTTAACAGAATGATGTGCATTAAAATTAAATATTTTAAGCTGCTGTTAACATAAGCAAGTTAAGTAAACAGCAACTTACTACGAAAGCTTTTTATACCACCTGTTAATAAATTGATGCACTAAACTGTCTAAGGTAACAGAGTACTGTTATTGATATAATTTTTTAATAGTCGCTAAATGTGGCAACTGTTAAGTAAGTGTAAGTGTGCATTTTTGTTCGCCTAACAGCGGAATAACAGCGACGTAACAGAAACAAATTGTAGCAGCGACGCAGTTTATACTGTACGTGAGCGGCAGCGCAGTAGCAGCGCAAGTTTCCTATGCCCACGAGATAGGGCCATGGATATACCCCGACCCATTTTAAGGCAACAGAAGCACAAAAATAAAATGATTCTCTACTTTTCTGAGTGGCAATAAGTCTCTGTAATTTTGTAAATAACCGCTATTAGTGTTAGCTGCTGTTAACATTTACAAACTGCCAATAATAAGAATAATTAATGGTCACATAACTTACAAATTGGGGGCACTGTGCGCACGTCTTTTAAACTGGAGACGTCTCCTTTTTAGACCTTGGCGACATTGTTATACCCGTTATTCGTAAAGTAAAAGGACACAAAAGTATACATATATTAAATATAAAAGAAAGTTTAGAATAAAATTACTACTTTAATTATGTATTTATATTTTAAATTGAAATACGAGTTATTCGTAACTAAATATTTATTCTTATGGAGTAACGGGTATCTTATAGCGGGGACTCGACTTTAGTGCTGTAACTTGTATCTTTTTCTTCTTCTTTTCGGGTCGTTGGCGTTGCACGCACGTCTTGAAATTCGCATCAAATTTCAGCTCACTTCACTCGTTGCACGTTTTCAATTTGTTTCTCTTACATTCTTTCTTTTACGTTTTACGTTTGTCGTCACATATTTAAATAAAACAAAAAGAAAACATTTTCATTCCATTTACCGTTAGTTGTGCTAATCAAATTGTAACTAATTTAAATTGTTTTCCCTTTTTTCTGTTTGTTGTTTTTATTATTTACAGATTACCGATCGTCGCGAGCTATCAGTCTACGTCCTGAACGAAGCCTAAGCCAAGGCTTCACCTCGCTGGAGCTGGACACGGTGCTGGAGGAGCGCTGCAGCGATGTGGAGCAGACGCAAACCGAAATTCTGAATCCTGAATCGCCCATGGACACCAATTCCTACAAGATGTCGTTCTCTTCCAGCTAACAGTTAGCAGCACAACAACAACAACAAGAACAACAACAGCAACAGCAGCAGCAACTGCAGCTGGAATCAACGCCAACGTCAGCGCCAACTTCGACGACAACGACCACAACACTGCTGCAGCCGCGGTCAGCGTTGACGCCGCCGCTGCGCAAGGTAGTCAGCATGCGTGAATCTCACGATGCCGCAGCAGCGCTAGCCAAGCGTCGCAGTCGACTGCATGAGCTGCGAGCTGCCAGCAGCAGCGGCTGTGGAAGCGGCAGCGGCAGCGAAGCCGCCATTGCATTTGGCGTCAGCAAACGGGAATCGAAGCGTGAGCGAGAGCGTCGCACACATGGCGTTGGCAGCACAGCGACAGCAGCCGCCATACGCAAGTCGCAGTCGTTGGATGCCGCTGACAACAATTATTCATTGGCGAGCATTCAGTCGCCTTTGTGGGTGACACTGACGAATGCACGAACCATCGAGGAATTGGCCCAGCAGAAGCTGTAGCCAAAGAAAATTCAAGGAAACCCACCAAACACGAGGCTTTTTCTTCTTGTTGTTGTTGTTATTTTAATGTTAACATAGCATCCACCAAACCGCCTCCCTTTCCACATTGGAATCCAACGGTTTTCTCTATATGTAACTAGAAATAATCGACATTGTAAATGTTTAAGCAATTGTAACAGCATAACGAGCATTACGAAATGCAAATCATTAAACTAATGACCAAAAAGTAGTCCAAAATAAAACCCAAAACCAAATAAAATACCAAAATAAACGCATTTGAATTTATTTAACATTTTCCAAGACTGCTAACAGCGTGCGATCTGTTAAGCACTTAGTGCCTACAGCAGGATGTTAAGCGAATAAGGAATTTTATTTATTGTGAGTAATAAAAATCGGTTAGCGATGAATTTAAATTGTATTGGGAGCTAGAATGAAATCTACTTAGCCTTACAAAATTTCAATTTAATTTTCCTATACCATTTTTCACCACATTAAGCCGAACCGTTTGCAAGAAAACAAAAATACACTTTATTTTCGAACAATTTTGTATTTTTTCCTATTTTAAAAACTTTTCTAGTTGAACTGTTAACTGCGATCTGTTGTGTGCGATGATCCACAGCAGTGGTCGGCACCTACACATTCATATGTTTGCATTACGTTAGTATGCATTTTTGTTCGTCTAACAGCGGAATAACAGCGACGTAACAGACTTGTACGTGAGCGGCAGCGCAGTCGCAGTGCAAGTTTCCTATGCCCACGAGATAGGGCCGTGCCGATAGCTGATCCACAGTATACATCAAAGTGTAAGATGCACCTCAGAATTATAATAGGAAAATAATAGCTGCATTAAACTAACAATTAGCAATTGATCCGCAATAGAATTCACAGTCAAAATGATAACAGACAAATTATGTATTTTAATTGTTGCTTTTTGTTGTTTTTATTTAAATTATCTTGTATATGTAATAAGAGCTTAAAATACAAATTTAATTTCATTATCAAAATACATTGTTATACAATTTCCTTAGTTGTTTTTCTTATATTTTGTTACAGATCTTTAGTTGCTTGTTTGTTTTTTTTTTGTTTTTCTTTTTCGTTATTATTTCTTTTTTTTTATAATAATGTTTAGCTTATGTAATTATGTATTTAGTTTAGCTTTTCATACTTGCACACCACATTTCACATTATATATTTTTAATATTAATTAATAGAAAAAAATACTAACAAAAAGAAGAGGTCGTCATGGATATATCCATTTTGATATACATATTTATGTATAATATATATATATGTATATATAGATTAAAGTGCTGCATATACTCGTAAAACTGTATATATAGTATTCATATAATACACAAAAAATTATAATAAGAAAAAAAAAAGAAGTCTTTAAATGATAGAATTTTGAAAATACTTAGATTTCAATTGCCAATGAAAATACCAATAGGGGTTTACACAGTGTTCCGAAATCGATTAACGGATTATGATTTAAAGATAAAAAATATAAACAATCCATTAAGTTGTCGCCAATTTCGAGCGTTTCAGAACAGTCCTGTGAGAGGGGGAAAAATAAAAAAAAATGCATTTACATAATTGTATGCAAAAAAAAAATAAAAAATAAAAATTAACTGAAAAAATGTTTTTACAATTAAACTACAAAATTGCAAGCAGGGCACGTCTCTCTGTGTGTGAGTGTGTGTCTGTGTGTGAGTGTGTGACTTCTGTGTGAGTGGGTGTGGCTGTGGTTGTGGGAGTGGTTCAGGGCCTGAGCAAATTGTCTTTAAACATGTTTATAAATGCATCAAAATTTTCTGCTTAATTGAGCATTTTAATAGTCTTTTTTATTTTGCACTTATTTTTATGTTTTTTTTTTTTTATTTTTGAGATATTTATAAACACAATTTAAAAACTTGGTATAAACTCAATAAAAGGTTTAACGCAACAACAAATGCTATAAAAAAATACAGATGAAAGTCAAATACTAACTAGGAAGAGCACAATGCACACGTGTTGCTTTTTTTTTGTTATTTTGATTTTGTTATTGTTGTAATTTTGATAGTGTCTTTAGATTTTGTCTTTACATTTTAGTGATGTAGGGGGGAAGTGTTTTTAGTTAAGCCTATTGTTGAATTAATTTAAAACTGACTGATATCAAAAACAGCTGATGCTGCGATCGTTGACTGTTAAATTATAGCAATAACAGCAGTATAAAATGTAGCACTAACTGCTGTACAAATTCTAGCGTTAACAGCTGTTAACCGTTTTTTGCTGTTATGTGGACTACATTACACACAAAAACATACATTGGATTCTAATTGTCACTATAATTGATCATTTACACATACTGCTTTAAAATTGTTGCTCAGAGACTGTTACAAAATAAATATCAGCTACTCTGACTGTCATTACATTTGTATATATATATTTATATATATATATGGGTTGTGTATTGATATCAAGTCACAATCTGAATGCAATTTATTTTATTTATAGGCTTATTTAGGATGCCAAGAGGGGTTGTTGATGTTGTTTTTCGCTATTGGTGCTATTGTATCTGTTACGTTTTGATATTCTATCACAACAGTGACTCGCTTCTCGCTTCTCGTTCCTCGTTAATCGCCCTAGATGTTGTGACAAGTAATAACAGATACACACACAGCTATCACACAGCTCTACTACATATGTATCGTGGCTGCCGTATAACGTGCCTCTCCACGCCGCCAAGACCATTGGCTGGGACGGAACTGTTAAGCAAAGAGAAAAATCGATTAGTAAATTGAAATGTGTACAGTGAGATCGATAAATAACTATGCTTGTGGTTTGCAATCCACATGTTAACCAACCTGATGCAAATGCTTGGACTGCATGTAAATATATTAAACATAGTTAACATTGTATTTTATTTTTTTTTTAAATATATTGTACATGTATATGTATTTATATATATTTTTTTGTTATTGCTTTCTCACCTGTATAAGGAGCTGTCCGCTCCGTGTGTGTGGATTGCGGTACGCATAGAATAACCACAGCGTGACAGCGAACACAAGGCAAATCGGCACCATAAAGCCAAATGCCACGCCCACATTTTTATTCTCTGGCGACATCGCATCGAGATGCTCGCTCTTCTCCAACTTGTGGCCATCTGCCCCCACCGCACCGGACACCGATGACTGTGTGCTGCTCACAGTTGACTCTGTGACCGCTGCCCCTCCGCTGCCGGCGGCGGCGGCTGACGACGGCGTTGAGCTGCCGCCCATGGAGGCGCCTCCATTGGCATTGTTGCCGTTAGTCTTGCCGCTGCTGCTGCCACTGTTCTCCTGGGCAGCATTGTTGCCCTTCTTGCCCAGCGCCGGGCATTGCTCGATCTTGGTAATGATGGAGAATTCACAGCCTGTAACGAAAAAAAACATCAACTAGTTAAACACATTGAATAGAAAGGGATAGACATGTTTGTTATCAATATCGAACATTGTTAAATACAATTATATAACAATTACCCATTAAAACTTATTCTGTTAGTATGTTAAGTAAATATAAATAGTACAATTATCATAAGAGTAAATGTCTATTTAGATTAGATATTGCAAAATATTTCTTATTTTTAGTTATATCAGGGTTGGACACTTATTGATACCCGAATATTTATATCATTGAATAGTTTAGATGTTTTTTTGTTAGGTTAAGCAAACGGAACAAAAAACAAAAAAACAAGTCTGTGGCATTTATTTTGTAAATGGTTTTTGTAAACACTTGTATTAGACATACACGGTATGCATTTACTCTAATTGGATTGGCTCTGGTTCTTGAGATAAATCACACATTAGGGGCTAAAATCAGCATTAAATTGCATTTTTCACATGGCCATTTGGACAGATTCCCAGAAAATCTAGGCGATTACAGTAAGGAACAAGCGAAACGATTCCACCAGGACATCAGGTTAATGGCAGAAAGATGCCAAGGTCGATGGGAACGCCACATGATGGCAGACTACTGTTGGACTTTAATAAGGGATTATCCTAAGCAAAACGATAAAAGAACATCTTACAGAAAAAGATTGTAATATAATTTTGTTTTTGTATCGTTCCATTTCGCAAATTGACTGTTCCCCAGTGTAATCATTATTTAAAAATTTTAAAGAAGGATTACGTAATAATTTTGTGCCTAAATATTGGGGGAGAATCCTACACAAAAGCCATGCATTAAAAGTGAGTTTTGTTTTGAGCGAAAAATATACAAATCATAAATAATGATTATTTTTGAGCGAAAAAACTAAAACTCACAAATAATTAGATTTTTGGTATATGTATTCTAGTCAGTTATTTTTATACCCTGTGCCCATTGAAAATGGTTAAAAAGGGTATATTAGATACATCACACGTATGTAACAGGCAGAAGGAAGCATCTCTGACCCCATAAATTATATATATTCTTGATCTTGTCTGTCCGTCTGTTTGAACGCGTCGATCACAGAAACTATAAAAGCTAGAGACTTCAAATTTGGTATGTAGGTTGCTGGATACCGAACGCAGATCAAGTTTGTTCTTAAATTTGGATCGGACCACTATATCATATATCTGCCATAGGAACGATCAGTCGAAAATCAAGTCTCAGTATGACAGTATTATAGTATTATGGAGACTGGCACAGGCTATCTAACAGTCGAGCAAACTAGCCGCACCTCCCCGCGAGCGAAACGAGCAGAGGGCAGACCCCCCTTGTTTGTTGTAAATTAAATATCAATAATTATTATTTGCGGTCCCTGATGATTTTTATGACTACAGTACTACTAAAATAAACTTCGATTTACAATAGTATTTGGAACAATAATTACAATTTTGAATAACAACTTCACGTTTATATAATATTTGTAATAAAAATGTTGGCAATTATGAGCATATTATGTTCTGTATATCACAATTTAAAAATTGTCAATTTAACAAATAAACCATAAGGTTAATCGATAACTGCCTAATGAATATATGGGCATTTCCAAACTCGCGCACGGGACATTCGTACACATTCAATGTAAAAAAACGGTAAAAAGGAAACGGTTTTTTTTTCTGATGAAAGGCTTAACATATAGCATTTTATTAGCTCTTTCATTGGTGCAAAGATTGAGTTTGGGTAATTTTTAATTTTTAAGATAATAGCAAAATTTAAGTGATTCGCACGGGACACGAAACGGAAGTGGCTTGTGAGGTCAACCAATTCAAAAAATTATTTCAGCGAATCCAGAGGCAATATTTTAATGCAACTAATTTAAAACTCTTGTGTATTGATGCCTCTTAAAAATGGTTATGATTTTTTTCAAAGATGACTTGCACTTTTTTTTAAATTCAATTTGACTTAAATTCGCACGGGACATCGCGCACGGGACATTTTTTACCATCACTATTTTTATGTTCTTTCTGTCTCTCTATTTTTAAATTATATATCGAAAACAGCCCGAAAAACTTATTTAAATTCAACTTTCAATATATTTCTTTGAATTAAAATGGTTCATGTTACAATCTTACTGTCCTACTTAGTGTAATCCTTAAAATACAAACGGTCCATTTTGGTAGTCAATTTTTAAGAAAATTGTCATAAATATGGAAAAAGTTAATTTATTCCAATGTAGAATCTATATGTTCATCCTATTGAATTTCTTCCAGCGTATATTGCTAAAATAAATAACTTAAATACATTTCTGGAAGAAAATTTCACAAGATGTGAGTTTTTGATCAATTTTACGTTTTTGGCCGCGGTGGACCTTTCTGTGGAAATGCCCATATGGTAATCGATAATACGTTGAATCCATACCTCTCTGCTGCCAATCCTGCTTCCGTCGATCATTGCCGTTGCTTGTGGAGCAGCGATTTAGCGTGGGACACCAGGCGCACTGTTTAAAATAATATAAATATAATTATAGGTATCTTTTATTTATTTATTTATTTAATGTCAACTAAGTACAGTTGACCAAAATTAATGTAAAAATTGTAAGTATTTAATTAAATTTAAATTAAGTTTAAATTTAACTAAAATGATAAAAAAAAAAAAAATAAAAATCTAGGAGTATTCAAAATTGTTTTTAAAATGATCCAACATTTATTGCAAGGATTGGGGAAAGCCCAGAAAAAACCAATAAGATCAAAAGTATTAGTACTAATAATTAGTAATAATACAAGTATTAGAGTTAGTACTCTAATGGTCATGGATTTCTAGAAAGGAAGAGGAAAAGGGATGAATTCAAGGAGGGAAGAGAGAGTTCTGTAGAGAAAACGTGATAAAGGTTGTTGTAATCCGTGCACAAAACACGAAACGAACTGTGCAAAGCGTAGTCAGTTGTGCATGTACATAGATAAAGCTAAAGCTATAAAGTTCCTAGTAGTTCTACGGGAGACAGAAAAAGTAAGACGTCCTAAAATGAAGCTGGAATCAATCTCGCCAATAATCCATATATGAAGAAAAATAACGCCAAGCGTTTTTCTACGATTGATCAAAGACGGAAGATTGAGAAGAAGTAGCCTAATGGGGTACGATGGTAAACGAAGATCAGAATTTCAGTTTAAACCATGTAAGGCGAAAAACAAAAATTGCTTTTGAACTGATTCAATACGATCCTGGTTGATATGATACTGCGGGCACCAAATGCATGAGCAGTATTTCAGGATAGGACGAACTAAAGAGACATAAAGGAGCATATTGGTGAAAGGATCATTAAATTCCATCGACCAGCGTTTAATAAAACCAAGCACTCCCTTGGCTTCATTAGCAATCGTAGAGATGTGCAAATTGAAATTCAATTTACAATCGAATAAAACTCCAAGATCTTTTACAGTTGTTATACATTGCAGTGGAGTACTGTTAATCAGATATACTCCTAAATAAGGTCTAGTGCGACTAAAAGTCATAAACATACATAGAAAACAAAAAACGAACCTCAAAGGCGGTCTTGTGATTCATGCACGATTGGCAGTCGTGGTAGTCCAAACAGGTGGGCAGCGCCGTCAGCATAATGATTGTGGAATTCGTTATATCCGGCTGTCCAAAAGTGACGCGATGATATTCATAGATCGTCTTACGGCGTGTTACTAAAATAATGAGAAATTAGTTGAGTAGATGCCTTGATTATGGATAATGCTTACAGAAATTGGCCTTGTCGACAATGTAGGCATCGGAGAGTCCAACTTTAACCGGATGCTGGCTGTCCTGAATGTTGCTAATCAACGTGGGCAGGTGATAATAAACAAACCTGATATCACCATTCTGATGCAATGTGGCGCTAAATGTAAAGTTGCCATATGTGGGTTTATCCTGCAGCGTCACATTCTCCCAGACGACGGTGAAGGCAGTGCCTTGAATCAGATGCAAATTTAAATTGTGAATTAGTAACAATTTTTTATATATGTACATATGTGTTCTTAATTTGAATAAATAATTTATAATTTTTAATAGAATAAAATTCTAATTATTAATGATCTCTGGCTAATAATTTCCAGGTCACCATTACGAAATCGTCCATTCAGAAGATAAAACTGATAATCCTTTTATTATTTATTTAAACCTAATGTTGCCATAATTTGCTATTATTAGTAGAAATAGTTGCGCCAATGGAACTTTTAATTTTTTTTATTAATTGCTTTAAGAACCAAAACTACTACAACAATAAAAAAAAAATAATAAACAAAGTAAAACATGCATATTTTTTCAAAATTGCAAATAAAAAAATGTCTAACTAGTCCTGTAAATTTTGTTAGAAAACGAACAAAAATTCCGCTTCAAATGTTTCCCTTCCGGTGGAAACGAGCACGAATCAAGACTTACCGTTGTCCTGCAATCGGACGAATGAATCGTTGGCCAGGCTCGTATCAAAGTTGGCCATAAGAGGAGCAATATATTGTGTGGCCGCCAGCCAGGAGTGTACGTACTCTCCGGTGTAGAGGAAACCGCCGGTGGCAACGGTAATATTTCTCACATAATGACCATAGAAGGGAAAATCAAAGGTCAGCTCGACGGTCATGGCACGTCGATGCGATGAGGAGAGCATTTGATTATCGGGTATCAAACGCATTTGATTCCATAATGCGGCTGTTTCATTGTTGTTCACATACAACAGACTGCTGTAGTACTCGAAATGATCCTCCCGACTGGTTAGGGTCTTATTCGTAGCCTCTCTGGTGATGACCTCGTCGGGCACATCGATTTCATCGTTCAGTGAACGCTCCGTTGTGGTTGGACCTTGGTTGACGCCAGTGTTTGTGGCAGCTGCTTTTTTGGGATACGGTGATGGCTGTGATGCCGCCAACTGCATTTTCTTAGCTGGATTGCTTTGTACTCCAGCTGCAGGGGCCGGAACTGGAGCAGCAGCAGCCGCAGCAGCGGGACTAGCAGCGGGAGATGCAGCCACATTGATGCTGGTGGTGCCATTGGTGCTGTTGCTGCCACCATCGATGCTGCTTAAATCTTTGCGTTGCCCGGCGCCGTTAACGCCCACATTTTGAACGTTGTACGTAACGCTGCCAGTGCTGCCAGCTGATGATTTGCCATCCACAGTGGTCACAGTACCATCTTTAGGCGAGCTCATGCTCACATTTGAGCTAATGCTCTGATATTGATTCTTAAGATCCTGGGTCGTTGCCCCCTGCGTCGGCGCTGAGTCCGGCGGTGCACGTCGCTGTCGATGCAACGCCTCCGTTGGCAACAGCACCACATCATCCGGATGTATGTCTGCGAACTGTGAGTCTAGGCTGTGATACGCATCTGGAGCTGCAATTATACGAAACAAAGCATGGGAAAAAAATTAATCAAATTAAATAAAATGTGTTCTCTGATTTCAATGTAATTATTGATTTTGATTATTGATATAGTATTTAAATTTAAAAATATTCAGTTCATAGTCTCTTAAATTTCTTGTATTAACATTTTGTTTACATATTGGATCTTATAGTTTTTGAGAACTAGCTGTTGTTGTCTCTGTAATTCTTTTTTAGCACATTTGGCTGTTGTTTAGATGTTGTTCATGAACGAAATGCATAGGTCATTTTATTCAGATATTCATTCGTTTAGAGAACGATCAATTTATTCAATTGACTTGCTTTTAAATCTATCAAGGCACAACAAATTAATTTTATACTTGTTATCTTAAAAAGATGACAAATGTATGTCGGAGATGGGATAGTTCATATTGAGCGGCCTACTTTGATACTGATAACTAGTGTTGTGAACCCTAATAGTGTTGGGAAGTATTGACATTGCTGGAGTGGGATGACAGCTGAGGCTGTCATCGAGTGTGGCTCTGGTGTGAGTGTGTGTCACAGGAGGTGACTTGGCAATTAGTCTAGTGAGAGACTACACACGCAGAGACTCGCTGCGCTCTTGCTTGTATTAAAACCGTAACAATACCTTAAAATATCTTCGACTCCGATATGTATTTAATTTAAAATATTTTCTCTTTTTCAAATATTAAAACAAATATACAGGGGTGCCACAGAAATCGCTTTCGCTTGAATTTCACTTAAGTTTGTATGAAATTTAAGTGAAATTCAAACGAAAGCGATGTCTGTGGCACCCCTGATAAAATTAAATTATTATTTTATTTGCTTAAGTGAAAAGTGGAATATTTCTACAAGCACAAAATTAATGTGGAATTTTGATAATAATAATTAATGACTCGCTGGGGTATTTAAATGTTTTCCCAATTGGAATTTTTAAATTTAGAAATTTTTCATAATCTAATTACGATGATTTATGAAACCAGGGGATTTAGTTGCTCTACAATTTTCCTCTCAACCTTGCTGCAAATAGAACGCAATTATATTTGTAGGTCTTCCAAAAATCCCCAAACTGTAATTATTAAAAAAAAAAAAAAAAAAAAGAAGGGGATTCCTGGCCTTTAAGTCCAGATGTTGAATCCAATAAAACGCAAAAATCGTAATCTTTGCTCAGTTTATTTGACCTCTTAGCTAAGCGATCATGTTAGACATTTGTATTTAGATTTCTTTCGAATTGTGTCGCGTATTTACTTCCTTTGAGATAATGCAGTGTATTGAAACACATTTGTTAAATTAAAAATAAGTGAGTCATTTTTAGTTCCACTTTTTACGAAATTCCCAACATTTTTGGGATTGCTGAGTCTTAATCCGGTTTTTGTTTTAAGTATTCGCAGAAAGTGTGTTACTTAGTAATTTTAAGCCTGTTATTTGTTATTGTATTGCATTCCATTTTCTAATGTTCCCGCTAAATTTATATGTAAATATTCTTAGAATATTGAGACACTTTATAATTAATCTACCTCGAAATCTTATACTGTGCATGACAAGCTTGCAACGCTGCAGTTATTTGGCATGTTACCTAGTTAAGCGTAGTACGCTCTAGCCGAAAATTTGTTTGCAAGGCCAAAACTCTATATATAAAAAGGGTTGCAAACATGCTCGAAATTAGTTTGTAAGGCCATTTCTAAACCTATGTACGCAGTACCTAAATATGAGCAGCTCAAAAAATTCTCGGGGGTTTTACAGCACTGTTTGACCTTTCAAAACATCGATTCAATCAGTGTCTCGACTAGTCGAAATCTTTTAACAGCAATGGCGGGAACAAAAAAGCACCAAAATAACAGCCGAAGTGATATCTTCGAAAATTAAGAACGAATAGGGCTAAGTAAGAGGTGAGAGAGAGGCCAATATTGTGGAATTTGACCGACAAAAAACCTTTTGATGGGATTTTTATAATTAATAACTTTTAATTTAATAATTAGGGTATTAGTCGCTGCTACTGCTCTTATCTTATCCATTTGATCCATTTTCTTTTTTTTGTTTTTATTAAATCAATGTATTTGATTATTGTGCACAGCTGACGCAACAGAGTGACCACAGCAGCATAACACCAACAATCTCCCAACTTTTAGTGATTTTAGTATTATGCTGTCACACTGAAGTTTGTAAGGTCGGACATGAAAACATCAAACATTTCGAGCGTCCAAAATGTTTTCAGCTAGAGCGTACTACGCTTTAACAAGCAACTGATAGCTTTGAAAATTAAAATTCTTTCCATTTACATTTTAGCTTTAACATGAGTTTGTTGGCTGCCTGCTAAGATTTAACAGGCAGCACAGCGCTCATACATACATACAATACATATGTTAGACATAACATAATATGGTAAACTGTATGTTAACATGAGATCCTCAGCCGTAAACAATCTGCTGTGAATGCTGAGAGGAACTTGTTCAATGTGGATCGCGATTTGTATTTGTTTTTGCATGTTTGTTCAACTATTTTTATTTCGGGTGCGTTAGATAAACGAAAACGTATAAAAGCAAAAGCTACATGACGCTGATTATAGACATTTACATAACATGACATTTGCATAAATTATTAAGTAATTTGGTTTGCCGTTTTTTTTTGTGTATTGTTGTAACCACATTTTGTGCCTATTTTTGTGTGTTGTAATTGCCGCTAACGGTTACTTGATGCCCCGCACTCAATATCGATTTTCTATTTTCATTTTACTTTGTACATGTGTATGTGTGTGTGTGCGTATTCAGCCATTTACACACATTTCCTCACCTCAACCACTGTGGCTAGGCATAATTTTTAGCCAGGCTTCTCAAATCGAATCATGACATGTAACGTAACTAGCACAGTTTATACACACAGGCAAGTAATTATTTTTACAGATATATTTTTAAAAACTACTAAATCCAATGGAATTCATTATTTCCTACTTATAGCATATTCTGAAAACCTTAGGTAAACTAAATAATAAAAGAAAAAGAAAAAACCAAAATCTAGAAACTGTGTTATTGGTTAAAACAAGTCATGTTCAGTTCATGCTGTTGAACAATTCCTTGACTAACTGTATGTAAACAGTCAAACACAGAGAGACATGAGGTGGCACATATCAAAGGTCACTGCGCCATTAATCGCACTTTGTTATTGTTTTCCTACCTCTCTTTCTCTCTCCCTGCGGCACTCTTCTGTTGTTGTTGTGCAGCGCTTTACAACACAATTATAACATGTGGTCAACGTTGTGCTCTCGCTCTCACTCACACACACACACACACACACAAACACACACGCGCATACGGACTTAGAAAAATGGATAATATATCGATTACAATATTACAATTCCTATCAGATTCAAAATACCAAACTGTTATTTGTGTGTAAATAATGTAGAGCAAGGTGCGAGGTCTACACACATACACAAACAAATAAACAACTTTGGTTTCAAATTTCGTTAGCACAAAGTTACTTGCTTAGCGTGGCATTTTGATTCCGATTCGGTATTAAATTATAAAATATACTGCAATCGGCATACCCCTACTTATTTCTCGGTTTGCCAAATAACTTTGTGATCAGGTGGCAGCACTGAACTTACAGTAACAGCAGTTGTTTCCCCCGACCCCTCCGATTTTAGCGATTTAATTTAATCTTTACAAAAGACAATTTGTGCATGACAAGTAAAAGAAAAACATTTTGCGGTTCGATTAACAAATTCACACAGTGACAGAGAGATAGAGAGTGAGAGAGACAGCATCATGGAACGTCATGTCATTGCGTTTTATCTATTTCCCCATTGCCTTGCATAATAATTAGTTGCGGTCACACTGAGTCACACACCTGCAGTCTCTTTCGCTCTCTCACTCGCAATTCCTCAATGTTGATTAAATTTTTTTTTTCCATTTGCTCTCGTGCGGCGTTTGATTTCAATTGAACCTGATGTTAATTGTTGTGTTAATGGTTGTTGTTTCCTATAGTTGCTATTTTAAATAATTGGCGCAAATTTATACAGCATCTAATTGAAAACTGAAAGTTATTGCTATTCTCATTCTTATTGGACTATGCATGTATGTTAACGACCTTAAAAGGCATCCCCTTGTACATACACACATGCACACACAGCGTGTCAGTGTGACCCAATTTGATGTTCTCGTTTAATGGAGAAATGCTTAACTTGCAAAAGTCAAAAGTTTTTTGTCTTTTTATTATTTCGTAGCGTTTTCGTTTATCGCAATAGAAACCTTTGGTGGGCTTTTGCATATGAGATAAAAATAGAATTGTGAGAAGGTTGAAGGAGGTGAAGTTGTTGTTGTTGATAATTTCGAGAGACATTTTGCGTCGTAAGATTGTCAATTATACCTCGTACTCGTCAAGCTGAACATGGCGAACTGAAATGGCTGCCTCTCCATAATTAGATTGATTTAATACATCTTTTTTTTTAAATTCAGTTGGAGCAAAACTGTAATTTAATACAAAACACTCGTGTTTAGTCAATGTCTTAGTTCAAGGTTGTGCCAATATTATACCCTGTAGCCTTGAGTTTAGTACAAGTAGTGTATATGCATTTCGCCGAAAAATTAAAAAAAAAAAGTTGGGAAAAAACGCTCGTGTGGAGGAACTTTAAGCGATAGCCATTTATTATGCTTATAAAAACTCATATATTATATGAGAATTTATTAGTATTTTAGTATTTTTATTTTTCTACTGTTCCCACGTTTGACTACAGGGTATCCACCGATTGAGCAGTCTGAACGAATATTTTAGGGCTTGTTTATCTGGCTTCAAGTTTTTCGAATTTTTGTTTGTATACGAGTATTATAAATTTTTTTTGAGTTTGTGTTGACATTTTGCAGTCTGCACTTGGTTAACAGCAGCAATTGTACAGTTGACGTGGCTAAAGGTAAATAAAATGTACATTTAAAAAAAAAAAGACAACTCTTTTTTTTTGGGGCTTTAAAGTGCCGTTAACTGTAAGCCGTTTGCTGGACACGCTTATCGGCCAAAATCTATAGAAGCAGCAAACAAAAGCACAAAACAAAATAATGAAACGAACACAGCAAAGAGAGGCCCCAAAATGCATTGGCCGCAACGACAGAGAGAGATAGATAGACTAAGAATGAGACTGTCAGAGAGAGAGTGGGACATATGTGGGGGGGGGGTGTTTAAGAGAGAGCTTTGTCAATGCTGATGTTTGATGTTGATGATGTGCTAACGTCGACGGCTTCGCTTCCTGTTGTCACCACGTATATATGTACATGCTATATACGTATATAGGGTGTGGGAGATGTTGCAACGGCAACTTACAACTCAAGACGTTGCCATTGTGTGGGCAATAATATAATACAATGGGTGTAACTATTTTGGTCAACACAAGCAGAACCAAGGGAAAAAGAGGAAGTGAAAGAGGAAAAGATACAGCTACAGATGAATATGAAAGCCAAGACGATGTCCAATTGGAAACGTTACAGTCCAATTGGATTATTCTCAATACTCTATCAATCGCATGCAGATGTGCTGAGTGTTGGTAAATGCGTTGTATGTCTGTACGTAAGTATGTATGTATACAATACATACTATGTATGCATTTACCTATTGTTGTTCCTTTGTTTGAAAAAGCTTTGCGTTGTGCTCTTTGTCTTTTTTTTTTATTTTAGATTAGACAACGATTGTAACAACACCAGAAAGAACTACGAACGAATGAGTGCAAAACTGAGAGACAGAATATATATAGTAGTTAGTTTTATGATGAAAGATGAGAGTAAATCAATTAACTGTTTGCAACTTTTAAATAGTTTCTCTGTACAGGGTGAAGCAAGAGTAATTATCTAATAATAATTGTTATGTTTTTGAAACCAACGTTGGTTGCTTTCACATGCCAAAATATTTGTTGACAAATTTGAGACAATTTATGACAGTGAATAAAGCTTATTGTTAAATATATTTGATTTATAAAATACAACAAATTTAATAGTTTTCTTCAAATTTTTGTCTCTAAAATTAATTTTCAAAAATTAAATCTGACATTTTAGAACTTTCTAGAAATTTGTAGAGCATACCAGATTAATTTGTTGTGCTTTTAAATAAATTTCCTAAAGATTACAAAAATAAAGTATATTATAGGCTTATAAATGAAGAAGGTCTATGTTCTCGTTTAAATTATAATTAATTTAAATAAGTTTTGGAAGATAAAATTAAAACAGAAAACGAAATTATCTCTTTAATTAGTACTAAAAAAATCTAATTTTTAAATTCTGATTTCTGGATATGTTATCTAATTTCGAATTGACAGCCCAAGTGCAGAACGTCTAACGTGCCCATCTCTAGTGCCAATGCTTTGTTAATCGATTACAGATCTTTGCAATGTAAAATATTAACATGCAATGTTATAAAGAGATGCATATAAATATTATTATATATTTATATGTGCACATGTACATGTATTGTAATTACAGGCAAGCTTCTGCAAAAATTAACTGTTTATCGCTACAACAATATAAAGAAAACAAAAGCAATAACAACTACTACAGTAGTCACAGCATCAGCAGTAAAAACAATCACAACAACAACAAGAACAATGGTTAAGCGGTGCCCTTGATAAGCGCTCTTTGGTCTTTGGCTGTGCCAGTCAGTGACTGTCCCCAGAGAACGGACAGCAGTCGAATCCAATGGGAATTTAGTTGGAACAAGCTATCGATTAAGTGCTCCAACGGCAGCGACTGCGACTGCTACTGATAACTGTTAGCAGCAGCAGTGGCAGCGACAGCGAATCTTAATTGATTTCTAGCAAATGTAAAACCAACAAAGACAACAACACTCTGAGTAATTGCACACGCACATATGCACACAAGAAAGCTGTTGCAGTTGAAAAACAAAGCAAGTGCAAGAAATTGATAAAGTGGGTGGTGGGAGATATATAAAAAAAGAATACCAATCGCAACTGTATCAACAAAATATATATATACACACACGCACATAAAAACACTGCATGCATGTGTGTGTGTGTGTGCAGTGCGTATGCAAGTAAATGAACTGCGACGAAAACGACGCTGGCAGCGCTGCCCGGCCAGGCCAGTTTATAAATGTATTAAGTACATACATCTATAGATATGTACAAACTGACACATTAGTTACTGGCTAATTATACAACACTGAAAACTTATAGCCCATGGGGTCAGCGTAAATGAGAGAGCCAAAGAGAAACATAGAGAGAGAGCGCCCGCGAAAGAGAGTGAAAATGCAAGAAATGTAATAGCGGTTTACGGCACTTTGGATCAGCAGCTGCTGACAAGGTTGCCACCTGTTTAGTTCTTTGATAAATTTACATTATTTCAATTGCAAATTGCCGACGACAACGACAACGACATCGACTATAAACAAAATAAAAACAATAAGCGGACACATTCACCTTTTCTTTGCGCCTTAATAAAAATGCGCCACAAATTTCAATTGAAATATGCAACGGCGAGATGTCCGCTCAACAATTGCGCGCGGTGGGGGCTATGAAAATTGTTGCACGTTAAGTGGAGCATGGAGCAAATGAGCGTAGCGTAAAAAAAAAAGTTAAAAATAAAGAGAACGTCGGCAGTGTATTAGATGCAGAGCGAGTGAGAGGGATAGGAGAGACAGGCAGGCGACAGGACGTTCGTTTCTTAGTAGTGTTTGCTGCCTATTTTCACACTCGGCTGCGCCATACAAACACACAAACACAAACATATACACTAACACAACGTATTCACAAACAGCCATACGTGTAGTACACTTGATATTTTGTTGTTGTCAATTAACGCATTTACTGGCAGGCAGCAAAAATAACAACTACAATAAAATACAAATTCATTTTAACAGCAACAAAGACACAAACAAAAGAAAACAGAAAATATAACATGGCAGCAAAATTTCACCATACAACAACAAAAACACCACAAAAAAAAAAATAAGAAAAAAAATACCAACTGTCAGCAGAGCGCGCTCTGGCTTCCCCTCTATGGCCCCATCCCCCACTGACTCTACTGACTAATCTTCGCGTTTTGTCTTCTTCGACATCGTCGTCATCATCATTATCGTCATAATCGTTTGCTTAATGATGATCTGTCATTTGATGTATACATTTTGACAATTTAATGTTAACATCTGTATTTGTAGCGTGATTTTGTACACTTACATATTGATTTGACACAGTGTATTGATCCGTAAATAGTTAATAAAATTGCGATTTGCGCGCACGCACTACCGACTGTTTTCGCCATTTTTCTTGTTCCACCCGCACGACAAAACGCACACGTCCGCAGTCACTGAAAATTAGAATATTAATGGCAAACACGGCAGCCACAAGAGGTACAATTACACCAAAACGGGTACACTCTTGCTTTTGTGGGTACACTGAAACGTTCGTATTCAGAATGATACACTTTTTAAGTGCACGAAACACAGAGAAAAAAAATCCATTTTTTGTTTAAAAAATACAAACATAATTTATATATTATTTGTCAAATTGATGTGCAAATTAATTTAAAAATATAAAATATCAGCCTTCTTGTATTGAAAGTTGTACATTTTTCTTTATAAACGGTACAAAATATATTTTCAAGTTGCAACCATGGGGCAAACAAAATCACGACTCGCATCGTGGTATTTTGCTCGCACCAACTGGTCCCACTGTTTTGCCTGCAATAGCGCGATTCAGAATGTGGTATTTTTTTATTGGCAAATATAAAATACTGAGCTCAAAGTAGTTGTTTTAAATATAATTTAACTGAAAATATGAAGTTTATCTATTTTTTTTACAATCGACATTATATAAAAACACCACTGCATAATTTATTTACGGTGCGATAAATACCAACCAGAAATTAAACGCCAATTTTATAAATGAAAGACTAAAACTTGACAATAAGTAGCAAATTATAAACTGAGTTAATTATTTCTTCCATAGTTAATTGACACAATTAGCTTGCATAGGTTTTTAATTTAAGTAATTTAATCGGTATTTTGCGATTGGTAGCTATTTGGTATTATTGTTAAGAAAATGTTAAATAAAATTGTGATTTACAAACATGCAACTGGATAAAATATTTAAACGTTGAGTGTAAAAATGAGTGGCTAAAATCTAAATGGACAGAAATTCAGTTATAAATGTTATGGACAAAATAATCGCCGTTATATTTACAAAGATATTTCTATGTAGTATAGAAAACATATCGAAATATCGATACTCGCGTAGATATCATATGCAAAACATAACAGCCTCCTAACATTGCTCACAGCTAGGGATGACAAAAAAATTTATTAATCGATTATTGAATTATATGATTAATTGCAATTAATCGAAGAAAAATAAAAATAATCGATTAATCAAATGATTATAATTTTTTTTTTTTTTAACTTTTTTTTATAGTTTTATAAGATATTGTGTAATGCTATGCCATTGTATAGCAAAAAAAAACTAAGAACAATAATTAAATGCGCAAAAAATATAAGTATTTATTAATTTATTAAGTGTAAAATTGAAAAACAATCATTTTGAAAGATGTGCGGTGGTTAACCTGTTCCTAATTTCAGTAGCAGCAGTAGCACCCGCTTACGAGAATAGGCGCTCTGCTGGCACTGAAGTGCTTATAAGGAAACAATATCGATCAGCGATTGTGTACAGTTTTGGGTACACTGTACGCATCTCCTTCCAGCCACTGACCACGTTGCGTTTTAACTCTAATACAGGAACATTTGAGACAATTCGTGCCGTTTTTTACGGCGTTTGTGTGACAGCGACTTGTGGTGGGCCTTCCGCCATTTCAATCCGAATGTTCTTCATTACAGATGCCAAGGCAACAGAATCTTAAAAATTAATTTCTTTTAAATCGAGGGTCCAGCAAAGTTGATGCTGCCAATAAAAATGAATGCTCCATTGCAATGCATTGCTCCAAATCGCCGGTCAAAACTTTGGCAACGACGCGATTATTTGATCGAATAATCGATTAATGTTTCAATTAGTCGCAACCCATTTTGCGATACAATTAAATCGCCAATGGAAGAAAAATAATCGATTATTGTGTATCATATGATTAATCGTGCCATCCCTACTCACCAGTGCTGCCAACTCTTTCGGGCAATAAAATGCTAGAAACGGCTAGATCAAATTCAAAAATAGCCAGAAAGAATGCCATTTTAGTTTTGATGAATATTTTTAAATATATATTGTCATTAGTAAATTGATAAACAATTATCGAGCTCAATGAAATCGACATTCTCCTCAGCAGTGTACAAGTAGTTTGTACCAATCATTTTTAAGTACTTTTGAGGCACTTTAATATAAATTAATTTGTGTTTAATAAGAAGTTAAAGTTTTTAATATTGTGTTAAAATTATTAATTACCGTATGTGTAAAATCGAATTAAGTGTGTCAATGTTCATTGAGTTCCTCAGGTTCGATTTTACAATGTTCATCTGACTAAACACTCGTTCGACTTCCACGTTTGACCACGGCAGCGATAGTAAATTAAAGACAAAAGAAGCTAACGCTTTAAATCGGTGATTACCGGCCGAATGCACATAACTGTTTGCTTCAGCCCAAAATTTCACGGTGCAATCCGTAATTTCCCATTTTAAAAGATGTATATTGTTGTACTGCAGAAGGAGCTGTTCAATCTGAGGGACAGGCAGTTTGAAATGCTCTAGGATTTTAATAACAGAGCCCTTTTTAGCATTGAATATAAGAGGCCAGTTTGATTTTCAAAAATGCCAAATTTCCCGCCAGCAGCTAGCTTACAATTTTTCCTGCATTTGACAGTTGAAAAATACCAGATCTGGCCGGTAAAAGGCTAAGTTGGCAGCACTGCTACTCACAGCTGCCACTCTGCTGTTATTGTTCAATCTAACTGGGTCAGTTTACAACTCGCTGCTGTTTGCAATTTAATATACATGTTTAATTTTTTTTTAAATATTATTTTTACAAATGTGGAAAAAAAGTGTTAAATTTGGCGCGCTTGCCAAGTTGTCAATGTGATAAGTTTGTGTATGAAAAGTGTCAAATGACAACAACACCAAAATGCAAGTGACGTTGTTCGCTGACGCCGATGCCGGCAAATGCAGCACATACAAAAACAAAGCGCGTGTGCTTGTGTGTGTGCAGTGTTGAGTATGCTGTGTGTGTGTGTGTTACAGTGTGCGCAAGATTAGATCACTTTTGTTGGTTTTGTTGTTGTTGTTGTAGTTGCGAGTGCATAATAAACACATGATTTAATTAATATCGCATGCGATTCTTGGAATTGCATAATCAATGAATGTTTTGTCCATTGCGTGTGCGTGTGAAATGCGTCTGCAGCTGCTGCCGACAGCGAACTGCGCGCGCGTCATCAGTGTGTGTGTGTGTGTGGGCGTCATTTCGACGGAATAAAAGTGACATAAATGCTTATAAATAAGTACTTAATCAGGGGTGCCACAGAAATCGCATTCACTTGAATTTCGCCTAAATTTGTATGAGATTTAAGTGAAATTCAAGCGAAAGCGATTTCTGTGGCAATCCTGAATATCTATTGATTGTCTCACAAACAAGCGTTGATCAGCTGCTGTCTGGATTTTCAAATTGTTGCCACTGTGCCACTGCTTCTACTTATTGTTGTTGTTGTTGGTGAGCGCGCGCAATTTTTCTTTTCAAATGATCGAAATGAGTCAAAACAATGTTGGCCAACAATTGGCGGCTAATGCAATTCGCTGCGCTTGTACATTTTGTTGTTTGTATGTACTAATTTTGTGTTGTATATTTGGGCAATGCAACGTGCTTGACCTACATTTTTATGCTTTATGTATCACAATTCTTTCAATGCGCCAGTGCAAGAGAGTGAGAGAGCGTGAGCAAGAGAGAACTACCGTAAAAAGGGGGACAGAACGGGTGCAACAGCATTGTTGTTTGCATTGCGCTCCCACTCCCACATCTCATATATAATCGAAAATATATATATGTATGTGCACTTGCAAACAAAGCGACTTTCAATTAGCAATTGAATTTTGTACTTTGATACAATATGTGAGCAGCAACCGCAAAACACACACATACATCCTAGCAGAGCACTGTTATTTAACAGCCGAAGAGCATAACATGCAATGCAAGTTAACAGTACTGCGGTTTCCAAAAAACAAATTTCGTACGTGCATGTGATATATGTATATATATACTATATAAATGATAAATCCAGAAAGATTCAAGTGGCAATATGCTAATAAATTCAAAAGCCAGATAAGATTGTGTGGACTCTGCCACAGTCGGGGCAAACAAGCAATACGCTAACGTGTATTGCACTTTAAAGTACAAGTAAGAGCTAACAAAGTCCATAAAATATTTTTTTAAGTGTAACATCAAAAATGGAGCAACAACATGTGAGGGTCGGTCGCAGCTGATAATGATAATTGGGTGATAATGAGACAACAGATTCAGTTCCGCTTCGATAACCGATAAGCACGCAGCGTGCGTGTGTTTGTGTTTCGTTAAACGGCCTGTCACCAATCACCGTTACAAATTAAACTATGTTTATATAACTGTATGTGTGTGTGTGTATTTGTATATATGTATGTACATGCAACAGAGTCATGTATGTACTTCAATGTGACCCTCTATGTAACATTTTGTACATAAAAAATGTTTTTGTTCTACGTATTTCACATACAGTGTCTCTCAGCTTTTAAATGAATTTATCTTTTATTGGAATGGAGCTATAATTAATAATTAAACGCAGATTCGCTAAGTAATCCATAAACTTGAGAAAAATAATTAACTTTTTTTTAAATAATAAAAATCACTTAATACTAAAGTCAAAAAAGCTGTGAATAATTGTGTATAATAACTGTGTATAATAGAAGTTGATCATATTTCACAATTGTTTAAGCTTTGTTTTAGTTAGTTACAGATTAAATCAATCAATTTCTGAACTATTTGTTGGCTTATTTGCTTTTTTTAACTACAGCTGCAAACATGAAACTGTGTCAAGTTTAAAAAAAGGACAACTCCAGAGCGCAGTCAGTGAGAGCAGCACCGTCCAGGCAACAAGTTGTGAACCCAACCTAACGAATTAACTAACGAAAGCAACAAGAAGACGTGAAGAAGAAGAAGAAGCAGCAGGAATAGCAGGAGGAAGGAGCAACAATGCACCATCGAAGGAACGGTCAGTGTCAGCCATTGGTGGGCAATGGCGACTGCAAGGACAAACAGGATGCAACAGCAGCTCCAGCTTCAGTTGCAGTTCCATCTTCAGCTCCAGCTCCGGTTCAGGTTCCAACTGTAGCTTCAGTTACAGTTACAGCTTCTCAAACGCTGTCGACAAGTTGTGGGTGTTATTTTTCATTGGCCTGCTCGATTGGATCGATGAGTTTGGCGTGTGGCAGCTTGTGGAATATTCCCAACACCACCGACCGCATCACGTTGCAGCGTGGATTGTTTCTCACCTCGCTGGGATTTATCTACTTTGTGTCCCTGACGGACTTTTGCAACAAATATCTGCTAGAAACGAAGCGGGGAAAACAATTTCGGGATAAATATCGGCTCATGGTATCTGATGTACTTGAAATAACCAATAAGTAAGTACTAGAACTATATCTCTGATGTCTAACGATATACATAATATAATTTTCATTTATTTATTTCATCAATTATATATTTATTTATTTAATAAACAAACTGCTCTTTTGAATTAAATTACACAATTGAAATCACAAAAACTTAAGTTGGGATAACAATTTAAAAACGAGTGGGAAAGGCTATAATCGAGTTCCCGACTATAGGATACCCGTTACTTATTTAAATAAATTTAAAATATGTTTTAATGCATGCTTTTAGGCACTTACATTGCTGAAAAACTTAAATCATCCATTACCACCTTTCTATTTGTCCGATCTTGTTACGATTTAGTAGGATGATAGGTATTAATAGTACTTAACGTTAATTAGTAAAATAATCCTAATATCTTGAAAACTGTGTGTGCGGTGGCTTTTCGCGATTTACGGAGGCGGAAAGGAGCGTGGCAAAAATTTGAAACTAACTTGATTTGCGTAGGGGCTTAAAGAAGTCTGTGTGCCAAATTTGGTTGCTCTAGCTCGTATAGTCTCTGAGATCTAGGCCCTCACACAGACGGACATGGCTATATCGACTCGGCTGTTTATGCTGATCAAGAATATATATACTTTGTTGGATCGGAGATGGTTCCTTCTCCCTGTTACATACGTTTCAACGAATACAATATCCCCTTTTACTTATTTTTTAAGTAACGGTTATAATGAATAAAAAAGTCTAACAAAATTACAATTAATAATATTGATAATAATATAAATAATAGTAATAATAATAGTAATAATAATAATAACAATTAATAGTTGGTTCAGGGCCATTGACCAAACCCAAAAAAATCCCAATTGCCTTGACTTCTGCCAACAACTCACTTTTATTGTTCGAGGATGCAAACTCATTCACATACACTCATTTATTCATATAAGTATGTACATTTATTCATTCATTCAGTTCAACGACGGGTCAAGGTCAAGTATCCAATAACTGACACTTGCCAAAAATCAGTGCAAATCTGACAGAGAGAAAAAGTCATAATTTCAGGGAACCCTTTAGAATGTACTCGTGGAAAAGTCTAAACTTGCGAACCCATTAAGAGCCATTGTCCTGTGCGAGTACAGAAAAAAATCTTTAAAATTGCTGTTATTTTAACTAGAAAAATAATTTTGCAAAGTTCTTTTTGCGATTAAATCGCATTCAATGTGCTAAACACCCGAATATCAGTTGTAGTTATTTTGAAATTTACAATTTTTTTTTTGCATTTTTTAAAAGCATGTTTTTTAAGTGCCTTAGGTTTTTATTACTTAAATAAAACAAACAAATTTGAGCATTTTTGGTTTTAAACACTCTTGGCTCTAAATGGGCTAAGACAAAATTAAATAATAATAATTTATATTAACTTGAACTTATGTTTTAAGAGTCTTTTTCGAAATAATTGAAAAAATACTTTTTTTTAAACAGTAGTTCACTTTGATACCTATCAAAAGCGATATAATCTAGCTCAATTTTTCGAACATATGCCTATTCTAACATTTAAAAGCAACTGTAGAAAATTTCAACAATTTATTTCCACTGAGAAGCCAGTTCAATGTAGACAGTTGCCCATATCAGGAACATAATATACTTTATGGGTATTGTAAATGTTGCTATCAATTGCGTTACACATAGCGTATCAAATTTACTAACAACATATTCACCTACATATGTGTGGTACCTCCACAAGTTTGCCATGATACGGTTTTTGGGTACATTTGAAATTGTTTTGGATGATCATTCAATGGATTACAAGCTAAATTCTCGTTTCTCAAAAGCGCCATAAACAATGCTAAGTAGAAACAAAAATAAATATATGAATACGTCCCATTGAATGCGCTTTTGAAATTCACATCGGTGTCCATTCAAAACTGGTTCGTCTAATCCCTCCCCCCTGGTATCTCCGAGGCGTGTCGACTCTACGTTGAAGCGCCTCCAATTGATGAGTGTGAATTAAACGGTGTGTAGAATTGTTTAGCGCATTTTGAATGGAATCCATCGAATTCTCCCCTTCCGACGCGAGTAGTCCATGTTGATAGTGTTTAAATTGATTATACAATTGTTATACGGCGATCGGATCAGATGACTACCTTACATTGTCGAAGCTGAGAACTGAGAAACTGTTATATAAAAACTGTTATACTGAAACTGTTATACAAAACGGTTATACGAAGCATTGAGCTCAGTTTGCAGTCAAATTTATTTTTCGATGTCATACAGCAACTGTTATACTGCGCACTGTTATACATTATATAACAGAAATGTTTATTTGTTCTGCATTCAAAGCTTGTATAAAAAAACTGTTATATTGCACACAGTTTAAATGTCCAATTAAAAGTGAAATACAGTAAAGGCAGCTGTTATACATCAGATCTTACAGCGCAAGCTGAGAAATGCACTTGAAGCAATTTGATTGTGAGATTTATATTGCTGTTATACATATTTGTAGTTATTTGAAAGTGAGTTATCATGCTAAACTGTTATATTATTTAGCTAGCTGTTATGAATGAAATAATTGGAGCGTTGTGATTACTTGAATATTTTGATTGCGACGCATTACAGTTGATTCGATTCGGCAAGTGTTATACATAGTATAGATTCTATGACGCACGAAATAATCACTTGAAATGATAATCAACCCTTTGTCTGGATCTCTGCTTGCCTATCCCGTTAGACTGTCCCTACATGTGTATGTATGTATGTATGTATGTATACACACACATACAATTTGCACCCCAATAGACAAAGCGTTGACATTCGCGGCTCTAATGTTCATTGGGAGTGTAACTTACACTGTCTGTGTGTGTGTGTGGGTGTGGGTGTGTGTATGTGTCGAGGTGTGTGTGTGGGTGTGTGCCTCTATTGTTGTTGATAAGTAAACTGTGGCTGACAGTTAAGACAAATGTGTGTGTTTGGGCAGCGTCAAATAAAAACATACACAGTGCTCGACCTGAAGATACCCTGTAAATGGTTATCACATAACCAACGCCTTTTGCCCTTAGTCTTCACTCAACAAATCTGAAATTGGATTATAGACATGTATCTTTAAAGAATGCTCGACTAGAAAATACCCTGTAAATGGCTGTGAAGTAATGCAATTTAGCACATAACCCAAACTTTTCACTCAACTTGTCTGCAAAGAGACGATAGACATAAATTTAAAGAATGCTCGACTAGACAATACCCTGTAATTGACATTAAAAGTAAGACAAGATGGATAAAATACGTTGATGGCACATTGTTCACCACTAGCGGATACCCTGTAAAACGCTGCGAGATTACATAGAATACCACATAACACACGCTGTTTGCCTTCACTTTTCACTTTGTTGATTTTCTATGACATGTAGACATAAGTGATCAACTAGCGGATATCCTGTAAATGTAACCTTACCCAGTTCAGCTGTTTTAAAATTTGGTCTGCAAATGAAGCATACCCCATTAGTGGGCACTCTATTTTACAGGGTATGCCGGGGTATAACGAGCAAAAAGGAAAACATATTGCGAGTTTAATAAGTGAGAAGGGGTTTGCTTAGTTTCATTGACTAACGACTGTGCGAATGACGGCAATTTGTGTGCAGAGAAAGAGACGGAAAGGGAAGATAGAGAGAGAGAGAGAGAGAGAGAGAGAGAGAGAGAGAGAGAGAGAGACGAGCTCGTGGCCAGCCTTGACTTTGATCATAAATCTTAATTAGACATAGTTGTAGCATTTTATTATTATTATTGCTATTATTTTGCTAGTTACTGTTGTTGTTGTTTAACATTTTATTATATTTACCCAGTAACCGATATTAATATCAAGTACAAATTGCCATTGATTGTTATAAATGTGAAGAAATGGGGATACTATATACTCTATAAATATGTACTATATACATACATATATTGACACCTGGGGGCATTCATTAGCACTGAGAATTGTAATGCGTCTATTTTCGAGTGGGCAACGAACACAAATTTCAAGGTCGAATGAACAGTAAACACGTCAAACTTGAATCCAAAGGAGTGCCAAAGATTATCACTGACAATAGAAAACGGAAGGAGACAGAGAGAGAGAAAGAGAGTAAGGCGGAAAGCGATAGAACATAAGGATAAAGAGCCAAAAAAACACTTTGCTAATTGGAAATTTTTTGTTGATTTCCCTGGTAATTTATTTGATTATCAAGTTAAATGGAGCAACCTGCAAATTTATCGATTTAATATAGCGAGAAATTTATTTCATTACTCTCAAGCATATCTGTTAAATAATGATTAGTAATCATAGTCATTAGTAATTAAATTATTTTTGTTTAAAAGTCGAACTAATGATTAAATTAGGATTATTTTCGGTTTTGCCCAATTATTTAATGATTACGATTACAAAAAATCAGAATTAATCTAAAATTATTACAATTATTCAAAAATAATCAGAAAAAATCAAAAATAATCTTTTTGAGTATTCGAATTATTTTTGATTTTTTTCTGATTATTTCAGATTATTTTAGTTTTTTTTAGATTATACAGCAAAAGTATTTTGGCACCCTTTAAAGTTAGTTCTAGCCAAATTTTGAATGTTTGGTATCAATAAAGAAAGGTCTTTTGAATTCCTTTCGAATGGTGCAATACTTTTCTCAACCCATTAGGTACGCATTGAAATTTTCGAATATTTGAAAACGTCAACTTTTCCAACTTTTTTCCTTGATTATTTAAAAAAAATGTTTTGATGCAGAAAGTTTCTTTAAACAATTTTAATAGTAACTGGAAAAAACAATTTTTCAAATATATCTTCGCTAGTATTTTTTATAATTTTTTGAAAATGGCGAAAAAGGCACTTTTTGCATTAATAGGAAATTTACACTGAGACCCGTATGAGGCCGTAACGAAAAAAAGCCGGTATATGGCCCGTAAGTAGGCCTTTACCATACAAAATTTGACAGTTAGGTTCAAATATAAAGGCTCTACGGCGTGCCGGTATTTGATACCGGCGTCATTACCGGCATACTTTTGATCAAATAGGTGGCAACTCTGGCTAAAATTGATAAGAAATCGATTTACCACCACAAAAAGTCTGAGGGCTCGAATTTTAAAAATGAGCTCTATATGCAGAAATGCTCAACGAAAACCATTAAACATATGTAACTCCGGACATATTAAAATAAGGCAATAGAATTAAAAAAGATAAATTGATATTCTTTGTCCCCCCTCATTCAAAATATCCGCCAGGATCCCTTATGCAGATTTTAAAATTCTGGTTGGTTTATTTGTGATAAGTGATATTTGTTTTCTATACAAAAAAATACATAATTAGGGGCGACTTCAAAACGGCAAAGGAAATATTGGTCACAAGCTTCTATGGGTCGTTCCTCTAAAGCATCATTGAACCAATTTAGCACCACCTTAAATCACTTGCAAGCCGCCAATGTCCGGCTAATGCTTTGGTTTACTTGCACGAGCATCATTGTCTTTGCGGCACTAATTTTTCCATCCATTTGATGAATTTTTCTATTTATTTTGGTTTAATTTATAATAGAAGCAATTTCACAATTTTACACTTCGACGTCAAAATATCGGTTTTTTTTACCGGCCTACCAGTGTAAACGACTTTCGCCGTAAGCTAAGGCTTTTTGCTTACCGGTCTCAGTGTAAATTGCCTATAAAATGAGGAAAAAGTGCCTTTTAGATTATTTTTTATTATTTCCGATTATTTTTGAAAAATTTAAGATTATTTCTGTTTTTTTGTAATCGAAATCATTAAATAATCACAGATTTTTTAAAAGTAAATTATATAGTCACTACGATTATTTCCAAAAATAATCTAATTGATTAGTTATTCTAATCGAAATTTAACAGGTATGCTCTTAAGATAATCAAGTCAAATATTGTGCCAACGTAAGCTGTTTTTTTCAACTAGAGCTAGGACATTCGGTAAACGAATAAATCGTTATTTAATCGTATATCGTTGAATCCTACATACTTTGACTATAATTGAATCCATAACAAGAAAATATAGTTGGGGTATGTAATCATTTTAGTTTTTAAAGATTATTTAATTAAGTTTCATTGCTAAAAAATGAGCATAATTTACTTCTACGAACTTATGTCAGATGAGATTGATTACAGTTATCTTCTTGTTAACAAGTTGATATAATTTACCACAATATTTAAGAAAGTTTAACCATTTTTTGTTTGTTTTTGATTTAGTGTTTGATACCTTCCTTGACCTAATATGAGTCGTTAAAAATTAGCTCTATTATATTATATAAATTTAAAAACATATTATTGTCAAGAAATAAATAAAGTACATTTTGTGCGATGAACCGATGAACTGATTACAGTTCATTTTTATATATGCCATATATATGTATATGCCATATGTAGATCTATAGATCTTATGTGTAGAGATAATGAAGCACATTTCATATTGCAATAATTGATAAAAACGACTATCAGCTGATAATCCTTTTTATTTTTCATTCAGCGCTAGTCTCTCTCTCTCTCTCTCTCTTTCTCTGTATCCCGCTGCTTTTGTTCCGTTGTTCTCAGTTCATAGTGCATCTTTCGCTTCAATGATTTAATAGTTTCTTTTCAATGGGCACAGCTTGAAATAATGACAACGATGTGCTCATATTGTACAACAACAGCGTCAAAAGCATCACAATCATCCCCAAACCCCAATCTCTACCCTCTACACACATACACACACACTAAGAGAACCTGGCTTATTATATAAGGCAACGCCTTGTTTTGTTATTGGCCTTGTCCTCAAGCCTGACCATGAACTTGTGTCCTCCAAGGCCAGGCATCAAATGAAGTCATAATTCCCCCGACAATAGAGAGGGAGAAGAACCAACAACCAACGACCAACTATATCAAATAACCATAAGTGGGAATTATAATAAACTTGAGCTAATTTATAATTTTCAGCTTAACCAAAAAGAAATGGGACGCGGGGGAAAATCGTTTGTGTTTTTGGGTGTGTGTGTGTGTGTGTCAAGATTATAATCGAAAATGTTGTTGTGTGGTGTGTGTGTGTGTGTGTGAAAAATGGGCACGCTGTAAATTCATATAAAATGTCCTTGGACCTGCGGGTATGGGTTGGGAATGATGGGTTTTCGGTAATATGAACTTCACTTGCGATTCTTCTTTTTGCCGCGTGCTTTGCATTTACGCTTCTTTTTGTTGTCGCACTTGGATTTCAGGCAAATGTTGCTCGTGTTGCAACAACAGTTGTTCTCCAATTGAAATGACACGGACTTACAACAACAGCAACTAGACGTATCAATATCCTCATAGGTGACGGCGGCAATATGTGGCACGATTGCCGGTGTTGTGGCAGCAACTGTTGGTGTTGGCATTGGTATTGGTATCGGTGTTGGTGTTGCTGCTTCAATTGGTGGTGGTGGTGGTGTTGTTGTTGTGTCGTTGCCAGCGCTCATGCGAATGGGAGCATGAAAACATATATTGGCACCACCAACTGATCTTAAACGCGTCACATTTGGCTGAAAATCGAGCAATGTTAGCTGTTGTTGCTGTTGTTGTTGTTGCTGTTGTTGTTGTTGTTGTTGTTGCTGTTGTTGTTGCTGGGGCTGCTCTTGCTGTTGCTGCGGCTGATCTTGCTGTTGCTGCTGCTTTTCGTGTGCCAGCAATTGTTGCTGCTGCTCCTGTATTAGCTGCTGTTGCTGCTGCAATTGTTGCTGCATTTGCTGCAACATTAGCGTATGCTGTTGCTCCAGCTGCAATTGTTTCTGCTGCTGCTGCTGCTGTGGCTGTTGCTGTTGTTGCAGCAACGTTTCTTTTGGACGCTGTTGCTCCTTGGGCATTGGATGCTTTCTCAGCTGCTTCACAAACGACGAATATTTGGCATCTACAACAAGTGGCGGTGGCTTCAAATTTTCTTTCTCCTCCTCCTTCTCCAGCAACATTTTTGGCTGCCGTTGTTGTTGCTGTTGTTGCTCCTTGGGCATTGGATGCTTCCTCAGCTGCTTCACAAACGACGAATATTTGGCAGCTACAACAAGTGGCGGTGGTTTCAAATTTTCCTTCTCCTCCTCCTTCTCCAGCAACACTTTTGGCTGTTGTTGTTGCTGTTGCTCCTGTTGCTCTGTTCCTGAATCCGACTCAACATCTGTGCTGCCCGGCGATGTTGTTGGCTGCACTTGCTCCACATCCGTTGGCTCCGTGTCCGCTTTGCTCGTCTTGTTTTTGTTGTTGTTGCGACGCCCGTGACGCGTTGTTGCTGCTGTTGTCGTCGTCTGATTGAGACGTCGCATCATCGGACGATATAAATAACGTATGGGCAGCGGCTTTTTGCCTCTTGCCAACGGCTTGGATACAAAATATTGATAGCTGATATCAATGCCATCTTCAATTGTGCGCGGCACTTTGTGTTGTGACACACGCAATATTTTTGGAGCAACAGTTGCTGCTGTTGTTGCTGTTGCAGCTGCAATTGTTCTTTGTTGTTGCTGTGGCTTTGCTGGTGGCAACCGTTGTTGTTGTTGTTGTTCTTGCTGCTGTGATTGCTTAAACAATGTGCGTTTTTGGGGCTTGCTAACAACAGCAACTGTTGCTGGTGTGGCGGCAAATGCTGCTGCTGTTGTTGTTGCTGTTGCTTTGGCAATTTTCGTTGCTGTTGTCGCTTTGCGTTCGGGCATTTCGGGCACAATTTTAATAACTGTTGCTGTGAGTTTGAGGCTACGATTGCCGCCAGTTTGTTGCACCAACAACGGTTTGTCGTAGCTGTGATCGTGACACCAAATGCCGCTGCTGCTGCAACTGATGCCGAGTACTGTTTGATAGTCGTTGCTGCTGTTGCTGTTCGTGTTGCTGCTGCTGTTGGGACTTGGCTTGGCCGATGGCAATTTGCTGTTGTCGACGAACGTCGTCTGACCAACGCCGTCCGCCTGCAACAGCAAAGTCTGTTGCTGTTGCAGTTGCAACTGTTGCTGCTGCTGCTGTCGCTTTGGTTGCTGTTGTTTCAGTTGCGCCTGCTTCAGCTCATCTGCCAGCAATATGCGTTGACTGGGCAATGTCAACATTCTTGATGGCCCTTGACTTGATTTAAGCCTTGTCCCAAATGGCTGCAAGTGTTGTTGCTGTTGTTGTTGTTGATGAGAACTCATTACCTCGGCTTGTGGCATGCCACTCAGCGCTGTGGCATCCTGCCTTGCCTTCTCCTCCGCGTCCTCGTCCTCGTCCTCCTCATCCGAAGTTGATTCACTCGATTCCCTAAAGTTGCTCTGTGGCATCAGCAACCATTTGGTTATTAGCGGCTCAATGCCACCACCGCCACGCCCACGTGCACCACCACAGCGCCTTGCAGCACGTGCCCCACTGCGCTTGCCACTGCTGCTGCCATTGGCACTGCCATTTGCAGTTGTTGCTCCTCTTCTGCCTGTGGCATGCCACTTGTAGTCGCCGTTGTCGCTGGCTTGACGTGCCGCACCGCGTTGCCGATTGCCGTTGCCGATTGTCGTTGTTGCCGTCGCCTTTTTGGGTGCAACATCCGCCGCTGTACGGCGTGTGGCAAGCTTCCGATTGCCGACCCCCGTTGCTGCCACATGTTGTTGCAACTCACGCCGCCGGCAGCTGCCAATTGTCTCCAGTTGCTGGCCACGCTGCCACAGTGGCGTGCAGCGTGAACGCGCCACCGTTGCACCACCATCTTCGCCACCACCGCCACCGCCAACACCACCGCCAACTGCCATTGATCCTCCGTAGAAAACGCTGCTGGCATCGATGCCTCGATGCGTTCCCGCTATGAATTTCGATCTATCCGGCGACATTCGATGTCCGGATTTAGCAAACCCAATTTCCAAATTTTTTCCAAAACAAACACAAATCTTTCCGAGTTTTGTTTTCCCGGTTTTTCGATTCTTCTTCGTTTTGTGTGCCCTCTTATAATTGTCCCAAAATTACGTTTGTTTTTCCTTTTTTGTTTGTCGAGATATTTATCTGCCTTAAAACCGTTTCTAGTGGGTGTTTTTTTTTTATTCTAAATTTATAATTTTTGGGATTTTTTTTTTTTTTGGTTTGTACATATTTCCGAAATCATGCAAACTGTTTTTCTGACTGAAGACGCAGTGTCTACTGAGGGACAGAGGGAGGAAATCATTTTACGCTCACATTGTGCGATTAAATTAGAAACATGCGATATTTTATTATATTGTAAATGCGAACACGACACAACATGTTACGACATGCACGTTCGTGTTGACTTCTCTGCATTTTCTTTTGTTTTTCTTTTAATATTATTTTTATTTTGTTTTTTTTAAACAATTTTACTTTAATAGGTAAAACTGCCTAGAAATTTCTAGAATCACATCTTTTTATTTACTTGAAAAAACCAATTAGTGTTTATTTTTAAAGCCCCATTCAGACGAGCACTTTTTCACCGACACTTTTTGTCACAAAAAGTGTCGCTCACTATCGCTCACCGATGGAATAGAACGTGTTCTATTTCCATCGGTGAGCGTCGGTTTTTCGCCGACGCTTTGAAATTTTGTGTGGTCACACGACACGGACAGCTTTTTGACAAAAAGTGTCGGTGAATAAGTGCTCGTCTGACCCGACCTTAATGTTTATTTTCTTAATAACTACTTCAAGGAGCAGTTTTTACTTGCCCAAAACACTAAATATCCATTGTCGCAGATACTTGTAATTTAGCTTGAAGTGAAAGTGACTCTGGAGGACAGTAAGGCAATTTAAAGTTAAACAACTTTAAAATTACTACCAAAAGTCTTGCGGAATTCTAAGCAGCTTCTTAAGTCTTATAAAAACTGTTTTTTCAACATATTTAACGTCTAAGTTAACTTATTGTTGGTCTAAAAGTAACCATGGAGGACAGTAACGCATTTATATTTTATTGTTGAAGGCAAACTGCACAGTTATTCATATATTTATGGAGTCTATTTATGAAAGTTTTCCCATAAAGTGACACTGGAGGACAGTACAGCAGTTGCTCCACTTTATTGGAGGAGAAAACCAAGTGTTAGGGAATCAATGACAGCTGATTAAATGTGCCAGGAGCTACTGTTGATGGACAATGTCTCAAAAAGTGTAAAAAAGTGACAATGGAGGACAGCGTGCGATATATTGATTTATTAAAAATCAGTTCAGGGCGTGCAAAGTTTTTCTAACATGCCAAAACTCGCATCAACTTGAGATAATTATGAAAGTTATTTCAACAAAGTGACCATGGAGGACAGTTTATTTTTATTTAAGCAGAAAAGAAAGCATTGAGAGATTGCAAGCAGTTGCCTTAGCATAAAAAATTGGCTGCTGTCAAGTCTCAACACTTTTGATTTCCGTCTAAATAAAGTGAAGCTGGAGGACAACTTCAAGACTCTCTATCGAGTAAGTCGCTTGAGATTCAAGTACAGTTGCTTCAGCTGCAGCGGCACACAGAGCAATGCGGGATGATGGAGAATCAAACGAAATCGTCGCACTTTTGAAATACTCAAGTCGAGATCCTGGAGCAATGATAGTTGCTCCGCTTTTGGCATGGGCAGGAGATGATCGAGGAGATGTTGGAGGAAGCGTCGTTGTTGCATTGTCATCGGCTCATCGACTGGTGTCGACAGCAGCTGTCTCAACAACCTGGCATTGCGTTGCGGCAATTGCAACTTTAGCTTGCCACGAAGGACACGCAATGTGGTGTGATGGAGACGCTGCTGTTGGCGCCACGGCAACTGAATGTAGCTGCAACTCAGGTGCAACACCAACTGTTGCAACTGGGCGGGATTGAGGGCATCCAGAAAGTGTCGCAACTCTGGCAGCTGCAACTGCGTCATGTACTCCATGCTGGCATTTAATAGACGACGTCCTTGCGGCTTTGGATTCAACTCGTGCAACATGAGATAACGTTGCAAGTACTCAACATGCTGTGGCACGTGCCACATGTCATAGCGAAAATGCGGCAACTCGGCGGACAGGCGGCGATAGAAGTTCGTCAAGGGACGACGGCACTCCGGACTGAGATGTTGCAGTGCCAACAGTTCTTGCAACTGCTGCAACTGTGCCACATCCAGCAGGCCACAAAGGAAACTCTCCTCCAACACGTGAGCCAATTGTTTGGCATCATTTAACTCGAGCAATCGCTGGACATGATCGTTCAACAGCAACTGTTGTTGCAGGTCAAACTGTTGCTGTTGTGGCTGCAACAGCGTTCGCAGCTGAATCATCTCGCCCTCCACATCCATTGTCCGTTGTCCGCTCGGCAATTTCTTGTGGCTGCCGCCGTAAAAGTTAATGCCATACAGGGAGTTCATTTGTCCGCCCAACGCCATTTGACGCTCCATGTAGCGACTCAGCATGTCCGCACCTGTGGCATGCCACACGGCGTCACTCATCACACATTTCCACTCACTTCCTGTTCTCATCGCTTGTGGTGCTTGGAACTGCAACTGTGGCAGCTGTGGCAGTTGCCCCACAGTTTGTTTCAATGGGGCACGCTTCCGTTTTCGTGGCATTTCTCCAGCTGCCTTAATCCCATTTTTGTCTGTTTGACAAGTTTAACAAATTTTGAATTTTGATTTGTGCGAGAAAAAATTGATGGAAGCTCGACAGTTTGAGCACAACTGAGCATGGAGGATAGTGAACACCAAAAAACTGTAGCTCTTAAATAAAAACTGATCTATGATCACGCACAAATTTAAGAATTTCAGTTGTTGCATAACTTCCTTAAACAAAGTGACCATGGAGGCTTGGAAACGGAAAGAATATGCAGTCCTTGCTTTAAAAGTCTTTCAAGCTTTTAAATGCATTTGAACAAATGTCTAAATTGTAGTTTAATCTGCAGAAAAGTGAACGTGGAGGACAGTGAATTTTTAAAAACGAAAATTACTGCATTCAAATAGTTCACACATCTTTCAAAGATCTGAGATATTCTTCTCCACAGTGTATCCTAAGCATATTTTCAGTTTATTTCTAAATAAAGTAACCCTGGAGGACAGTATGCTATTAAAAACAGCCTATAGCTTTTTATAGGTCTGAAATCTTAAAAGTAACAGCCTTCTATTTGCTCAACTAGAGTTTGTTGTTGAAATAAAGTGACACTGGAGATAAGCTAGAATTTAAATTAGGCGACATTGTCTGCTAAACAGTTGAAATACTTTACTGTCTGTCGAAATATAAAATTCACTAGCTTTCTTCAAATTGCTTTGACTAAAAAGTGAGCATGGAGGACAGACATACTGACTTAAGTGGCATTCTCTAGCTTTCTTTTGAACAACACATTGATCTCTAGGATGATTAGATTAGCTTCAAGTTATTTCCTGATTGAAAAAAGTGACTCTGGAGGACTAAAAATCACATAATATATGAAATGCTCTTAAATCTTTGCATCTTAAGTTGAATAGCATAAACAAATTATTAAGTACACAGCTAAAATCCACTTAACATAAGATCTATAGCTAGAAAAAGTGACACTGCAGGTTTAATAAAACTTAATAGGAAATCCACAGTCTAGCTTAATAATATTAAACAGTCGAATAAAGTGACGCTGGAGGTTAGAGATATGCCAAGTGTGTCCATAAAATGTATAGATAAATCCATTAGAGATTGTTGCCGTATTTAAGCTCGGGCTCAGCTCATTTCGACAATAAATTCAAAATTTTGAACACATAATAAAATAATAAAAAAAAAAAAACCGGCAGCAACAAAATTACTGAAAATGTGTTCTCCCTGCTGCGGTGGTTGCTGTGATTATTGCGGTGGTTGCTGTTACAGTAAACCACTGGTGATTTCCCAGAAATTGTCCTTTCCGGATGAATATCGATGGTTTCAGCGTTGCACGAGCTCATCCTGTACGGTTTGCCAATCGAATAAGGATCACGAATGCGCGTGTGTTTGTCGAAGGAATCGTCACATTGTCGAGGCGTTGGCTTACCTCTTCAATAGTACAATACCCTATATGTTGTCGATACTATTCAAGCTGGCATTTCAGCAAAATCAGCCGATGAAACGATTTCCCCGCGATCGCCAATGGGATGTGATGGAGCATGTGAAGGCCCCGTATACGGAATTAAATGATTTGGAGATCTATGATAGCATGTATGATCGTTGTGGTCTACCGATAAATCCATTACATTTTGATAATATCTTCAAGATTGTGAGAATGATGTTTCTTATCACGGTTTTAACCATCGATCAGCAAAAGTATTTACTTCGAATGCTGCAGCGTCTCAATGCCCATGCCCATTATCCAGTTGATTTGGATTTATTGCTCCGGACCCTGGAGGGCGTTGACCTTAAGGAGCTTGTATGCAGCATACAAAATCAGGAGGCTATCGTTCGTCGTCTCTATACGGCCCGACAATGCAATGATATTTGCCAATTGTATCAGCAAGTTGTCACCGTGGATAAGAATGCGGTTAAACGACGACGCAAGAATATTAAATATGGCAGCAAGAGTCTAAAGTCAGTCGGCGAGATTGAAGAATCCCCCTCCCTTCGACAGACCCAATTGAATCGTCAATTCTGTGAACGAAAATCACCCGATATCGTATTTTCGGGTGAATCTCCGAGCAATACCACGCCATCTAGTGGCCGTAATCGGAATAGCGGATACAGATCACGTTCCGTTAGCGGTTCACGTAATCCCAGTCGTTCATCCAAACAGCATTGATCCAGGTTTATTTGAAAATCGACTCAGCAAAAAAAAAAAATTGCACGTTTGTAATTTTGTTGTTGTCTGGCATCTATTTTTAATGCAAACTTTTTTAACACATATTTTTTGGCCAAATATATTCATCTAACTACGCTTTAAATAAATATTTCAAATTTATTTATAAATTATTTTCGCTAACATTTGTATTTCACCTGTAATATTGGTATGTCCTGTTAACAGTGGGATCAGCTGTTAGCCTTCAGTACAAGGTGTTAAGCAGTGGCACTTCTGTTAAATATTTGCACTTTAACAGTGTTAGCTGCTATTATCATTAACAGCGCAATGTTAAACATTTGTATGCACTTTGACAGAATGTTGGAATGTTAAGAAGGCATAATACGTATTCGCCTCGTGTTCAATTATCGACAAAAGAAAAAAGTAATTAATGAAAATAAAAGAATTAATTACTTTAATATTGCTTGACCTCCTTTTTCCTTCTCAAACGAAAGACTTTCAATATTTCTAAGTATTTAGGGTTGTCGAGCTGTAAAAGACCAGATACTTTACTTATAATGTCTTTTCTTCCCACACTCAATCACTTTCCACTCAGAGGAGATAGCATACGTTTATTTACAAAGACTTAAATGTAAGAATAATTGCATCATAAATGACTTGGTGTAGTTTAAGTATATCGATAGGTGGACCGTTAACGACAACAGTTACTATACAATGATCAAGGATTATCCTTAGCGCTGTCGTCCGTAGAACAGAACAGGAAGGCAACGTTGTAGAATCTGTTGCTCTCGCAGTGCACCATGAGTGGGTGCAATGACCAGCGGCTCTTCGGGCAGTCGACGCAGCCAGCAACGTCGCCTTGGATAATAGTCAGGCTGCTCGGCCCGGTCTATACAATCGTAGGGACTGCGTTGCGAGTGCTGGGCGATGCCACCAGATGTGGTAGCTGCTGGATATATCCACTTATCCATGGTCTGTTTTGGCGTCTGACGAAATGCGGCAGCTCTCGTGGCACGCAACAGTTTGGCGTTCTGCTTTAAGCGCAGTTGGTCCATCATACTGGTGACCACAGTGGGAGAACATGGAGAGCCCGTGCCACCTTCTTCACGTTGATCGCCCAACACCATGCTGCGTGTGGTTGCGTAATGTGTGTGGAAGTCCAGATCGGAGACTAATGACACTGGAGGTGGTATGCAACGATCATTGAGAGGGGTTCGCCTAGGTCGATAATCTGCACGCTTCGATAAGAGTTGGAAGGTCATGGGAAGTCGGCTTTCATCGAAGGTTTCTTGGTTATTTTTTGATGGGAGTCTTTCATCACTGGGTGTCACATCCACAGGGCTACTACTCCGATAATCGGAATCCACAGTGGGAGTAACTGGCACTGCAAAAAGCGATGGAACTTGTGCTTTGATCTCCCTAACTGTCATTCTTGGTGCTCTCGATGATGCTGATCCGTTCCGGTTCAGGAACGTAAAACTATGTGCTTCATTGGACACTATCGGTGGTTCAGTGCTGCTGTGAACGGTGTGAGCTCGCACCACCGACGGACGTCGAGTGCCCGATTTGATGGAGACACTGGAGCAACCACAGGTGCCCGTATAAGTCCCATTGGTCACACTGTGGTGGTAATCGGACCGTGCTATCGATGCATTCGATGGCTGTGAACCCACAAAGTTCACACGACGTCCTTCATTCGAGCTCTTGAAATGCTTCGATGGCGATTTCAATATGGAACTTAGTTGTGCCGGACAAGGACGATTGATATTGGTGTGGCCAGAGTGATGACACTTTCTGTGACATGATTCACTATTTCTTGCCGGATATTCGTCGGCTGGACTGCTTGAACGTCGACGGCTTGACTGTGAATAGCTAAACGATTCACTTAATCTATCGGCATTATTCATAGCATTCAAAGCAGGCATAGGAGCGCTTCTGCTCAGTTTCCTTTTGAAAGTATTCTGGAAGGTATTGGAGCCTGTGGCCAGTCTCATGGCTCTCTGACTGCCAAAAGCTGCCTGCTTGAGAAACTCATAACCCACCGAGGCGAACTTGTGTCTAGAACTCTGATGCGAGTCCAATTCGGATTTTCTTTCATCCTCCTCATCAGCCTCGTCTTTTTCCACTTCTTGCTCCATTGAACCACTTGAGAATCGAGTGGAATCCCTTTCCTGCTTCTGTCTGATAAGATCTATAAAAGAAGAGGATTGTGCTTCGTCCTGATCACAGCTGCTGCGCGAGGACTTTGTCTCAACGTTCGATCTGTCTATTCGCTTTCTTTGATAGGATCCAGAGCTGTGGTTCTTTAGATTGCATGCCGAACTGCAAGGCGTGGCATAACCCTTGGATAATTTTCGCTTTAGAGTGCAGTTTAATGGTCGGCATTGTCTGTCTGTCTGGAATTGTAAATCACAGCCGGAGCGTGAGCGAGAGCTATCCATCTTAGGACTATTCAGATCTTCGTCCTGATTGTTGTAAGTCATTGGCTGTTTCATGTCGCGGATTTGCAAGGGACGATCATACAGTTCCCCATCTTCGTTTGACTCCGGTTGGGAATTGATCTCTTCCCTCGCTTGGTATTGCGAATGGGTTTCCTCATCTTGTTTCATCATACGCTTAATGCGATGCCAGCGTTGAGCCTGTTCCTGAATCGCCACCTCATGATGGAAACTTCGCATTACCCGCACAGCAGGACGACGTGTCAATAGGGAGAGCTGCTTCTTCATTCGTTGTGGTGAATAAGTCTTAGGCTTGTGTGCTTGCTCCATGGAGGCATAAGCCTCTCGTTGCCTGATCAGTTTCTCGTTGAGCGGCGGCGGTTTACGAGTAAAGATCGTGGGCAGCAGACTCGGCGACGATTTTTTTCTAACTAACTGTGGTGAATTCCTTCCGGAATCTGCGGAATAATGATTGGGAGTTTGATTTGTGTAGCGTGTTACGGTGCCTAGACATTCCTCCTGACGTTGAATCGTATCCAATGAGGTATCGTCGTTTGTGCTTATCGAGAGCATCAGTTGTCGTCGACTGTCCGAGTCGTTCGATCGACTCGATTCCATCGACCGACTGCTGATTGTTCTAGACAGCGATCTTCCTTGTCGTCTAAAGACCCCTGGATTGTACTTGCTATAGGTTACCGGCTGTTCCACTAAAAGCTCCTCGTCCCTTTGCGCCTTGCGATTCATGCGTATCGATGAGATCTTCAAGGGTCTTGTCGAATAACGTTGTGTAGTATTGCTGTGCGTCGGGAAGCGTGAAACTTTCTTCGGAGAATACTCCAATTGGGACGATAGGCTACTACCATGTGAATATGTGTCATGCGAGGACATCATAGGTTTCTTTTGCTTGGAGTTAACTTTGGTAAATCTAGGGGAAGTCTGCTGCCAGGTCTGCTGAGGGATTTCTCTTTGGGGATCGGGGACAACCTTAAGTGCGGCCGGACTAATTGGGGCAATTTTGGGTCTAGCTTCTTGTTTCATTGACTGAGATTGAGCTCTAGGATCTTCTGTATCTTCGCGTTGTCTCTCAGTCCATTTGCTGGCTTTTGGTTCCTCATTTGTATTCTTTCCATCGTGGCGATATCTTGAATCCTTTCTAGAAGTCGCAACGCTATCTTCGGAGTACCGTATAGTTGGAGTGTTCTCTTGTTCTTCCTGATCGGCATATTGCACCCGATTTGTCCTTTTCTTTGAGCGATGCACACGTTCAGTCTCATAAGTAGGATTCTGTGAGCTCTTGTGGATGGTACGTCTCATTCCCATAGATGGCGTGGGGCTACGCTCCCGGGAAAGACTTCTTTGTCGTGTTGCCGTTGTGGAGTTAACACTTTGACGAGATTTGTTGCGATTATGTTCGGCAATCGAAGACTGTTTCCGATTGGCTTCATTTGCATTAACTTTCTGACGTTTACGGTCCACAAACGTTACCGTGCAGCGCTTATTCGACGGCGATTTAGCTCGTTTACGTCCCATTAGTCGCATCACCAGCTGGTAATCGGATACTGGCGTAAAACTCCGTCGATAATTGACCCGTGGTGTCTTTATACGACATTCTTTAAATTTCGGCCTTTGGCTAACCGTTGAGATTGCAATTTCTGTGGTCATGCCAGAATCATATGTAGTCTCGCTCACTGTTTCGCCGGAATTTGGTTTCGATTTCGATTCTTCTCCCTTTTTGCCAGAGTTATCCGCGTTTTCTTCGGATTTAGCCGTACTCTGACTTTCTGTATCCCCGAAGTTAACTAATACTTGTGTAATTGTCACTGCGGAATCACTTTTGGATAGATTGTCTATTAAGCTGGAATGAGCCGTATAGTAACCGCCTCGTTCACCAAAGTCATCAAACTGGGCGCCTGCTTTACCGGAGTCAGCTGTAAATTGTGGGATTGTTGAGTCAGAGTCAGTTATTGGTTGTTGGCTTATTGACTTGGGTTGGAGCTTAGGAGGATTTTTTCTTACTCCGGAACCGATCGCATATTGATCGACTCTAATGTTATTGTCAGCTCTATGGTGATAATTTATTTCGCCGGAGTTTGCCATTTGCTGATCGTTCCTTCTGCCAGAGTGAACAGTGGACTGATCGTTCCTACCGCCGGGGTGAGCAGTATACTGATTGTTCCTACCGCCGGACTTTGTTATATACTGATCTTTTTTTCCGGCAGAGTTACCAGTAGACTGATCGTTCCTTACTCCGGAGTTAAACTGATCGTTCCTACCGCCGGAGTTAGTTAAATACTGATCGTTTCTTCTGCCGGAGTGAGCAGTAGATTGATCGTTCCTTCTTTCGAAAGGAGCAGTAGACTGATCGTTTCTTTCGCCGGATTTGATCTTATGGTGATCGTTCCTTCCGCTCGAGCGAGCAGTGAACTGATCGTTCCTTCTTTCAGTAGGAGCAGTAGACTGATCGTTCCTTCTGCCGGAGTGAGCAGTAGACTGTTCGTTCATTCGGCCAGAGTCAGCTATATACTGATCATTCCTCCCGCCGGAGTGAGCAGTAGTCTGTTCGTTTCTTACGCCAGAGTTAGCCGCATACTGTTTATTCCTTCCATCTAAGTGATCCTTATACTCAACATCTCTACCGCCGGAGAAAGCGATATGCTGATCGTTCCGTCCGCCAGAGTTATTCGTATACTGATCATTCCTTCCGGCAGAATCAGCTACACGCTGATCTTCCCTATCGACAGTCTTTGCCGTATACTGATCATTTTTTTCGTTGTGATTATCTGTGTACTGATCATCCCTTTCGCCGGACTTTGTCCTAAACTCGTCTTCCGTTCCGTCGGGATTCTCCGTATGCTGGCCACGCTTTACGCCGTAATTAAATCGATACTTATTGTCTGGCTTTGTTTTAAACTGAGCGTATTTATTGTTGTACTTGTAAGTGAAGGTATTGTGCTCGGCTTCGAGTAAACGCTTTTGCTTTTTCGCTTTACCAGAGTAGAGATGGGAATGCGAGTGTCGCTGGAAGCCGTTGCTGAAATTGTAAAGCAGATAACGTCCTGGAAAGAAAGCCCGCTTGCAAACACCCGCAATGCTGCCAAGGACACCTTTCCGTTTCGCTAGAGGAACTCGCTTCTCGGCCACATCCCTGTAGCCGCCGTGATCAACGATCAGTGTGCGTCGCTTTGTCGGCTTATACGGTTGCGGTTGATAGCTGAAACTGTTCCGAAGCTGTTCCAGATGCCTAGTAAATGCGGAATTTTCCTTTGACTGATCGGCAAGTATTTTGGGAGCTTCTAAAAATATCTCGGGCGGTTTCACAACGGGACGAATCTCATGGATGTTGGTGTTGACGGTGATGTTGGTGGCGTTGAACGGGATGTTACGACGATTGCGACAGGTTTCGTTGTTGCAGGACTGCAAGTCGGAACAATTCGTTTTCTGGCTCGTTCCATCACGGTCGCATTCATGGTCACATTCGTACTGACTGCACCCGTCCTTGGTGCAGATTGCCACACTGTTCTTTGGCTTCAATTCGCACCGATGATTCCGGCAATCCTTGCCCTGACAACCATCGCATTCCTTGGGATGGTTCTTGATAAGCGAACAAGGGACTGGCACATCGCACTCCTTGAACCGTTCATGGATAACGATGGGTTTGGACACTGCCGTGACCACGGACTGATCGCCCAGACAAGGCTCATCCGCACTCATAGATGGAGAATTCGGCAGCGGAGCAGCAGATGGAGGAGGAGGAGGAGGAGGAGGAGAAACTGGAATTTCGCAGGGACAACATGGCACTGTCTTGCCGAAATAGCGCATGGGAATACCGTACAGTGGATACTTTTCGGTGATGCCATCCTCGTAGGTCTTTAGCAGACTATAAAACTGCGGCGAGATGCGTCGATAGCGGCCCGGATCGAGTCGTCGCTGCTGCACCTGGCGAAGATTATACTTTTTGCGTAGGCGCGGCAGGGATGACTCCGTCCTTAGGGCCGCAATGCACTCCTTGGCCATCGGTTGCCCGTCCGCCTGATAGATGCACGAGCACGAATTGCGTCTCCTCACCCGCTGCTCACAGCTGCACCTGCGATGTGGATACAGCAATGGATCCGGCTTCGGCTGGCAACCCGAACCGCCGGCAGCTCGTGGCTTATCCACTGGCGAATCTGTGAGGCAACCCGCCATTTGTTTTGGACAAACCTTGATGGGATTACGCTCTGTCTTTACCATCGATTGTGACTTGGACTTTGTCTGTTTCTCCTGTCTTTCCTGCTTTACATCTTGTTCCGGACTGGTCAGCTTTTGGTTATTTTGTTCGATTTGATTCTTTGTGGACGGCGGCCAGTTTGGAGGATCGGTGCATCGACAGACGGGCGTCCCGTCACGTTGCAACTGGCGCTGGCGTCGCAGCAACAATTTGCGACGTCTCACCTCCTGGCAATAGTTCAAATATTGTACACTATTGGAACGCGAATCGTCGCAGTTGATGGACAAGGAGATGAGAGACTCATCCAAGTGTTGATGATGATGATGTTGCTGGGCCCGCTTCTCTTTGCCCGTCACCTGGTCGAGAAAGACCTTCTGCTTGCGAAACCATTCGGTGGCCAAATCCGGCACTAGCAAACGTTCCGGCTTACGTCTTTTGGATATGAGATGCTGGAACATCTGCTGGCCGGGATCGCTGCGGCGACTGGGCGGCGACGAGGAGCGAGAGCATCTCCGACAGACGCATGTTGTCGATTTCCTTCGTGTTGTGGCTGTTGTCGTCGTTATCGTCGACGCCGCCTGCTGACGTGGCGGGAAGTTCTCCAAACTCCGGACCACGAAGCGTTCCTCGAAATTCTCATCGCGTTTGTGCAAATTGATGTCGCTCAGTGGACGATTGGAACACGATGGCGACAAGTTGCTCTTATCGGTTGTGCACTTTGACATTTCCAGTTGATTCTCCTTCTTCTTCTTCTTCTGCTCGCTCTCGGAGACTGTTGCTATCTCTGTCTGATGGCTAGCGCATAGTAAGGAACCCTCAATGACGAGGGTGCTCGCACCTGGATTAGCACTCACTGTCAATTTTGGGAAATGCCGAAAAATCAATTTCAAATAAGTTACAAATTTTGATACTGTAAATTGTTTCAAAATATTAATAAAAACTCATTTGTCTTTCAAGCTTTGTTAAACTTGTCTGTTGCCATCTTAACATATTTTAGGATTATATACATATGTTTTTGCCTTTATAATTGTTCTTTTCTTCTTTTCCAACTACTTGTTTATTTATTTTTTAATCTGTCTGTCTTCTCTCCTCCATTATTGATTTTTAATTTCTTAACTTTTTAATCATTTACTTTCCATTTCCAACGTTTTCTTTTGTTATATTCTCACTCTCTCTCGCCCTCTCTCTTTCTCTGACTTTCGCCGACTGTCTCTGTTCTTCTCTCGATGGGTCTGTATGACCTTTGATCTGTCGCGACGATGGGCGACAAGTATTGCGATTGAGTGTAAATGATTAAATTCAAACACCGGCAATATTGTTTATGTTAATTATCTGATTTATTTCACACTAACACTATTATTCAAATTGGGTAATTCAAAATGCTGAATTCTGATTCTCTACTCTACCGTTCTTCTTCTTCTGTGCGGCCAAGCGTCACTCAACACAGGGTTGTATTTTGTCAAAGCTAGTACGCAGCTTCACAGCTAGTACGTAGCTCAAAAATGAATTACAGCTCAGCGAAGGCGTCGATACGCCACAGATCTTTTTAGCTCTGTTTCACCTATTGCATTTTTTGTGATAGAGACTTGTCTGTTTTTTTTTTTTTAATTATTGCCTTTCCCTCTCTTCTACTCTCGTACCTGGTTTGGTGTTGTTTTTTCTATTTTATCTTTATTTCTGTTTTTTTTTCTTACACAAAGGGGCTTTTTTTCTATTATCTCTTGTCTCTAGGTCGCGCTCTATTCGTACTTCTTCTTTATGAGAATGTCCTGTCTCTTACTCTGACTCTCTCTCTCTCTCTCTCTCTTACTCTTTCTCTCTCTCTCTCACCCTCTCTATCTCATTCTTTGTTCTTTGTTCTATTTCTTCTTTGACACTTTTTCAATCCACCTCTTCTTTGTTTGTCTTTCTACATTTTTTCAGTATCTCCTCTTATCTCTCTGTTTCTCTGCATTATTCTCTTACTTTACCTCTTGTGTGAAAAGGATACAGATTTTCTGCTTCTCTCACTTAATGTTTTTTTCTTTTTTCGTTTTTAAAATATATTTCCTTTGATATTTTTTGATGTCTTCAACTACCTCTCTTTCTAACTCCCATATCTCATCCATTTTTAATTTCAACTTGTCCAACCTCTTCTAATTTTCTCTATCTCTCTCTCTCTCTCTTTTCAGAATTGTGTCGGCCATTCAGGCAACGTTCTCTTTTCTTGTTGGCCTCATCGTTTGCAAGTCAACTTGCAGCAAATCTTTTGTCTATGCCTCTCACTTTCTAATGGAGGCCTATGGATGGTTTGGCACCGCCTACTTTATGTATGACATTTGGTCGATGTACAAGGTGCACACCCAGAAGATTGCCGACAAGTTGCATTTGCTGCGCATGACGAAGGCGCAAGCGCAACCATTGAGCAATGGACATGCCCGAAGCTACTACGATAAGGCTGGGAACGCGAGCGGTGCAGGTGGTGCAGGTGTGGGCAACAACAATGGCAGCACACCGAGCACACCACACGAGATCTGTGACTATGACGGCGCCACTGTCGAGATACCAAAGGATGGACGCTGGGATTTCTTGAAATATGTCCTAACCCATCCGGTCATGATGATACATCATATATTTATTGGCACCTTTGGACTGCTTGTGGTTACGGTGAGTTTGCCTTTTTTTCATAGTTAAAAAAAATAATAGAAAGATACATATACACATATTTACTATATAACGATTTGGGGATCTTAAAAAAGTGTCATTTGTTCTTTTGTCCGTTATTTATGTTCAAAAATGCAGTTAAAAAATGATTTACGTTTTATCTTTAGAGTCCAAACTAAGCATTAATTAGCTGAGACCGATTTCAACCTTAAGATAAATATACAATTTCTCTTTTCATTCTTTCTGTTTAAAATTTCATTTGTAATGAAATCAAATTTCATAATTAAATTTCATTACTTTACGTAATTTTAGTTCACCTTGCATAAATAAATAAATATTTATCCAATTCAATTTTCGATCGAGAGAATTACAAAAATATGTTTCGGTTTAAAAGTTATCAGCGATGGTTTTCTTCAAGTCTTTATAAATATTCCAACATCCCATTCTCCTTGTTTGTTTTTTTTTTTTGTTATATCAAAATAAAAGGTTTGAAAAATGCACCCAATAGATGTTTTATACATATACTATGCATATATAATTTCAGGGACCGGAACGATAGTAATTTTTATACTCTGTGCTCATTGTTAAAATATAAATTATTAAATAAAACCAATTTGTTAATTTTAATATGTCGCTCCGAATCTTCTTGGCTGTGCCTTTCAAAAAAATTATTTATTATTGAAAAATAACTTTTATTTGTAGCTCTTAAATGTGTAATAAAAATTGAAAATAATAGTTTAATTGTATAATTGTGAATTAACTTTTTTCGTGTCTATTCCCGCAGTATATACGAGGAGGAGGTCATTGCATCTACAGCTATATGTTCATGATGGAATTCTCGACGCCCTTTGTCTCGCTTCGCAGCATTTTGAGCACCATGAAAATGAAGGATTGCCGGTTATATGTCGTCAATGGATTGGCCATGCTGGGAACGTTCTTTGTGTGCCGCGTCTGCATGTGGCCATATGTGATGTGGCGTTATAGCCTGGCCATTGATGCGGCATCGATGTGGTCGGCAATGTTGGGCTTGCCACGCGGTTGCCTCATCAGCATTGCCATATTGTTCTTGCCGCAACTTTATTGGTTCTACTTGATGTTCATGGGAGCGCTAAAGGTGATTACTTTCTCGTTCCTCTCTCTCTCTTTCTAACCCTCTCACTCTTATTCATGTTTGCTATCTCTTCTGTTTCTGTTTTCAGGTGTTTCTGCCAAAGCGACGGAAGCTTCTCAGCAATGAATCGAAGCCGAATTCGCTAACGGCCACGACCCCGACCACGTTGGCGCCCATAATCACGCCCATGCCCACCGCCATAATAAATGGCAAAAAGTAGTGCAAATTGTCAGCTGTTTGTTAAAGTTTTATGAGATCGCTAAAGGGGAATTCCCTTCCCATGCATAGCTATTATTAGGACTACATATATAAAATTAATTTCTAATTTATCCACCACTTTTTTTTTTATTGCTTCACTCTTTTTCCTGTTTTCCTGTAACTACATATATGTCTATGTATATATTATTTAACAAACTAAAACTGTCCCCTATTATTATTGTGAAATATTATATGCCAAGTTTATAGAGCTTATTAGGCAGCTGAACAATCCAATTCCCAACTTTATATTTATACTATACTAATACCAACTGGAGAAACAAAGCAAAAATGCAAACAGACAGACAGAAAAATGTTTAGTTTATAATGAAAGAAATTGCTTACTTTTAAAGACATTAAATGAAAATCAATAATAATGATAAATAAAAACACAAATGAAAACAAAATATATATATGTATGCTGCTTACTTTAGTGGCTAAAATCAAAACACGCTAAATTATCACAATGTTATCGATGTTTTAGTTAAAATGTCAAACTATGTATAATCAACGTTAAATGCGTATTATATATTATATTCTATGTCTAAGTTTTTGGGGCAATAAATTGTTAATAATCAATAATAAAAGAAGTGAAGGACATACATAAGTATTTCCGATATATCCGATAGGTATACCTTTAGCATCAAATGCTGTTGTTGTTGAAATTGATCCAATTGCTTGTTCTCAAAGAGGCTACAAACATAAAAATCAGTTTATTTAGATAAATTGTGTCCCGAGATCATACCTGATTCAATTTATCTGCCCAATTGTTTCCGAAAAAAACAAAAACCTATTATAATCAAATCTTTGGCAAGCCAAAGATCCTATAATGCAGATCCTTTGATTGAAAACTATACTCTACAATTTTCAAGTGTTTTCTGATATGAGTGTAGAAATATCTATATATGTATGTATGTGTGTATCTATATATTATATGTATATGGAAAAGTAGTTCAACTTAAATCCACTGCAAGGGCATTCAACTCTTTAATCTGACTAAATAATTGTTGTAGATGTGATAAAACTCAAATGATAGATCAAATTAGAATCAAAAGCATCTATTAACCGCAAAGCATCTTCCAACTGTCTTAAATGTATTATATATGAAATTGAAAAGTCTATAAACAAAAGTATATGAGTGTATTTACAGCATTTCCAGATCACAAATATGTATATTTTTCGATTTTTATTAATTTTTTGATACAATCTATTATAGATATATATGTATATATATATATTTATATGTATTTTTTTTCTCTTATTTTTGTCCTTTTAGTTTCTTTTGCCTTAAATCGAATTTCAATGGAGCTTAAAAATTCAAGCGATAATTTAAAATAAAATGAGCACAAATGAGTTAACTATACTATACATGAACAATATACAAAATTATGTATTATTGTGTGAATTAGATAAGTAGTCAAATGATGATCGATCGATGCGGCAAACCGACTCCACAAATAAAAACAAACATATATTCTGAAAAAAATTAAAAAAAAAATAATAAAAATACAATGAAGCTTCAAATTGTTGCCTTGATAGGTGCGCTTATTGTTTCACATTGCTGCAACAAGAGAGGATACATAAATATATACAGATATATACTATATCCCAACCTAATGTATACATATACCATGCTATACATATATATTGTACTAAATGTATGTACTTTCTGTGAGATACTAAACAAATGTGGGGAGTTCCCCCGTCATTCATATTTACAAAACGCGCAAAAAAAAAACCAAAACCAAAATCAAAAACAAAAAGAAATGATACAATTTTCTTTATGCTTGATAAAAACAATAAAAGGAATAGACGAAACTTATTTGGTTGGTAAAACTCGAATGTTGAAATGGTTGTTCTCGTAATCCATCTGGTTCCTTTCTAAATTCTAGGAATTGAAACTGAATCAGATAAGAATACAGAATCACAAAGATACAACGTAATGTTTTAATAATATATTTTTTTTTTGTCAAGATTTGTGTACGAAATCCTTAAGAATAACGAGCGGCAATAAGGAAAATCTTTGACAGTATCTAAGAAATATTAAGTTTTTGCTTAAAACGATAACGGGAACACTAAGAGATGCCGTGAATTTGGCAGATAATGATTAAGATTGGACTATTATATCATATAATAAGACTGCTGGAATAATGCAATCTATGTCACAACGAAAATGTTTTTTTTTTCTTTCTGTTTTTCTTTTATGAATTTTGCGATTTGTTTCGAAATATTGTTTAATTATTTATTTAAAATTGTGAGCATAAAATAAAGTATTGTCTTGTTCACATTGTACTTCGTTTCTTTCGACTCGGCGAATCTTCTTCATCGTCGCTGCGTTCGGCGCGTTTCCGTTTCTTTTGATGCTCCTCGACGAGCTCCGAGATGCGTATATTGTTGCCGCTCATTTGCAGCCAATTGATGTACTACAAAAATAATAAATCAAATAAGTGAATACTCGGAAATGATAGGTCTTCATGATTGGCATCATCGCTTACCAAGGTGTTTGTACGGACGCCCGCCTCGTGGAGTTTGCTTTCGATGTTGTCCAGTCGATGCTCCGGTTTGTTGTTGCCCGTATCGTTCTTTGATATGTCGAGCAGATGACGAACACGCTGGCGCAGTGTCTCGAATATGATGCGTCCAATCACATGGTTGCGATCGTATGGCGTTAGGTAGCGTCCAAACTCATAGAAATACGGATGCAGCCGCCCCAGTTCGATGTGTGTCGTCTCCGCCTCGCAGACGGCTTTGTGAACGTTTTTGTAGATTTCCGGCACGACAATCGTGAAGTAGGCATTATTCACTTTTAACTCCTTGATATACCACAGCGGCAGATTAATGTTGCGTCCGGGCTCCAAATGCTCCGTCTCTGAACCGGCATCCAGAAAGCCTGCGAATGAATCGAGAAATTAAGTTAAAATTCATTCTATCAATCAATCAATTAGCCTTGAGGCGGCTTACCCATGCGCTGCAAACGTGTATTGACCCTGCACTCCACTTTCTCCTGTGTCACGAATATATCCTCGATTGAATAATAATTTGGAAAATAATTCATTGCCAATAAAAATGAACAAAATTCAGCTGCTGATTTTTACGGCCTTTTTAGCGCCGTTTTTAGTTTGTTGGTAAACAGAGCCCTGTTAGCGCATATCGGAGTGGCTTGAAGTTGGCTGCGAACGCAATAACATGTTATCGAATTCAAAAAGCAGCACTACAATCGGTATATAAATTAAATTTTTCGCAATTTCATATAATTTACTTATATATGTTAAACATGTTTTTGAATTCAATGTAAAAATATGCACATTTTTCTTGCAAAAATAGTTTGCACTGTTAATAACAGTGCAAGAACAAACCACTTGCGCCAACTATCGTTTTTTTGCATTGCCCAGTATCGATAGCTGCCTTTTGTATAAACACTAAGCAAATAACCTATAGAGAACCCATCCTATACAACTGAAATGTCACAGAAAAAATGCTTGCGAAGCGTCCACAGCGATGTGTTACCGATCTGGCAATATTGTTCGAGTGAAATTTATAAAAATTAAGGGTGTTGTTTTAAATAAAATAATGTGGGTTAAAAGTTTTAAGGGTAGAGGCTATATCATATTTCACATGTTTAAGTTTCGCAAGCAACGGCCTCAAAAATAAAATCGCTTCTTTTATAAATTCCACTATAACAATATTGCCAGATCGGTAACACTTCGCTGTGGACGCTTCGCAAGCATTTTTTCTGTGACATTTCAGTTGTATAGGATGGGTTCTCTATAGGTTATTTGCTTAGTGGTATAAACTTCTAAAATAAAATATAAAATATAAAATATAAATAAAAATAAAAAATAAAATGCAAATTTAATATTTACACAAATGTTTTTATATTCCTTTGGTTATCCTAACAGAATTTTAAACTAAATGGCTGTTATTAAAATGTATTTCTGTCAAGTATTTTTAGTACTATCGAATTATGATAGTTGGTATTATTTAGCGTGTATTTTTGCATGTGCTTTTTGCGGTCACACTAACCTTGTAGTTCACGCGAGTCTGTCGCCATGTTTGGTTATTTTATTTGTTTTTAAAGCGGAGTAACACCCAGATAAAGTAAACGCTCCTAGTTTTATGTGTCGTGGAATTTTGTTTAAGTAATATAACGCAAGGATCGCGTTCACACATTACAATCGTACATTTTTTTTTGCCAGTGCAACTGCATCTAGTGAAGAAAGAAAAACAACAAGAGTCGTTCCATTTGCACAAAAATAGCCTAAAAAATCGGCAGCAAAACAACAACAGTGGCAGCGGCACCATTACCAACTACAAACAACAACAATAACACGTAACTGTAAAACGCCGCAACGCAACGCAGCAGAGCAAAAAGCGCTGAAAAGTGTTATAAAGTGAAATTGCCTTTTGCGTCACACAAAAATTAAGTACACGGCAGCAGTAACAACACAAACAACAACAATAACAGCAGCGGCAACACCAATAGCCATAACAAAATAACATTTTAGTGCGTATGCGTTAGTGTATGCGTTTGTCTCTTCGAGTTGCAGCGCATACAATTCCAATTGGAATTCCCCTGCTGCCAGCATCTGAATACGGCTAACAGCAACAACAAAAACCAACAACAACAACCACAAAAATGGGCGATTTTGATTTAAATGTTGATAGTCTCATACAGCGGCTGCTAGAAAGTAAGTAAAGAAATACAAAACTCAACTTAAGCTGTTTAGCTCCATTCTTTCCCCAACTATCCCCCCCCCCTTTTTAATTTATAACCTTATTTTGATTGTCTGTGTGTGTGCGAGCGAATAAGAGAGCGAGATAGAGAGTAAGAGAAAGAGCGATTGCATTTTCTAATTATTGCACATTGTTCGTTTAATTTGCAACAAACGGCAACAACAACAGCAACAACAACAAGTAGTCAATTGCAACAACAATAACAACAACAACAAGACAAACAAGCGAGAACAACGTGAAGCACAAGGCGCGCCATAAGCGGCCTGCTAAAGGCCTCCCCCCTTTAATTTGACTTTTGAATCAATTAATTTTAATTGATTTTCATTGCTTCTCAAATGCAACAACAAACAAATTGTTGTTGTCGTTGTTATTGTCATTGTTGTTTAGCGGTTTTGTTTTTGTTGTTGTCAACATGTGTTTAACATGGCTCATTAACAACTAACAGCATCGTAGCTTTACAAAACAGTGCTCTGTTAATAACATGATCGTTGTCTATCAAAACGATGCTGTTACACATATTTGTTTTCGTTTTGTTTTCTCTATTTTATAGATAGTTTTATAACAGTGCTCTGTTAATAACATGATCGCTGTCCTACAAAGCGTTTCCTTTACTTTATGCAGAAAGTTATTATCAGACGCATGACGTCATGAGGCAGTGATACATTATAACGGTTATGATAAGATAAAAGTGAATCAGGTTTTGAAGTCACGTGAGCCGCAGAGCCATAACATAAACTGTTAACATACATATAAGTATAATAAGTACGTGCCACTGTCATTATCATTATCATTAACATTAACATTTTTACTATCGCAAACAGGTGACATTCGTAAGCGCTAAATAGTTTACCGTTTTGTTGCAATGTGGCATTGTGAAAATGGTGGAAAATGGGTACGTTGCAAGTGGGGGGGTTGGATGTTTTGTCAGCCTTCAGCTAAAGCCGCTTAACGTTTGCTCCCTTCGATCGGTTTATTGACGACTTTTGCCTGTTTTGCCAAATTGCATTTTGCCACAATTTTATCTATTTTCTTTCTATTCCACTTGTTCATTTGTTTGTCCATTTCCGCAGTGAGACATTTGGAGCTTGGACACACGCATGTGACAGCACAGTTGCCACATAAAATACATTACTCACGACTGCGATGACACGCCCTATTTCAAGGTCAGCCCAATGGGCTAGGTCATGTACTCGTTACTTTCAGTTCGAGTGGCGACGGCGCTAAAATTGTCATTAAATTTTTTGATCCCCATTTGGCGGTCACAAATTTCATTTTTCAAAAATTGCAAATTGAAATTGAATTTTCAAGCACTTTTGCTTCATTTGTCATGAACATTATTCTCATCATCATCATCATCATTGTCGCACCATCAGAAAACAGGCTATTTCATTATCGTTTTGTAATTTCATTTGATTTATTTTCGCCTCGCCAGGCAATCGATTCCTTTGCTCTTCTCAAGTGCCCTTTAACAGTGATTCTCTAGAAAACGTCAGTCGATACCTTACCGTATAGATTGCAGATTGAGGTTATTTTCTTTCAAATGTTAATGTAACAGTTCTGTTAGCTAAATAATACGAGTTCAATATGTGCAACCCTTTTGGCTATTGAAAGAACAACGGCAAGAATGCAATAATTTAATAAATATAAAACAAAAATTTCCATTTAAATGGAAAATTAAATATTATTGTTCAAGAGCGAAAATGAAAAAAAAGCAAAAAAAAGCAAACAAAACAAGATAATGGCACAAAGCAAGCAATGCCAAGTCCCCGTCTTTTCTCTCTTTCACTCTGTCTCTGTCTCGCTTGGTCAAATTTTATAAGTATATAACTCTTCTTCATCACACGCCCGTTAAAACCTGTCCTTGCACAATATATATTTCCTTGATTTTAATTTGTCCCGTGATTATTTTTTTATTATAATTTTATTTTTTAAATTATTGTTGATATTTTTTAACTATAATATCTCTATATATATATATATGCTGTTTTATATGTGTAATGTGTATATGTATGTGCCATAAAAGATTTCAAAAAACAAAAAGAGGCTGAAGAGCATGCACAGAAGCTGCTAATTGCTCAACAATTGGCCGCTGCTGGTGACGGCGGTGGCGCCTCAACCTCCACCTCAGCGGCCTGTTCAATGGGCGTTGGCACGCCCCCAACTGCCAGTGGCAGCAGCGGCTCATCATCGACAATTAACGCTGATCCGCTGGACGAGCTCACCGAACAGCAGCGTCGCATGTTGCAACAATATTCGATATCGCCGCCAAGTGAAACAATGATATCGGCCGATGGTGATCAGATAACGGTGCATCATCCACGCGAGGAGCCAAAAAAGTCACGATTGAAATTACGTGATTTCTTCGTTGCCGAATTTGGTATACTATATACACGATGATCTATCTCACCTAGCTCTCGCTCTTTCTCTCAATATCTCTCGCTCTTTGTGCTCGTCCTGATAAGCGTCATTGTCATGTATGCTCTAAAGAGTATTGCTCTCTCGCTCGCACTCGTGTCCCCTCTCGCTCGCTCTGTATGTCTATATGTACATGTGCTTGTATGTGTGTGAGTGTGTGTGTGTGTGTGTGTGTGTGCGTGTGTGTGTGTGTGTATGGGAGTGTGTTTGTGTGTTTGTATAACGCCAAGTTTCATGTCTCTCACAAACCCCGTAGATATCTCCCAACTAGTTATCAATTGGCATTCGCTGTTTGTTTGCACAAGATATTTAAAGCCCCATTGGCATTGGAAACTTTGAGCTAATCCTCTCATTACGCAGTTAAGCACATACCATAACAACAATAACAACAACAACTGCAATAACAACGCCAAGTGCCAAAAGTAGGCAAAGTTATTTTTTTAACACATTCTCTCGTTACATGTGGAAAACATGTAATTTGTTTCCTTTTTTTTTTATAAATTCTTCACATTAGATTCGTAAACGTTTTTTCTTATTTCCCAAGCTATGTCGGTAAATTACACATACATTTTGTGTGGATTCATCCTCACATTGCATTCGTAAACTTTTTGTCTTATAATTCTCAATTAAAATTAATTCCTTTTGCTTCTACATTTCTTTGGTCTCTTGCATTTACTCTCTTAAGAGATTCATTGTCAATTCTACTTCACATTGCATTCGTAATCGTTTTATATGGCGTTCTCTGAACATGGAATATCTATGTCGTTCCATTTTATTTTATTCCACACGCTTTTAGTAGTCTCCTGCGCTTACTCTCTTCTTCGCTTGGCGATCGTAAATGTTTCAGCTATCACATTTTCTAGTTAGATTTGTAGATATGCAAATTATTTCGTATTGCAAGTAGCTCTGAATGTTGCTAACTGTTATTAAATCAGATTTATTAGCGTTGCATTCACATACACGCCTAAAAAATTTTAAAGATTATTGTTAGTAAATTCTTAGTTGTCTGTTAACAATAGAATTGTCGAAAGTCAAGTTTTAAAGCAGCTATCGGCACGGCCCTATCTCGATCTCATAGGAAATTTTCATGGCGACTGCGCTGCCGCTCACGTACACTCACGTACGACACACTGCTACGATTTGCTTCTGTTAACGTCGCTGTTATTCCGCTGTTAGGCGAACAAAAATGCACACTAACGCAATGCAAACATATGACTGTGTTGGTGCCGACCACTGTTTTAAAGCATAGTCTGTTAACAAACATTTGTTGTGTACTGCTGCTAGTTCTTTCTGTTTACTAACAGCGCGTTAACAGCGACTGTCTTAATAACCTTTCAAACAAAATGGAATCTGGCAAATCGGATAATATAGTATTTCGTTTTTATTTTGAAGATTTATGTGGGTTCTGTTACTAACAATATCTCTGTTAAGTTTACACCTTAAGATTTGAAGAAAAGTCTACAGATAGATAAAAAAAAAAAAACTAATTTTTGCATAGTTGTACAGTTTCTAGTTTTGCGTATTCTATGGTTTTTTTTTTACCCTTTTTCACTTCTCACACACACAAACACACACACAGTTTACGCAACAGAGTGCATTGTCATTGTCAGACCCATTATCAATGTTACTGTTTGGTGGTGTCTGACAATTTGTGGTTAGTTTTCCGGTAAACATTTACTGTGTGTGCCCCCCTTTTCGTCCGTGTCCCCCCTGGTACCGCGGACCTTCAGCTCCCCTTTTCGCTTGTGTTCAAATACAGTTTCAGGTATCTAATTGTTTTCACACGCCAGATTTGCAAATGTCAAATAAATTCTGGCATATTATGCACCCATCAACTAATATCTGTTACAAGGGTCGAGGGCAGTACGAGAAATACATAAGAGTTCCCTGTATATATAGTATATATGTGTGTGTGTGTTTGTTAAAGTAGTTGAATGTGACACGCGACTGACACCCACTAACAAAAATCAGTTGGTTCTCCCCAAATCACCCCTGATTTCCCCCTGATATCCAGCTAAAAACAATAATCGTAAACTATCTCAAAATTGATTGGCGTTGAGTGTGCAAAAATTTGCCACAGACATGAAAACGGAAACAGTCAACCAATGAAATTTGCTATTTGCTGTCGCTTAAATACCCTGTATTTATAGGCCAAGCGGCTGACATAAAGTACAGTGTGCCACTAATGTCTTCATACACCATAAATTTGTCAAATTCGGATATAATAAAGATGTTTTGATGCGGATTTTTTACATTAATCTTTTATTCACTTAAATTCCGTTCGAATGATACAAAAATTTCTTTAACCCATGAGGTACCCATGGAAAATTCTGAATTTTAAAAAAGGTCTATTTTTCAACAATTTTCCTCAATTTTTTCAAAAAAATATTTTGATGCAAAATTCTTGAAGCAATTCTAAGAGTAACTGCGAAATAAATTTTTCAAAAATATTTTTGCTGGTATTTTTTATAATTTTTATGAAAAAGAGGAAAAAGGGGTTAAAATAGTAATTTTCAGCAATTTTTAATAAATTTAAAAAAATACTAGCAAAAATACTTTGAAAAATTTTGGAATTTTTTCGCAACAAAATATTTTATTGAACAAATCGAGGAAAAAGTTGACTTTTTGACTTTTTATTTAAATTCAGATTTTTCCATGGGTACTTGATGGATTTAAGAATTTTTTGTATCATTCGAACAGAATTAAAGTGAATAAAAGATTAATATAAAAAATCCGCATCAAAACATCTTTATTATACCCAAATTTGACAAATATATGGTGTATGAAGACATTAGTGGCACACTGTATATGTCTATAGTTTATTTTCAATCTTGATAAGCAAGTCAAGGGGATTTTATCTTGATCTGATGATTATCTGGTTTCTGATATTGTAAATTGAATGCTGCCTTAGGCTTGAAGTTTTTACAGGGCATCCTACTCGTCGAGCACTTGATTGCCCAGCGCCAAGCTTTATTTATTTTTTATTACGTATTCGCAATTGTTGTCGTGTGCAAACAAGTTCATTCACGTGATTCGATAGCACTCTCCCCCACTCAAAAGAAATAATAAAAAATATATATACAGGAAAAAAAAGAACTGCACCCACTGTCAAAATAAAAGAAAGAATAAAAAAATATAAACATTTAGCTAATCAGCTGCACAGAGCACAGAACTCATCGAAGGTTACGTCGACCCAACCAGTCACATCCATGTTTAAGTTATCGCTGAAAATGACTTTTACACTACGTAACAATGCTTTTACTTCAAACAAATACTAAATTATTACAAATATGATCATAAAAGTGAAAATATTCAGTGCTTGCTTATTGCAATTATAGGTTATAGTTGTAAAACTATCGAATATGCTTGTTTTATCGATACTATCGTTAAAATAATACAGTTTAGCAATCAAAACTTATACGAAATAATATAAAGAAATGTTATCTATTATTGTCTTAATACTTACTATCGGTACTATCGATGAAGTTATTAATCTCTTTTTTTACATTTTCTTTTATTTGTTTATCTCATCTTTTAATTATTATGTGACAAATTTAAAGTTATCATTCATCTAGCTCTTTGAAAAAAAATCGTTGACATTATCGATACTATCGATAGTACCGAAACTTGTTACTTATCAATCTTTCAACACAATTTGACATTTGATACACTCAAAGATGTCATTCGATTGTCGCGTTACCTTTTAAAATTTGAAATTTAGTCGCTCTATCATTGTCGATAGTTATCTCGATACACTTGAACGTATGTTAAATTGACATGCAGATAAGATACATATCGAAAGAAGAGTGCGTATAACATATATTGATAAAACCAAAGTTTAATAATAGAAAAGTTTGTGTCTATTTATGTAGCTAACGATGGGCAATTTCTATTGCAAAAGTTGATTGAGCAGTGTTATCGATTGCAATACTTGGAGTGAAGTAATCAGAGTGAACGTCCCTTGTACGTTTCGCATTCCCTTTGCTTCACAATATACATATTTAGTTTCGTGCTCAAATATCCTTCGTTATTCTTGATGCATTTGTAATGTTTGTATAATATTTGTATAATTGAGTTGGTTGATTTTGTTGTTGTCGTTGTCGATGTCATTGTCGATGTCGTTGTCATCGTCGATGTCGCCAGATACCCATGCCATATGTTCATATCGTTGTTGTTGTTGTTGTGTCGGGCACATCTTTCAAGTTCTGTGCGGCACTGATTGAAAATAGAATTTGAATTTGAATGTCATAACCTTCACTCAAGCCATCATCATTTTAATAATAATAATAATATCAAGAAAAATAAGAATAATAATGCGATTATAAAGGAAACAATATTATTTTCGAGCATTATATATATAGTACATACTTATATTCATTGCGTGCGACTTTCGCAAACGGGAAGTGAAAATCCAAATTATTATTGTTGCCCTCTATCTTTCCCTTTATTTTTCTCTGTGTTTTCTGTGGGTGGGTAGATTCGCCACACTCCCTTTTTGTTATGCCCTTCCATCTGCCACTCGTAATGCCTTCATTTCACTTAAGTATTTTTTGATTAGCCTTCCCCATTGAGTTTTAGCATGGGCTGCAGTCATTTCGTCAAGCAGGCGATATTGATGACGGTTTGATGGCTAATTGGGTGTTTTTCCTCCTCGCGTGCATTCTGAATTGCGTTATTTGTTAGCTTAGGTGTGTCTTACGATGCTCTTGAGATACTTGAAGTTATTGCAATTTGTAAGGTCATTATTCAATGTAGTTACTTCTACTTGAAGTAAAAATAAAGAAGACTGCAATTTATTAATATGATCTTATTAGTTGTTTCATCCTCATGTTAAAGAAATTTTCTATATTTAGTACAGTCTTTGTACTTTCATCACTTACACACAACCTAATGAATTTTAAAAGTTAAAGTTACCTTGAACATGATTCCCATAAACAACATGTCAAAGTAACTGTTAACTTTAACATGATCTTGAGAAAAACAGTCTCTAAATGCATTTATTTTTATAGTCACTTATTTTGTTATTCTATTGACCATACATACGTCAAGTTCGTTGTCATCAAGCAGGGAAAAGAACAACAAACAACTGCAATCATATTATGACAAGTGGCTAACGAAAAGCCAACAAAACCACAAAGTTTGTTCATTAAATAAGAGCACGCTTCATGCATGCTTAAGCAACCAAAAACATAACAACAACAACAACAACAAAAGAAAGAGAGAAAAAAGTAATGCTTAAAGCCCCAAAACGAACTGAACCCGAACCCCGAATCCAAGCAAAACTCAGGCACTAACGGAAAATGACGTGAAGAACAACAAGCAGTTACATTTACTGCTACTGCTACTGCCCATTGCTAATAAACAACTGCAAGTGCCATTTATACCCTGTAAACCGCAAGGTGGGGCACGGTATGCTTGCGAATTAACAATAAGCAGCAAAATACAGTTCTTGTTAAATAAGTGAATGACTTTAAAATTAATTTTTAATTTAATACATTGTTTATATTTCAAAATATATACAGTACCGGACAAAGAAAACTGGACACCATAAAAGAGTGGTTTTTGGTTTGAGCCCTTGGAAAAAATATTTGAAAGTAGACTTTTTTTCAAATTCGAAAATCTCAATCGGTACTTAATGGGTTAAGGAAAGTTTTGTATCATTCAAACAGTCCCTAGGCCACCTACGTTTTGACTATGGTCGAATAAATAAAAACTTTACGAAAACTCCAAAAACCACTCTTTTATGGTGTCCGGTTTTCTTTGTCCGGTACTGTACATACATACATGTGTAAATTGGTAGAAAAGATTTATTGGATCATCACTCTTTTTTTCTATATTTTAGATAAACGATTTTTTACTTCCTCGACAAAATGTAAAACAATTAATTGAAAGTTTATCAAATTAACTTACTAACAATACTTGCATCTTGTTTTAAAACAAAAAATAGTCTATTTATCGCTAGTAATGATCATTTGTGCTATTTTTTGTTTGTTATTAATATTTTGTTATATTTTTAATTTAATTACTGTTTTGACTGTTTTTAGATACATTACTTATAAAATTAATAAATTTTTTGGGTTGATTAAGAGATATTACTTTATTGACAGGGCTTACTCGACGTCGGATACTCCCCACGGTGGCAATCTCACTTGCTTAATTATGATTTCACTAACGAAATTCAAGTGGATTATGCCGAGTTCTGTGGGCGTTTTTGGTTGTGAAGCGGTGAGGGGTGGTGAGGGTGGTTGAGGGGTCAGCTCTGCGCTCTACTCGCATGTTACATGATATGACACTATAATTTTCACTAGCGACCAAACCAAGTCCCACGCCCATCCGCCCCCTTTATATTTTGTACTTTGTCACATTGCGTGCACTTGGCAAATAAAAATGAGCGAGAGAAGTTGAAATAAAAAAAAGAAAAAAGAAAAGGAAAAACAAACGTGAAACGACAAATGCCAACGGCGCAAATTGTTGTGGCTAATGACATGTGTGTGTGTGCGTGCGTGTGAGTGTGTGTGTGTGTGTGTGTGTGTATACGTGTTTGCCAAAAGGATTCTTAACGCGACTGTCGACCAATTTTGAAGGTCGCCAGTTTGTCGAGGCCAACGAGAATAGCCTGACCAGTTAACCCCAAAAATGTAATTTCTTTAAGCAACACACCCAACACACACACACACACACACACACGCAAACATATATATGTATATAGGATACATGAAACTGGGTAATACAGTTGACCTTTTGACTTAGTTTTTCTTACTCCATTTTTGCACCAACAGTTGAGTTGCGTTTCAGTTTTTCTCCTTTATTTTTCTGTCTATATGTTTTGTGTTTTACTTAGCAAGTCGTTTACTGCTTCTTCTTTCACTTCTATCCCCTCTTTTTGTTGTCATGCCTCAGTTAGTCAAAGTCCTGTTTGTGAATTGATAACTTTGCCAACGATAAAAGCTGATTTGATTATATCATACACCAAAGGGACAATAAATGACGGGGGTTATTTGAGAAGAAAAATACTTTTAAATGAATATAAGATCGAGTTAAGCGTCTAAAGATGTCAATTACAGGGTATGAGCATCCTGAAAGCACTTAAAAACAAATTGTGAATATTGTAGAATATGTATACTTGCGATACTTTTTATGGAGTCATCGAACTGAATAGTGCACAATGGTAATGAGGCTATTAAGTAATGCCCTCTCTTTTTGTTGAACAATACAGGGTATACATATAAATTATTTAAAACTTACATTTTAGTCCCTGTTTCTATAGTTTTTTAAAAGTTAGGGATACAATTAATTGATCGAATAGGTAGTGCAATTGAAATATACATTATAAGGCTGTATCCATAAAAACAGATCAATGTTATCGATACATTAACAAGTTCCTGATTAAAAGTTGGCACTGTTGTCTTTGCAAATTAAAGCAGATTACTCGAAAAGACGTTCGGGTATAGATATCGATAACAACTTGCCACGCTTATCGAACTAAAAGTCGGAGTTTACGTTTTGTAAACGTATCGATAATGTTGATAATTTTTAATGTTATTAATACAAGTTTATGCAAAAAAATATATCAAATTTACACACAATAATTTGACAATGACGTTGTGTCAAGTTTTAATGAAGTATCTTAAACGACATTTGCTAAACTTGGTAAATTATCGATTGTAGCTTTGGGCCATTAAATGCAATTACAATTGCTAATGCGATATTTATATTTAGAGCTTTTGAATGAGATTATGCAAATTATCATGCAGCTCATCGCACACAAAAGTCACTCAGTCAGGAGTGAATTCTCAACCCACTCGTTTGCTGTTTTTAGTTGGACTATCGATAATTGATGAGCTGCTGTTGCTGTTGGCGCCCGAACGTTAGTTGGTTGTCTGCTTGTGTCAGTATATAATTTAAGATGTGGCACGTGTGTGTGCAAAGTTCTTGTGCCACCTGCCACAACAACAACAACAACAACAAAAATAAGTTGAGGGAATAACAACAATATAACTGGCAACTGGCAACGCCAACGCATTTGAAACCCCCTTTTGACTTTGACGTCACAGACTAAAAAGTGTCGTTGTCTGTATGTGTGTGTGTGCGAGTGTGTGAGTGAGTGTGTGTGTGTGTGAGTGTGTGTGTGTGTGAGTGTGTGTGATTTATGGTGCACTCTCACATTGCAATTGGACGTAACGTGTAAGTTTAGTTGAAAGTAAGTAACTGCCAGCTTCCACGCTCCCTCTCGTTTTTTCTTTCTCTCTCTCTCTCTCTCTCTCACTCATTTTGCGTATTTTCTCTTGCCATTTCTAATTGCTGACATGCCAACGTCGCTATTTGCCCATTGCCCATTGCATACTTTAGTGCGCATGCAATTTTAATGCCCATTGCCTTTTACACAAACTCATCGTCGCTGTCGCCATCATGTCCCCATTCCCATTCCCATTCCCATTCCCCTGCTGCAAATTTCATGAGCAGTAAAAATATAAATCAACAAAGTTTCTTTCCAATCTCACGAAGTAAAGCGAGTCGTCGTTTCTCCCATTTGGGGTCACAACTGTCAGGGTGCAGGATGTGGCTAAGTAACTGACAAGGGGGAATGTCTGAGAGAGGGTGCTGCATAAAACATGACACATGCCCCGCATTTTCATCAATGGCTTCTCACTTGCTTCATCTCCCTTCTCCTGCCGTTGCCCTCGCCATTTTGCCAGCTTCAACTATAAGCCGCTTATGCTCTCGACCCTCAACTAGACCCCAATTTCCTGCGAGAGCCAAACTTTTGGTCCAACTATTGCAACCTTTGTGCATTATTGATTTTGTTCTGAAATTCATATTTTCAGCTTTTGAATGTACAACTTGTGTAGCTATTTTTAGCTCTGTAGAAAAGTTGACAGAATGTTGGGATGCTGTTAACTTAACAGAGGCTGTTCTAGCTTAAAGCTTAGTACTCAAGCTAACTAAATTTTACGCGGCGTAAAGTGCTCAATATTTAGCAGTCGACGAGCGTAAGCCCAGTGTTGCCAATGCAACACGGAAAATAACAACAAGTTGAGTGGTAACTCTATGCGTCAACGGCGGTTGATTTTAAATATGAACATGCAGAACTGATTTGGATAAAAGAGGAGAGAATCGGCAATGAAAAATGTAAATTAAAGTTAATAGAGGAGAAATATGCGATGGCACGCAAGCACAGCGGTTATTGGGTGCACCCATCGCTTTTGAACTTATTACGTGGATTCTCCCTCTATATTAATGAAAAAGTGCAAAGTCTTTGGTTTATGTCTATAAAAACAATTTTAGTTTTCGTTCTTGCTTATAATTCATTAATATTGTCGTCGTTATTGACAATGTCGCTGATTTTTGTTAAAGTTGCGGCCATTCTTTTGAATTTATGTGAGTGAGCGAGAAAGGTATATCAGCGAAACTCTAAACAGTTTGATGTTTCGCTGGGCCTGTCAGCTGTTTCACTTAACAGCTCCTTTACTTAACAGCTCTGTTATTTTAGTTAGCTTGCGGACACCCGAGCGTAATAAATGTCAAGTTCTTCTTCTTGATTTTACGCCAGTGTTTTTTTTATATGGAGTTTGGGCTTACGCCAGGCCTTTTTTTGAGTTTGCGTACTATGCTTAAGAATACAAAAATATCTCAATGCTACAAGAGTATTAATTGTGCTGCTACCCAATAAATTCGTACGGATGATAAGAACGGGATTATTATATGATACAATGAGGACAACATTGATGAAATTATTCACATCTTATGAATAAAAGAGCTGCTGCTGCTCAAATTGTTCAGTTTCTTTCTGAGCAACTGATTTTGTGCGCTCACTTTTCCTCTCTCGGGAGAAAATACAGGAATTAATAAATTGAAAAACTAGCTTTTTTTATGGCTTTTTTGATTTATTTTTCAGCTTTTTTGCATCGTTCCTCCAATCAAAAACAGCGTGTTTTTCAAACAAAAGTTGGCAACTCTGACTATGGTATCTTGTAACGGAAAGATACTAAAATTTTTGAGGCATAACTGAAAATTTAACACAAACTGTGTTTTTATTATTTTCAGTCTTCTTTACATTTAAAAGACGCTTAGGTTTCTGCAATATATATCTGAAGAATCCACCAATCTTAAAAAGATACTCAAGTATTAAAGTAGCTCGTATCTTTCTCTATCAAGTCAAGTATCTTTATCTAGTGCTATCTATCTCAATCAATTGTGAATCAAAGCACAAAACAAATGACCTTGTCGCTTTTTTTAATTCCCCTGTCTGCAACTGACCAACTGCTGGATGGCTTGGATGCCATCTTTGCCCATTTCCATCAAGCGCACGTGCCCCAAATGGCTTTTGGCAATATTTGCGGCGTTTTGGGCATATTTTTAAAACAAGTTTGGCCCACACAGACGGCAGCTGAATGAAAGGAATGAAGGTAACAATGCCTTGACCTTTGGCACAGCCCATGAATCTAGCTAAAGGTGCAGTCAGTCCAGTGGGCGTGTCACATACGCCTTCAACCAACGTAATAGCTTCCTGCTGTGCCGGGTTGCAAAAAAAAAAAAAAAAAAAAAAACGCTGAAAGTACGGTTGGGCGGCAGGTGATGGAAAGGCGGGAAGGGGAATGATGGCAGGTTATTTAAAGCGCTCGTTGTTGAAACTTTTGCAACACCTGACCCATCATCAAAGATTGTTAGTGTTGTTTTGCAACACATGCTTTTATAATGGTGCAAGAAAACCGACTACAGGAATAAAAACAGAACAATAAAAGCCAAAAGAATGCGAAGGAAAAAAAGCGACAAAGAAAATGGAACCGAAAGCTGTTGATGTCGACGTCATTGCTGGGTATTAAGTGTGTGCTACTTAGCATAGAGTAGCATTGACTTTAAGACAAAGCTGCAGAAGAAGGAGAAGCAGAATAATAAATAACAGTGAAAAGCTCGATCTTCCGCAAGATTTATTCATTTAGCACCCTATTTTGTGCAGGGTATTTATTAGTCGACTGCAGTCTAACTTGCGGTTACAGTTTGTGGTTTTTATACCCTGCAAACCATAAAATGGGCAATAAAGTGCACCAACATCATAAAGTGTTGAAAGTGTATGTAATAGGCACACAGATTCAACTACAATACAACCCTATAAAAGACAATGAACAACGATTCTTAAAATATATGAAAAACGTGTGTTGTAGCCTTTTGATGCTTGATAAACTAAGCTATTAAAATGTAGTGAATATATTTTAAAAATTGCAGTACGATTTAATAATAAATACGAAAGTTACTATGTGAGAGTTTTGTTAGTACTACTGCCAAGTTAAATAGAGGGTATCCACCAAGTTCGGTTTATCTATACAACCAAAAGAGAGAGAGAGAGGGAAAGCTGACAACTCATATTTGTCGTTGTTATTGTTATGACTGTGACTGTTAATACCACGGATTTTTAACCCATTGACAGCGACGTTGCACCGAGGTGTTAAGGTCAAAGTGAAGTGGCATGTGAGTCCTGTTTGCAACACTATTAAGTTTAGTTGTCTGTGTCACAGAGCATAGAAAACTGAGTGGCAGAGAAACCAACAGCAACAGCAACAGCAAATTGTGTAAAAACAACTTTCAAGGTAAAATGTAAATAAATAAAATCGAAAAATTACGTCAATAGAGGCTGAAAACATTGGCCAGACAGACAAACCCCACAAAATGAAACCTAAGTTCTATTCACATGGTACGCAGGCGGAAGTATGAATGGAATGTGGGGTGAGAATTGTGAGGGGTTAAATGGAACAGGGTCTTTTTACCTTATTATTAATTAACAAATGGGCCAGGTAAATATTTAAACAAATGCGATGCGAGTGCAAAAAACTATTGAGAAATGAACTGATAACTAGTTCATATTGTAAATGCCACTTCAACAAGTTGGGGCAACATCACAACGATATGAAATTAAAAATTGATAGTCAACAAACAACGTTATTTTTGACGAACAATGTGGCAACACTGCAACAAATATGTCGATAACATGTCGATCAACTATCTGAAAATCTTTAATGTGCAGTCAAAACTCAGGGTTAGAAAGACAAACATGTTAAGGTGGAGTTAACATGAACTTGTGGACATGTTAATGTTGCTGTTAAATTTGACACGAGAATAAAAAGAAATTAACTGTTTAAGCTAAGTTATAAAGAAATTAAAAATTGATAATAAAACGAACATTTAATATTTAACATGTTTATAAGGCATGTGAAAGAACTTTTGATGGACACTGCAAATATGTCGATTGTTGAATATTTAACATGTTGATTCAGATACATGGTCATAACTAAGGGTTGGACAGATAAACAGAGAGTTCACATGAAACTGAGAACATGTTGTTGCTGTTTTAAACAATAGATTATTATAGATTACAATTTACTTAATCATTCACTGCTAAGTATTCACATTTTGTTCACTTCATTGCTTTGACACTCCACGTTATTTGCGAAACTGTGTTGTCAAATACTATTTTCAATATTTGTTACTCATTCGACAAATGAGTTGAACGATAATTCGACTGACCCACTGAATGTGTCGCGTAGACAAAAAATAAAAAATTATAAAAAATAAAAAAGAACAGCAAAAAACAACTCATAATTCAGAAAATCAGACGTGTTGGCCTCGTGGATATGGATGGACATGTTGTGCATACGGCAAATGGGGTCTACAGCGGGAAATAAAATTATTTATTTTATTTTTATTTATTAATTATATTTTAAGGTCGCCGTGTCTTTCAATTATGCCAAAGATAAGATAAGTGAAAAAAACAAAATGAAATGAAAAAAATAAGTAATGAAATGAGCTAGAAAATGCCAGGCAAATGGTACGAAAAAAAAGAAGAAAATAAATGAAAACCGAAAGCCGAAAGTCGAAATGAATCAGTTCCACCAATGCTGGCGTCGATCCAAAACTGTTGCAGTGGCAAAGGGGCAAGGGGGGAGCGCACTTGGGGCATCCGAAAGGGGGGGCGGTGGGACAAGCTGTGTAAGGCTGCCAAGTTGCGGCCGTGTGGGAGCGTTTTTTTTTTTGCAAAAGCTTCCGCGTCGCCGTAGCTCCAAACAAATAAAAAAATGAAAGCAACAACAAACAACAGTCGCTAATTAAGCAAAGACTTCAAGTAAATCAAATAAAATAAAATGGAATTTGCACTCAGCCATTGACAGAGAGAATAAAAGCTAACGGCCTGCGAGAGCCAAGAGAAACTATGATAAGAATTTACGATTGAGAGGGCTGGGAATGAGGAAAAAGAGATTAAAGAGAGCTTTAGTTTAAAAGAGAGAGAGATACATTTGAAACTGTCGACAGGTTAAAAAGGAAAAATAGTGGAGAAAGAGAGAAAAGAGAAGACAAATTTAAGACAAACAATCTAAAAGAGCGAAATAAAGCTAAAAAGAATAGAATAATAGTAAAAATGCTAAATAAAAGAAAAGGAGCAGAAAAAGCTAAAGTATGAGAAAGAGAGAAAGTTAGTTACAGTTACAGAAAGAATGACTATGCGAGTCTTTAGAGAGAAATTTAAAAAATAAGAGAAAATTGGAAAGAAGCAGAGTGTGAAAATGATTGGGAATAAAAAAAAGCCAAAAAAAAATAAAAAAATATATATATGTAATTTAAAAGAGAACAGTAGAGAGCAAAAGTCTAAAAACGACAAATAGAATAGAATAGATAAGAAAAAAAAAATAAAACAAAGAGACACCTGGATATTGGCGAGAGAAGGAAAATTCAGAAGACTGAGAAACTTAAAGCTGAGAATAGAGAAAATCGATCGCTTTACGGAGCTTAAGGGGCAGTTGGCAGTGTGTGTACATAGGAGAGAACGGGAATGGAGAAAGGTGAAATGGGTAGTGTACATGGGGAATGAGGGGTTGGCATTCGAATTAACTGTTGTTGCTGCTTGTGGCGTTTGAACAATGCTGTGTTTTCCTTATCGCCAGCATTTTATACATTTTCCATTTTTCATTTCGCCAGTAGAGTATTAACAAGAAAACGAAAAGAGAAGAACAAGAACAAAACAACAACGAACGCGCAGTGCTAAAAATAAATGTTTATTTTATAAGATTTGACGTTGTTCTTTCTCTTGTTGTTGTTGTTGCACACATTCTGTGATGCCTTCAAGTTTGTCATTGTTCTCTAGTGTTGGGACAGCAAAGAAAGGGGTGAAGACCAAGCTCGAAGGTAGTAAAACGAGGAAGCATTAGGAAAGTGAGTGAACAGCAAGGTCTGAGAACTGCACTCGACCTCGACAATGAACCTAATGATTGATTGTAAGTGACCCTTGATATGCAATTGATACTGAAGCGAGAAGACATAGAAGCAGAGAAGTGAAAGCAATTTAAGAATACTTGAATAATAGTTTAGGACACTTTTAATCTAATTAACATTCAATTAGAAAATCTGTCTAAAAATGGGCACAACTTTATTACTAAGATCTCCCCAAGACATAAACTGCTCTTCTCTTTTTTCTTAAGTGGACATCAATTTACAAATAGAATCTATAAAAGACGTTCTGATTAGAAATTGACGAGTTCCAAGTTTTGGGCCACATAATTGACCACATCAGCTGGGACCATCAACAAAATCTTCAGCTCGAAAATGTCGATCAGGCAATGAGGCAAATTTTTATTGGCAGACTGCCGTTGCTGCTGTTTTTTGTACTCTCGAGTCATTCTTAAAAAGGGTCGCAAAAGACCAAAAAAACAGATAGATAGAAACTTTTTCATTTTGTTTGCTGAACGTATTGTGATAACGTATTGTAGGAGTGTTATCCTGTATAATAATTGGTAAAGTAATTATATATTTTAATTGAGAAATTTCAATGTCTCGCTTAGTAAACCAAAAGGTTACATTTATAGGTGAACTGCTAGTCGATCAGCATCGATTAAGTTCATTTTATACTTATTTTTTTTTCTGTTATTGCCGGTGCTTGAAGTAACATTATTTATTTATTTCTGCTGCTGTTTGTTTCTGGTTTGTTTGTTTGCCTTTCGTTGCTCTCCTTGTTATTGTCCACGTTGTTCTGTTTCTGTTGTTGTTACAGTCAAGGCAGAAATTGATTTTTATAAATAGCGCGCATACGCATCGTGGCACGCACTGAAGTAGAAAGAAGCACATTGCTGTCTTCTCTGTCTCTCCGTCTGTTCGTCTGTCTTGCTTTGCTTGCCAAAACGAAAAAGACGAAGAAGGGGTGTCTGAGGTGCCCAGCAAATGTTGTGGGGGGAAGGTAGTGTATAGCAGCTGCTGTCACGGCACAGATACAATAGATCGCTTCAATGGATACGTTTGGACTGCCTGGCAAAGTTTCTTTTATTTTTTTTTTCCACCTTGGATTTGATTTCCAATGAATGGAAATAAAACAAGCGCTGAAAATCGGTAATAGCAAATATGAGAAAAAAAAAACTAAATGTTCTTGTTAAGAGAAATAACAGAATATTGCACAGATTTACCAGGAACTCAGTCTCAATCTCAACTCTTTGCATAATCAATCAATTTAAATGTTTCCTCTGCTCTGCATGTTGCTTTATTGTGAAATTCTTGCTCCCAAAATAAGAGATGGAAAAAAACTGTAGCTAAATTCCAAACAAAAATTTCGTGTTGCTAAGCGTACTACAACTTGCTAATAACACATTTGCCTTGCCTTTTGTTTAGATTTCATTTAGATACCCTGTATGCCATAAAAAAAAAAACATGCGTAAAATTTTTGGGCATATACAAATTGAGTAAAATATGTTGCAACATTCGTGTACAACTTTTTGTTTGAGATGCTAACATACAATGAAAACTGGTTATTTATAGGGTATATGCATATACATGTTGGCTAATCCCAGAAACAGTGATCCCACATCTTGTGAAAATTTTCTTTCAGAAATGTATTCAAGTTACTTATTTAAGCAATATAAGGATATATTTAGGATGAGCATATCGATTTTACATTGGAATAAATTCACTTTTTATATATTATTGTTCATTTTCTTGAAAATTGACTTCCAAAGTGGACCGTTTGTATTGTAACGATTACACTAAGTAGGACAGTAAGATTGTACTTTCACTATAATTAGTTATTTCTGCATTCTATTATTCACAGCTTTCTTTTAAATATTGGTTTTTGTGTGCCTTATTATGCATAATTCGCTAAAAATTACAAATGAAATGGAAAATTTAAAAGTAACTTCCGTTTTGTGTAGCGTGCGCTACAACACATTGTGAACCATTATTTCGCAAAAAGTAACTGCAATGAAATTATATTTTGTGCCATTCAAAAGTACACGGAATTCCCTTTAAACACTACAAAAGTTTACGGTACATTTTTCAAAAGCCCAAAAAAAAATGTATATTGTCATCTACAAAATTCTACAATTGGTGAATAAATAAAAATGTTATTGCATTACAAAGACAAACGACATTTATTTATTTTATATCTTGAATTGCTAATATAGCGGCAAAACTATCGACTTTACTATCGCTGAACTCAAAAACAAAAGCCAAAAACTTGTAATAATTGAATTAATTTAAATAAATTCTTTATTTGAAAAATATTTGATTATCCGATAATAATTGTATTCACTCACTTTTCAATTAACAAATGAATACAGAGTAATTTCCAGTCAAATCGACGTGCGAGCTATGCAATTTTTCAATTTTACAGACAAAATTCGTTTATAATTGAATTTGGATTCGTTTTTCAGTTTGCTTTGCACAATGTTAATTGCTCAATGTTTATTTTATGGCTCTATTAAACAATTCGAATGAAATACACACACACACACACACACGCATACAGAAAATACATTACGCATACGCCTCGTGTGGCATCAATGTAATTGTACCGAGCACTCGACACGCCCCTCAACCCTCGGGCCTGTCATGTAAATGCCGTTATAATCATCGCTAATGTGCTTAAATGTGGGCTGTGCCACAGCTGTTTGCTTGGTTTCATTCGACGGTGGTTGTGGTGTTACCACCACGTGTCCAAGTGGCGACTTTTAAACAAATTTGTACGCATCCCCTGCTGTGCCCCCTTTCAGCTGTGCACCTTCAACTGGGTCAATGCAAAACGGAAGCATTTACAAAATATGTTTCGCCTACGTGGCGATTTCTGATGCCTCACAAAGCACCACAATTTGGGCAATTTGCTTTGGCATTCCGTTGCAGCAAGTGGAACAAATGATGCAAACCGTTGCGTTTGTTGCCTTTTCAAAATCAACAAGCGATTTCAATTCCAAAACGGACTGCCAAATGTGGAAATAACAATATTTTTTTTAGTTTTTTTTTTTTTTATGTTTTTGCTTAATCGATTGCTAGAACCAGAACCACGTTTTATTCCACGTTTCCAATGATATTTGCAATACAATTGTATTAGAAAGGCATAGGCTTTTCAAAGCATTGCAGTTTTTCAAACGAATCATTTGGTCTTTCAACCGATACATTTATTGAGGCGCAAGATTTATAATCGTTTCGTTAGCCATTCGTAAGGAATGTTTTCGAATTCAATTGACTACGACTTAAGTTAAGAAAAATGTTAGATATTCCAAGAGAATTAGTAACTAATTGCCTTTTAACGATAGCCGATTCGTTTGGTATCAGAAAAAAAATGTATATAGCTATAGTAATTTCTAATGAATTGTTTATATTTATTGTTTTAATTCGATTCGTTTTTAAGTGTTTGAATGTTTTCATCAGGGATTAAGACCGTAACCATAACCGTTAACCGGTGTTAACCGATTGAAATTGGTAACCGTAACTGAAACCGTAACCGAAACAAAACTTTTTTATTATACCAATACCCAAAAATCCGAAATTGTTCCAACCAAAATAAACGTTAAGGTACTGATTTATGCATAACGGTCAATTTCAGTTCCTTTAAGCATTAAATTAAACTACGTTGCTAAGGTGTAATCATTGTCTTTTAAAACTCATTTAAACCCAGTATTTCGAAACCGAAAAAACCGCTAACCGTTACGTAACCGATATATAAAAATTTTGCTTAGCCGATAAACGAAAACCAAAATGCGAACATAACCGAATCCTTGTACCTTGGTCTTTTTTGTACAAATTTTAAGACAGCAATCATTTCAAATGAATCGGTTATATTTATTGTCCTTACCCGTTTCGTTTTGAAGTTTTTCATATTCGTCAATGCCGTCTAACCGTTTTGTTTGTAGCTCTTTGACTTCGAGTCTAACTGTCTCGTTTGATTTCTAAACTTTCAAAACTTTACCCAAAGTTCTCTCTTTAATGTGCTCCCTCCCCTCTGCCCTTTCACCTTTTTCAAGCATTTCGTATGCCCCTCTGCCAAGTGGGTCAATGCAAAACGGAAGCATTTTCGAGTATGTCTAATATGCATTGCCTAGTTTCAGGCTTCTTTGCCACGCAACAATTTAAAACGAAATTCTTTTTGCACTTGTCCTTAATCAACGTTCGCCAGCCCCGAGGCGTTTATCCTTGTTGCTATTGCTATTGTTATTATTATTGTTGTTTTCTTTTTGGCGTTGTCGTTGTTATCTTTGCTTCATTTTGCTGGAATTTCAACTTGAGCACGCAAAGGCCGACGGCAATCCCCCCAAGGGGAGCGGAATGGGCGTGGCAATTAATGACAACAGTTTCATGCAAATTGTATTTTCGCAACGAGCCAAAGGCAAAAGGAGCTAAGGAGCCAGCTCAAAAACAAAAGAGCTAGCTAAAATGTCTTAGAAAAGTAGTCCTGTAGACTGTAGGATACCCTGTAGTCTGTACATTTATAGTTGATCCCAAGTATGTCTCAAGTTTGCCAGGTGATCATTATAAAATTTTAAGCTAACTTTGATTTAATGCTAAGATTAAGTTTCTCACAAATATTGGAAATATATTTTTTATTGAATTGCGATGCGACTTTTGCTTAAATTTAAAATTATATACACATACTTTTGTTCGAGCTGAATGCTTCTTTGCCAGATTTTAGGATTACAGAGTATAGAAAGAAACCCAGCAATCAGCTGTAATTACCAGAAAGTTGACTCCACACGCTTCTCCAGACAATCCCAATGAGACCGACTTCTTTTTTGGTTTTTATCGATTACCAAACTGAAGGTCAACTAAAGGCTCTCACCTCTTACTCGCTCTTTCTCTTGTTCGCTCTCTCTCTCTTTCTCTTTTACTCTCCAGTTTACAGACCCACACCTCCCTGACTCTGTGGGGTGCAGCCGAAATGGGCATTAATTGAATCAAAGTACCGAATGTGGGTCAATGTGATTGTGGTTCACTTCACGCAGCTGCTCTTCAGACCTTTGTGTGTTGAGTGTGTTTGTTCTATATATATATATGCTGACCAAACTGTTAATTAAAATTTAAGCTGACCATTGCACATAGGCAGTGCAAACTGTATGCAGCAACAGAGCTCGAGAATTGTGGGTAGAACATTGATTGAAGTTGATTGGTTTTGTCACAGTTTGCATATTGTGAAGGGCTTAAAGGATACTCAATTTTAATCATGAAAGTTAATGTTAAGACACTTTGACTCCAGACTACTTTTTCATTTTTCAAGTGAAAGAACGCAAACCAAAATCCACTGAAATCCACTTATAATCAGACCAAGTTTATTAACATAAACGTAAATGCCATGGAATTTTTGTTGTCAAATTCACACAAATAAACTAATTTCAAATATTCAAAACATGCGGTTTACATTGTGGCTAACAGTAGTTTTACAGTGACCACGGTTGACATGCATTCAGTGTTGCCAACGCCTCTACACAAAAAAAGGCCGGTTAAGCCCAAAAAAAAGACAAAAAACGGACAGATTTTTTTAAAAAGGACAAAAAATCTGGACAAACAATGTTTTCTTATTAATAAATATTATAATAATTAAAACAAATTATCAAAGCTTTAAAAATTACCATAATATTGAAAGTATTAGCTCTTTATTACCCAGTAAAAAATTTTCCACAGCAAATTCATCAATCTTTCTTTTTAAATTTCAAAGTTATTCGACAAACCGAAAATGAATATATTACATGACGCATAGATGTATTTGATAAATTCTATGAGCGACTTAGAACAATGAAAAAAGGATAAATAAAGGATAAAGTAAAATAAATTAAAAAAAAAACATTTTTCCGGATAGATGACGTTTTAAAATTTGTATAGAAATCGCAATCTTAAAAAGGGCAAAATGTGTCCACAAAAAGGACAAATTGACAGCACTAAGCTGCTTCATGACTTCGTGCAAGGCTATCGATATCGGAAAAACAATATGAAATCGATGCCACATAGTTGTAATTAATAAATTGTATAAGCGACTTAACAATTAAAAACGGATGAATAAAAGGATAAAACAAAATAAAACAGGAATTTTTTCCGGATAGGGGATGTTTTAAAATTTTTCCGGAAATCGCAGTTCCAAAACGGACAAATCTGTCCGCAAAAAGGACAAATTGGCAACACTGCATGCATTTCATGTAATCTATTGCGGATTACCGCAAATATTAAAAATTCTATTTTCTACAGTGTTATTCGCTGCTGCAGAAAGGGTTTACCACTGTCCTTACAGTGGTGTTAGATTTATAAAAACCGTTAGATTAAGCAAGCTTAACGTAAATGGGAAGGTTTATTTCTAAAGTGGTTGTTAACAGCAATTTAACAGAGGCGTAAGCTTCACCACAATTACTTAGCACAATTCTGAAAATAGTATAACAACTTCTAAAGTAGTTGCAGTGAAGTGGCTTTAGATTCTCAAAATGCATTAAAAATAAAATCAAAGTTCTTGAAATATTAAAAAAAGAAAAAGGATTACAGTACATTAACAGCGCTGCATAAGCAAAGTAAAATACACTTAACATAATTGAGTAACTCACTTTTAAAATAGTTGCAGTGTCTTATTAATTATCTACAACTATTAAACTGATGGCTAAAAGTCCTCGAAAAGGGGTTGAAAAAGGAACTCAACAGAATCTTACGTTTTAAGTTACACCAGTAAATGTGTTGAATAATATATTTTTAGTTTAAGTAACTTATTTAATTGAAAAGATTCTTGCTAGGATGCTTGCCTTGGGTTTTGCATCTCACAATTCGTTGGGGGAATTTGTTAAACCAACCTCAAATATTCGAAAATCAAGTTTAGCAGCAACGAGAGGAATTTGCTTCGGTTTACTGCATTCATTGGATGGCTGAGCTGCGCACATTCCCATTTTGCAACAGGATGTGCAAAAAAGAGAAAAAGAGAAACAGAAACAAAAACAAAAACTTGTAGCTTGTATCTGTATCTCAGCTCAGTCTTTGCTTGTTTACCCGAAACTGAAATTAAACCGACAAAAGCAGCTGCTGCCATGCTTATCTTTGCCTTTGCCGTCATTGCGAAAAGCCTTTTCAGTTAATTTGCTTTTGCGACGTTTCGTTACAAGCCAACTTTCAGTTCACCATCCCTTCCCCTTCCCCATCCCCGTCGCTCTCGTTCTCTGTCAGCGCTTTTCAGCTTTTAGCCATCTTCTAAATGGCTTAAATCATTTCCACACTGGCCTCACGGAAGCTCCTCTTTGCTAGCTAGCGCGACTTTTCTAAAGTTTGCTCAAGCAGCGGCGCAAAATGTTTAACTTCTGCTCCAGTTTAACAGACAAGCTTTTCCCCCGTCGCCCGCCGCTTGTTCTATCCGCCCTTTTTTTATGCTCCCCTGTTGCTTGAAGAGTTGTCGAGTAATCGGGTCATGAAATGGCTGACAGATTTTTCATTAAGCCAAAAAGTGCGAGTCGAGGCCACTCTACAGGTTACTTAGATTAACAATAGTGCAATCCGTTGCGCTTTCATCTCTAAACTCATCACACAACATAGATATTTAAAAAAGTATGTTTAAAATTGAAAATATTTGTAATTTGAATCAAATTATTCTAAGTATAACACGCCTGAAAATACATAAATTAATATCAATCATTTTTGATTCCTATATGTATGTCAAATCCGATAAGGTAGAAAATTGACAATTTTTGTGAAATGAAATGAGATTTTAAGTGAATTTATGATGAGAAATTGCTTACAGTGGAACTTGTTGATGAAAAATAAATAAAAACATGTCCATATTTGCACTACTTATGAAATTGACAGAAATTTAAAAAAAAAGGACAAAGAATATTCTTATTGTCATTAATTGTGTATTTAATAACATGTTTGCTATACTCGTAGTTATTTATGTTTTTATCAATAAATATATAGATTTTATTTTTGGCCTTAAATGTGTCTAAAATATCCACTGTGCCTGTTGCAACTAATCGCTGAAAAAGTTGCATACTTTGCAGCGTTCTGCATAAGTTGAGCCATCAACTGCACTGCCAACGGCCACGCCCCCCACGTGCTGCCCCGCCCCTTGGAGAGGCGTAAAGACGACGACACGTGTAATATCTTTTAGATTTTTAATTTGTGTCGTGTGGTGGAAAAAGGGCTTAAAGAGAAACGACGCTGAAGAGTGGAAATGTTAATCATGATGAACCAGTTAAACTGAGAGATAGAAAGACATTTTGAGCAGAGGGGCAGAGGGAGACTGGTCCAATGACTGAGTAACTGACTGACTGACTGACTGACTGACTGACTGACTGACTGACAGCTGCTTTGTCATGCATGTGTGTGTGTGTGCGTGTGTGTGTTGCTTGTGGGTGGCACGTGCTCAACGTTGTCTCTCATGTAAAATGCATGAAAAACAAACACGCTCGCCTTTTTTTTTCTTTTTTTTTTTTTTGCTTACGCATAAAAAGTTTTGGTTTTTTTTCTCATTCTCTCAATTTATTTCTCTGCGAACAGCGCCTCTTCCCGCTCTCTGTACTATATGTCTGTATTATGCTGACAAATGTCTTTTTTAAGGGGGGGTTGAAGGCAGCTGGATCTTGTGGCTGACGGCGGTTGTTGCACTGCGGATATTTGCATAGAGATGATGCAAAAAAAAAAAATAAATAAAAACGAGTAAATGCGACGCTTTTGTGTTTCAACTGTAGACTCTCTCCCAGTTCCCCATTCGTCTCACTGTTTCTGCTGTGTCTCCAGACATCTCTACATGTCGCTCTTTGTACCATGTGTGTGTGTGTGTGTTAAAGTGTTACACTCAAAAGTCGGACATTTATTGTTGCAACCATGCAAACTGTAAGCTGTGATCAGGACGATAAGTTGTACAAAATACTTTTCTAGAGTCATCTTATTGGGATTGATGAATTGAGAGAGATTCAAGAAAGAACTCAAATTTTGTATATATTTGTAGTTTTATAAAGGATTAGATTAGAAAATTATTGTGCTAGCGCGATGATACCATAACTCCAAACGTAAAGTTAAGCATTATCAATAAAGTATAACATTAAAATCTCTAATTAGAAAATACCTTTATGTGAATGGGTTAAGCAAATTCAATACATATTTTTGAAACTTGTTTTAGCAGTCGTTAACTAAATTACAAAATTTTGGTCAGTGAGCGAATCTAATATGTATGAATATCTATAGAATAAAAATGCTAGTATTTTTTATAATGTTTTGAAAATTGCTAAAAAGCCACTTTTTGCCTGAAAAGTAGGAAAAGGGGTTAAAATAGTAATTTTTAGGATTTTAAAAAAATTATAAAAAATACTAGAAAAATATTTTTGAAAAATTTTTTTTGCAGTCACTCCTAAAATTGTTTGAAAAATGTTTTTGCATCAAAACATTTTTGGAAAAAAATCGGGGAAAAAAATTTTGAAAGTTGACTTTTTTTAAATTTGAATATTTCAATGGGTACTTGATGGGTTAAGGAAAGTTATGCATCATTCAAACGGAATTTAGATGACCTTTCCAAATATAGTTTTTAAATTTGAAGACTTGACTTACAATAGCTGTTATAGTAAAAGAAAGAGTGCACCTATTATTTTGTCCATGAGTGTATATGTAACTTGCACTTTAATACATAAAGCATAATTTTTGGAGTAGACAAAAGGAACATGTTTGAATTGATCCAAGGAGCCTTTTACCGATTTACAATATTTAGTTAGAGGAATGATAAAAATAATAATTAAATCGATCGATAATATAGCTAAAAAATTAATCGAATGAGAGATAAATTTAAAATAATAAATAACTATTAGAAAAAAATACACAAATCATGTCCACGTCACGTGAATCCAGTGACTTTTTGCACACAACTTATGCACACACACGCACACACACACACATGAGGCGGTATAACCTTCAATAGCCAATAAGAAATTCTTGGCCACCGAGGGAGTCCTGGTTGACTCTTGTCTATCATTGTTGATGCAGGAAGAGATGAATCTCCAACCGCGCACGCCAGGAGGAGACAACGAAAATGAGGAATCTGTTTTTGGTAGACGTAAAGGACTTGCCAGAACCCCGCCGTCTGCACCACCTGCAGCAAATGGAACGAGCGTTTTCCACTTTGGAGCCAACGGTAGCGAGACGCAGCAAACACCTAGTGACCCACTGGATCTGCTACGCAGTTTGGGTGCGCGAGCAGAGGACTTGGTTAAGAGGATGTACGAACAGCGCCATGTCGACAAATCGATGAAGGACTTGGGCATGAGAATAGTTGCCCTACAGGCTCTGATTCTTAACCAGTTCGATAAGTTGCAGAGTAGCTCAACTGGCACGCTCTCGACTGGAACACAGACATCCCCAAAACTGAGCACCAACGGAGGAAAGAGGCTACGGGAATCGCCTCACCTGCCAACCAGGAAGTCGTCGCCAAAGAGACAACGGGGCGCAAAACTAAGGGAGTCTTCAAAGCAGCTTGAACTGCCTGCCTGTGGCCAGGAGGAGAATACGCCTGCGGGCACATTCAGCCATGGCGCGCCTCCTGCAGCTAAAAAGCAGCTGCAGTGGCAGCAAGTTGGACCCAAGGCGAGGAAGAAAAAACCACCACGCGAGCCACGGCCTGATGCCATCATCATTCAGCCACAGGGCGAGCTAAGCTACAGCGATATCCTCAGGCTCGTCACCAGGCGACAGGACGAGAAGCTAAAGGAGGTGAGCGAGAACGTCAGCAGGATACGGAAGACCGTTAAAGGCGAATTGCTTCTGGAGCTCAACGGCGCGAGCAAAGAAAACACTTCGAAGCTCAAGGAGGAGATCAGCGAGGCTTTAGGTCTACAGTCTGGCATCAGGACGGTTACCCAGGAGACGTGCATGGAGATCAGAGACCTCGATAGCCTCGCATCGAAGGAGGACATCGTAGCCGCTATAGCGGCTGAGATTCAGACCGCGGTGGATCCAGGCTCCGTTAAAAGCCTACGGCCAGCATACGCAGGTACACAACTAGCAATTGTGTGCCTGCCACCCGAGCAGGCGAAGGCTCTTCTACATGAGGGAAAGGTGAAAGTCGGGTGGACCAGATGCAGGGTCCGCGAGCGAACATCCCAAAGACGCTGTTACAGGTGTCTGGAGTTTGGTCACCTAGCAGTTAGGTGCACTAGCTCTGTGGACCGCTCAGGATGCTGCCTTAGGTGCGGTGCAAACGGGCATAAGGCGGCAAGCTGCCGAGCCGAGCCGAAATGTTTCCTGTGCATCGACAACAAGCGTGAGGACGCTAATCACTTTGCCGGCAGCAGAAGATGCCCTTCAGCCAGCAGTGGCATCATAAATCCGACCAAATTATGAAGATCCTGCAGTTAAATCTGAACCATTGCGCAGCGGCTCAGGATTTGCTGAGTCAGTCAGTGAGAGAAAGGTCGATAGACGTAGCAGTCATCAGCGAGCCGTACAGGATGCCGGAGTCCTCCGTTTGTGCCCTTGACGCCACCAATAAAGCTGCAATATGGTCTTGCGGCGACCCGCCAGTGCAGCTCTTGGAAACAAGTTCGGAGACGGGCTTTGTTCGCGCCAAAATTGGAGTCATCTGGTTTTACAGCGTTTACCTCGCTCCTAGCCTGTCGCTTCCCGACTTCACCAGTATCTTGGATTCGCTGGTGGCTGATGCCAGAGGTCGTCACCCCGTGGTCATCGGAGGTGACTTTAACGCATGGGCCGAAGAATGGGGCAGCGTCACAACAAACTCGAGAGGCAGAGTCGTCCTGGAGTCCATTTCCACACTGGACCTCGCGCTCCTCAACGTTGGGGAGCAGAACACATTCAGCAGAGCGGGTGTCGGCTCCATCGTCGACCTCACGTTCGTCAGCAGCTCTCTGCTCAATGTTTCGATCTGGAGGATCAGCAACTCCTATACTGCGAGCGACCACCTACAAATTTTGTACACCATTGGTCAGCAGACAGTCGCCAACGAGCCAGCGGCTCCAAGATGGAAGCGTTACCGCGTCGATAGCCTCAACTTAGAGAGATTCTCAGATCTGATGTACAGCTTCAACACTGAGGGAACCGCAGAGTTTATGGCCAACGAGGTCATGGACTACCTGGAGTCGACATGCAACGCCACGATGACTCAAAGGAAGCACTACAGGCGGCACCACCAGCAGGTGTACTGGTGGAATGATAACATTGCTGACCTTCGACGCGAATGTAACCAAGCAAGACGCCGCTACCAGCGCTCCCGGGGGAGAGCATCCTTCGTCCAGTGGCAGACAACATTTCGTGATCGTAGGCGTGTCCTCAAGGCGGCCATACGCGAGAGCAAGCGTCAATGCTTCCTAGCGCTCTGCGATTCTGCTGACCGTGACCCATGGGGTAGGGCGTACAAGATTGTAGCCAAGAAACTGAGCACATCTAGGCAAGCCCCGCCCTCTGCCCCTGACCAGATAAAAGCCATCGTGGAGGAGCTTTTTCCGAGGATGGAGGATCCGTTGGACGGTGTCTTTTTTGACCCACTTGAGCCTCTAAATGACAACTCAATTGCGGAGGTCACACATGAGGAGATCGTTGCCGCTACCAGGAGCATGATTACGAGCAAAGCCCCAGGGCCAGACTCTATCCCGAATAGTGTCTTCAAGCTCGCACTCACCATACGGCCAGGAATATTCGTGGAGTTGTTCAACGCCTGCTTGCGCCAAAGTGTATTTCCGGAGAGGTGGAAGAGGCAGAAGCTGGTCCTTATTCCCAAACCGGGAAAGCCCCCAGGGATCGCTTCATCGTACAGGCCAATATGCCTTATCGACACCGCGGGAAAACTGTTAGAGAGGATAATTTGCACACGCCTGGAGCATGCCATCGCGGAGGCGGGAGATCTTTCACCGCACCAGTATGGATTCCGCAAGGCTAGATCCACAATTGATGCCATTCAGAGAGTCGTGGACATTGCCTCTAGCGCAACTGCTGGCTCCCGTTGGAAGGGCGGGACCAAAAAGTACTGTCTGATGGTCACCCTGGACATCCGGAATGCGTTCAACACGGCTAAGTGGGGCTGCATAATCCGGGCACTAGCATCGTTCAACATTCCTTTGTACCTGCTGCGCATCATAAGGAGCTATTTCGAGAGGAGACTGCTTCTGTACGACACCGACGAGGGCACTGAGCAGTACAGAGTGACAGGAGGAGTCCCGCAGGGGTCTGTTCTAGGTCCGTTGCTATGGAACGCAATGTATGACGGCATCCTGCGCCTTGCGCTTCCCGCCGGAGCGCAAGTTGTGGGCTTTGCCGACGATGTTGCGGTCCTGATAGTGGCCAAGGAACTGCAGAACGTCGAGGCGACCTGCAACGAAACGATTGCACGCATTCAACGCTGGCTGGATCTTGTTGGTCTCGAGTTGGCGCCACATAAAACGGAAGCAGTGCTGGTTAGCAGCAGGAAAAAAGTCGAGACGGCCAACATCACAGTGGCAGGTACGCTGGTGTCGTCGAAAAGAGCAGTAAAGTACCTTGGGGTAATGATAGACACAAGGCTGTGCTTCCGAGAGCACTTGGCATTCATGAGCTCCAAAGCAGCGACAGTCAACCGTGCCCTTTCAAGGTTGATGCTAAACACTCGGGGCCCCAAGCAATGGAGAAGAAAGTTGCTGACCAGCGTCACTAGGTCGGTAATGCTATACGCTGCACCCGTTTGGGTTAATGCCCTCAAAACATCAAGCTACTGTCGTAGTCTGTTGGCGACACACCGACTCTCGGCTCTACGCATCACCTGCGCATTTAGGACGGTGTCGGACGAGGCGGCACACGTAATGGCGGGAGTGCCCCCCATCGAGTATCTGGCGGAGGAAAGAACTTCGTTCTTCCAGGAGACTCATGGCAGAGGCCTCTCTCAGGCTGATAAGCAAGTAGTGCGCGCTGCATCCAGACAAGAGACCCTAAGAAAATGGCAGCACCGTTGGGATACATCGTCGAAGGGACGCTGGACTCACCGCCTAATCCCAAACATCGAGGCTTGGGTCAGCAGGAAACATGGGCAGGTCAATTTCTACCTGACCCAGCTCTTGAGTGGCCATGGTTGTTATCGAAGCTACCTGTGCCGTTTTGGCCATGAAACATCTGCGGAGTGCACGTCATGCGGTCAGAACTCTGAGGAGAACGCCGAGCACGTCTTCTTTTCGTGTTCCAAATACTTAATTCCACGACAGCAAGTGGAAGTCGCATTGGGCAGCGAAATTTCTGTGGATAACCTGGTGCCGCTCATGTTGCATTCACCGGAGAACTGGAACGCGATCAGCGATTTTGCAGCATCCGTTTTGGTGGTGCTGCGCGCTACTGAGCGCGAGAGGAGAGCACAAACGGTCTAGGCGACGCTTTTGCCTTTGCGAAGCAATGCTCCCGCGGCCGTTCCGTAAAGGTGGCCTAGCCTAGTATCCTAATTTAATTTTAATCAAACCTCATTGTTATTTAGTGATTGTTAATAAAGAATTTAAAAAAAAAAACACATGAGGCAGAAAGACAAAAGCAAAGAGCAAAGTGGAGCAGCTGTTGCATAATTTATGCGCGAAACGGAAGCACTCGGGAGTTACTGCAGAGGGTCCTTCAACTGGAGGCTCTCTTACAGATTTGCTGCCGAATTATGCAGTGAGCGCTCAAAATTATGTTGCGGATTTAAGCAGCTGTTGTTATTGTCTTAACCGACTTGCAGACAGACAGACAGACAGAAAGAAGGACACAGACAGAAGAGTCTCTTTTGGAGTCGCATAACTTAGCGTGTCTCCATATGTTTTGAAGTGAAATCCTTATTGCGCATAATTTAGCAGAAATAATAAAACAACATGCGCTACATATCAAAATACGGTACTGAATATTTAAAGGAAATGATAACCAAACGAGATTGAAGCGAGAAATAAGAGACCAGTTGGAATGATTGAAATGAGAATGTAGTAAATTATATGCAAGATAGATAGATACAAATTTCAATGAAATTGGAAGAAAACTCATTAAATATGCCTCATTCATTTTAGATAAGATAGGGATAACGACAAGTTCAATACTAATATCGAAAGAGTATAAACCACTGTATTTGCTGATGTTTTTGGTTATTTCGAACATTAAAAACCTTGTAGGTTGGATAAGGTTAATCATATTATGATCTAGGACTATCTAAATAATATTTATCGAATTGTATACAAAGTTTCTCCTATTTTATGGGTCTATTTTAATCTCCCTTTGCCCTTCCCCCATTCTCAGCCACTCAAATGATTAATTATGAAATCACAGTTGCTGCAATTGCAATTGGAATTGCAATATATAGTTTTGTGGCAACTTGACAGCAGCTGCCAACTGGAAATCCAGCAAATCCTTGTGTTGCTGATTGGTTGCACATTCCCCGTCTCTCTCTCTCTTCCTTCCTCTACCCTGGATGACCATTTGGTGGCTTCCCATGGCGCTGACCCGGATATATAGTACATGTTACATGTAGCCAAAAGAGAAGCGCGACCCGGACGTTGCCTCATTTGAATTGTGGCCAAGTTCGTTTCAGCTGCTTTATTTCAGGCCAAATGCTGCCACAGCATTTTCACTTCCTCTCTTTGTCTCTCTCTCTCTCTCTCTCTCTCTTTCGCTCAATATCTCTCTTATTCTATCTGCTTGGTTTTGTTTGTTTTGTTTTGCTGTATGCAAATTTAATTAAACTTATTTTATTTTTTTTTTTGTTATTTTTTATGACTGTGTTTGTGTGTGTGTGTGTGTGTGTGTGTGTGTGTGTGTGTGTGTGGCATGTGGGCGACCTACTTGCAGTCCCAACGGAGAGACACTGCTGCCTTATCCCTAGTTGCATGAACAAAAAAATGCGAGCTGAAAACGAAAAATTAATTTCAAAGTAAATGACAGACACTCTATCTCTTTCTCTCTCTCTGTATCTCTGTCTCTTTTTCTGTGTGTATGTGTGTGTAGTAGGCGTTGACACGCCCACTTGTTGGGCTTCACTCCGTTGCTTATGCAATTGAAATTGTGCATTGCGCTTCAAAAATATTCTTGGAAAGCGTTGACATGAACGTGGCAAAAATAGATGAAAAACTGAACTAAAAACTGAAAACACACACACGCACACACTCACACTCTGCTCACGTTGCGCTTTTGTGCTGCATATTTGAAGGTCACGCCCCTTTACGCCCGCCTCCGTCACATTTATAATCCACACGCTTTTCGCTTCTTTTGCGCCACAAAGTAGGCAACATTTTGTATATGCTTGACAACCAGCAACAACAACAACTGTAACGGCAACAACATCAACAAACACTGTAAGAGCAGCAAATGTTTGCTAGTATGCATATGTATGTAAATAATATGTATGTAAATAAATTCCCCACTCCCCTACCCCCTTTTACACCCACCCCCCTGAGCTCCAAGGTGTTCGCGTCGATGATAAACTAGTTTGTCTCGTGTTTGCAGCCCACAAAAATATGTAGGCTAGAATTTAAATAATTATTTAGCAATATTATTGAAATATTTATTCAATTGAATTGTTTTGTTGTTTTTTTTAATACTAATTAATGTTAATTTGTTTTAGTGCGCAGCTGCCGCACCGGCAAACAGGTGCAAATGACGGAGGCGGAGGTGCGCGGTTTGTGTTTGAAGTCGCGTGAGATATTCTTGCAACAGCCGATACTGCTGGAACTGGAGGCGCCACTGATCATCTGCGGCGACATCCATGGACAATACACAGATCTCTTGCGGCTGTTCGAATATGGCGGCTTCCCGCCGGCTGCCAATTATCTGTTCCTCGGCGATTATGTGGATCGGGGCAAACAGTCCCTGGAGACGATTTGTTTATTGTTGGCCTATAAGATCAAATATCCGGAGAATTTCTTTTTGTTGCGCGGCAATCACGAGTGCGCCAGTATTAATAGAATTTATGGTAAGTTTGTGGCTCGTGTGTGGAAACTAAGTGGATGGTATGTGTATCTCAAGTGTAACAATATGTATCGAGTTTTCCCGAAAAAAACTTGAAAGATAACGTAGTTGTCAATACAAAATATACGCTCATATTTTGACTTTTTGATCCAACTTAAAACTTGCATAACTCTTTTAAAATTGAACAGATTTTCAAACGGGATCATTCTGCTTGTGGTTCCTAAATTTATTCTGCATTGTATTTCAAATCTATAAAATCTCAATTTATTTTTAACTTTAAATCATACCTGTTAAATTTCGATTATAATTACTAATAAATTCGATTATTTTTGGAAATAATCGTAGTGAAAAATCAGTGATTATTTAATGATTACGATTACAAAAAATCAGAAATAATTTTAAATTATTACAAAAATAATCAAAAATAATCTTTGAGTATTCGGATTATTTTTGATTGTTTTCTGATTCTAAAAAAAAATAAAATAATCAGAAACAATCAGTTTTTAGGCTTTGGCCTCTTTATTAGTTATGCATTCAAATTAAATTCATGTTCAAATAAGAGGTGGCCCTTAACTTTTTCGACAATTAATATTTTGAATCTCAAATTCGAGTTCTCGATCTATCGATGTATTTGCACAACACTAATCAAGCACATTTATTATGTTCCACAGGCTTTTATGACGAATGCAAGCGTCGCTACAATGTCAAACTATGGAAGACCTTTACAGACTGTTTCAACTGTCTGCCCGTGGCCGCGATCATTGACGAGAAGATCTTCTGCTGCCACGGCGGTCTGAGTCCCGATCTGCAGGGAATGGAGCAAATCCGTCGTCTGATGCGTCCCACAGATGTGCCCGACACTGGGCTGCTCTGCGATCTCCTGTGGAGTGATCCCGACAAGGATGTCCAGGGTTGGGGCGAGAATGATCGCGGTGTTAGTTTCACCTTTGGCGTTGATGTTGTATCCAAGTTCTTGAATCGACACGAGCTGGACTTGATTTGTCGTGCGCATCAGGTATGTGCCCTGCCCTTCATTGTTTTCCCCTCTCACGATTCTCTGATTAACTCTGGTCCCACTTGTCAACAGGTTGTCGAGGATGGCTACGAGTTCTTTGCGCGGCGTCAGCTGGTCACACTGTTCTCGGCGCCAAATTATTGCGGCGAATTTGACAATGCTGGCGGCATGATGACCGTGGACGACACGCTTATGTGCTCATTCCAGGTAAGATTTCATTTATTAATATAGACCACAAGGCACAGTAATATACAAACAATATAAGGATATGAAAGATATTGAAATATGTACATAAGTAACTGGCAATGTCATTAAACATCGTAAAGCGTTCGAATTTCTTAATTCTATTTTTTTTTTACTTATTAAATAATAAAATACACAAAAAATATATAGAACTTTAAAATAAAAGATGATAAAAATTATATTATAAAAAAAACCAGAAAAGGAACACTTTTTTAATACTGTCAATAGTAATACATTAATTCGTATAACATCTGAGTTATTTCAGCGATTACAGATATAATCAAATGATAAAAGTTTAAATAACCGCTGAGCTTTTTTTAATGACAATAAAAGATTTTCTAAACCAATATTGATGATGGAAGCTATGAAATAAGTCAAGGATTCGATCCTAAAGGGAATTATTTTGAGGTGGACTAAGGGATTACCAATTCTATTGACTCGATTGAATTCGAATCGGAAAACGTTCCTACCTTAAAAGAATACTTTTTTAATTCAAAGTCAAACAAGTTGTTTTTTAAATAATACATATAAAGACAACTCAGTGGTGCACATTTTACGATCTTAATATATTAGAAAAAGTTTTCTATTTTAAATTATTAGTGGGCAGATAAATGACTGTAAAAACCATTTTCATATTTCACTATTTTCATTACAACTTTGAATTCAATTGCAATGTGTGAATCTTGCATTAATGTGATTCTTAATTTGCAGATATTGAAACCATCCGAGAAGAAGGCAAAGTATTTGTACAGCGGCATGAACTCATCCCGGCCCACAACCCCGCAGCGCAGCGCCCCAATGTTGGCGACCAACAAGAAGAAATAATATATCCATCCGCTTCCATTTCCTTAAAGGTTCAACCTCAACAAAAACAACAACAAACAAGCAAATAACAAGAAATGCATTAATGACTTTTATATAATATACAAATAATATGTCAAAATTAAATGTGTGCAAGTAATTAACTAGTTAAAAAGCAAAACAGCAAAAAAAGCAAAAAAAAAAAAAAAAAAAAAAAAAATTGAAACAAAAACAAACAAAATTCAGATGCAGATGAAAGCGTTGACCTAAACAGATCTTTAAATGAATTATGCATATATATCTTTATATGTGTATATATCTGTGTGAATCATATGTATATGTGTGTTATCATTACCTGTATACAAATTCAATATTATTTATTTACTTTACATGTACATACATGTTGCTATATACATATAGAACATTGACTACACTACACAACACAACACAATACAATACAATACAACACGATACCAGATGAAAACATAAACACTTCAGTTATTGCATTTGTTTATAAAGCCTTGTCCTCAATTGAATGCAATTGGCCAAAAACAGACACAGTGATTGTTTGCCCCCCCCCCCCCCTCCCTTTCTTTCCGTGTCCAGTCACTTACACTAGACAACACAATACACACGCGAAAAGAGTACAGCGATTTAAGCAATGAATTTATATAGGCATATATACCATATATTAATGTAAACTATATACGATATCTACTTATATGTATGTACTACAACCAAAATGCGAATGCAACAAAAATAATTAACTACATAGGCCACATGTGCAGTGTTTCCAACAACAACAACAACAGCAGCAACAACAACAACAATTACTACTACAAAAAGATAATGAACTCTAGAGAAGCAACTAAATGTAGCTTATCATTTGATTATCAACAAACGCTAAACAAAAACAATTTTGTTGTCTAACAAAATATACAAAAAAAAAACAGAAATAGAAAATTCTGAAAAGTTTACGACTTAAGTGTAAGGCAGTTAAACTATGTGTATGATTTTTTTTATTTGTTTAATTTATTATGAACGATAAATAAATATATATATTTTTCGTTCTCTTTTCGTTTTTATCGTTTGTTTAACTAATTTATTGCAATCCTTACATTTTATTTAAAGCTACTCGTAAAATTTGAAAGAGTAAACAACAGTAAATACTATACGTATAAATAATATATATATATTTTTTTTTTTGCAAGTGACAAAATAAATGAATATTTAAATATACATATATACTAAAAAATAGGTTTAAAAACAAACTGTTAACTGCAAAAACAAAAAAAGAAGCATATTAAATAAATCTAAATACAATTTAAAATTGTGTAGATGTAAATGGGCGCCTCTCTGGTCTCCGCATTTACTATTTCTGTTTGTTAATCATGTTATATGTATAAGGCGTTGTTTCCATTCACTTCAAATGACTTAACACGGACTTAACGGCGACATTAAGAGTCGCTGTTAGTCACACTGTTAAGTTAACAGCGGATAGCTGGGCATTTTCATTTGAAGTGAATACGAAAAAAATTAACAAATATACCTATTACAGAAAAATATCATCAATCATGCCTAACATTTTGAACTTGCCTCATACGAATCAAAAAACAAAAAAAAAATTAATAATAATGAGGATAATGTAGAACTAGATGAAGAAGAAAAGAACGAAAATGGATGTGGAAAAAGAAAATTAGAATTTTAAACGAATTTTTAAGCATTACTTCGAGTACTTGAAACACCAATTTTTGTGCATGTTTTTTAAATTCGAAATTAAAACACAAGTTGAAAACTGACTATAACTGGCTTATACATACTATATATACACATATAACAAATTTATTTATTTTTTTTTTTTTTGTCATTATCGTCATAACTTATTAGATTGTAGTGCCTTTTTTGCCTCCCAAATCAAAAACAAAAGAAATGAAACGAATGAAATTAAAACGAAAGTGTAACGAAAACTATAAAATTTATATACATACATAATATACATATATATATTCATATACATTTTATATGAGACTAGAGATGACATACTTAATTGCATGTCATGGAGTGTCTTCAGACCTGCATGATATCGCATTCGGGTCAATTAAATAACATCAAACATTGTGTTTCAACTTTGTTTATCTACGCTTTTAACTCACTTTACTCCTTCAATTTGTTAACTGTTTCAATTATGCTTATCGAAATACTTTTTGTAGCTAACGAAATGATTTTAATCTAACCGATCTTCAAATTGATCTGCTCGTGTTTCTGTGTATGTAGATGTCTATGTATTGCATGTGTGTGAGTAGTCGCATTCAAAACATGTTAACCATACACACTTACATACAAACACATACTCAGATAAACAAATACGATAACAAAGCAAAAAAAACAAAAAAATAAAACAACTATTGTGGTTGAAAAAAATACACCACAAAATATATGAAGGAAGAATACAAAAAGCATAAGAAAACAAAAAAAAGATGAAAGAAAATAAAAAAATTAATATATTTATTATTAAAAATCAAATAAAAATTATTAAAAATTTATGTAAACAAAGCACAAAGTGGTTTTAATCTAGCTTTTATCTGATTTGGGCAAAGGTGAAATGAGAATTTCAAAACGGATGTCGGTCAACTCTGTGATTTTTAGGAAGGAATCTATCTGTAATCTAATTTAATCATATTGTTAGCTTTCTTTAAGTTGTATTGAGCTTAAATAGCTTTAAAGCTTCAGAGAGCTTTTATTTGTTTAAGCTTTATCCTGTTTTCTCTTAGCTTTAAAGCTCAGTTTATATTTAAATTTCTTACCCGCGTTATAGCTTTCCAAGCACACCTCATCTGACTGGTCCGTTTAAAAGCTTTTCGGAGTATGTAATTGTTATGTTAATAATCAGTACTAAAACCTGTTACTTAACAGCAGCGAGTCATACTGTAAGAACTGATTTCCATTGACTCAGTTTTGCTAATGGACCAACATTTGATGGTAGGGAAATCATTTCGAACCCCTGCTGTGACTTTTGATGGCCTCCGGGCGATGTGGATGCCCATTTTGTGTTGAAAATAAAAACAAGTCAGGATTTGTGTTATTTTATGCTCAACATTTATTTCATAATGCTTTTGGTTTTCTTCGGATGAACTTGATGACATGCTGCCCATAAATGCAATAAGCCCCAACCATTCATTAATCATGTCAAACCAAACTTAAAAATGAAACAAATTAAACTGGCAAAAGTTAAGAGTCTAGCTCCCCAGATGAAACTTTGATGTTTGATGTGTCTTAATCTAAGTACATTTAATAGACATATACATGTATATATATATACTCAAATACATTTATATAACTATATATATCGGGTGATAAGAGTTAACATAGTCATACTAAGTGGTTTTAGCTCTGCTTTTATATTTTTTTCTGTGTACTCAGAGAAATGCATCACATTTAGTTTTATAGTTTATATTTGAAATACTTTGCGGCCTTTTTTTTCAATATGTTTTTTAGTTTAGCTTTTTCGAGGATAAATTGAAGAGCACACGCACATAAATATATTCGATAGGTATATAGTATCTTTCTTTTCGCTTTGCAACACTGTATTGTTTTCATCTTTTTGTATAATATTGAATATAGTTTGACTACTTGGCTAATTGTCCTTTTGACCATAAATTCATTACTTCTGCCGCGTTAGCACTAGACATATACACATTTATATATAGTTGCCAATACGCCTTATATGTAGCTAAAAAAAATACATTTAAAATCCACAATATATTATATGTTATATGTATGCAAGTGTGGAATTATATGAGTGTTTCCTTGTCGGCACTCACATACATTATATAAATGACTTTCAATAGTTTATTTTCATTGTTTCATTCCACCATTTGGCAAATTAATGCATATACAAATTAAGGAGTATACGAATGTGAGTATACCCTTGCTGTAGCTAAAATACATATGTGGCATATCCACAGTTTGTCTGCTTTCGTTGGCATATCAAGTTCATTTCGGGCGGAGATCAGCTTAATCAATTATTTATTATTTACAGTCGAACTTCCCTAACTTGAATCACCATTAGCCATAGAAAAAGTTCGTATTATAGAGACTTGAACTTATGGAATTCTTTTTTTTTTAGTTAAGTTAGAGACATTTTGAGTTAAAGAAGTTCGAGATACAGAAGTTCGACTGTATATATGTATGTACTCATAGTATATAAGTTCACATCAAGTTTAATCTTTTTTTATATTATTTTTCATATTCAAATTTGTTGCATGTAAGTCATATTCATAAGAGAACTCACACTCGTATGAATATTTCCATTTACTTTCATTTTTATACTCAAATAAATATACATACATTTGTATTATATTACTCATATTAACATTCATATTTGTATTCATTTCCATACACATAAATATTCAATATTCAAATTTATTTTTTTTCCATTTCATATAAATATTCATAATTATACTAATAGAAATATTCAAATTTATTATAATTTCCATAATCATATATGTAAATATGCATAAATATTTTTTTATATGGATATTTATATTCATATTTATAATAATATTATTTTCATTTTGATATTTATATTGATAGTATATAGGGTATTCCCCTATATTGGAATTTCCAATTATCTCGTTTTTTGGGGCGACCACGTGGTTGTCACAGGTTTGTGACAAGCTTGTCACAAATTACAGCGCATCGTTTAATTATGCAAACTGCATTTCACATTTTGTCTCTCTAGTTTTATTTTTATTCTTTTTTGTTTGCAAATTGCTATTAATTTTTCTGCAAAAACTGTTTAATTACTTATGCGTGATTTCGAAATCACAAGGGTGCTCAAGTTTAGGTTCAATTCCGAACTTAATTAAATATTATTTTCGTTTTCTTTAGTTTTTCAGTTGAACATAAAATAAAGAGTGGAAGTTTGTAGAGGAAAACTCACAGATATGTTATCAGAGGCAATGTGTAAATACATTTCAGGTGAAACCGCAGAGCTTTTTCAATTCTCATGCAAAGCCCTTGTTCATATTGTTGTACAGTTACTATATGGTTGATATATATTTACCCTTGCAGAGGGTCTGTGCCCATGTGAACTCAGCTCTCAGTGCAGCTAACTTGCTAAAAACTTTCTATAGTCTATACACAGCAATTGTTTATCTATGTCCTGTAGCCTTCGCAGACATAAACGATTTAACATTTATTACTTTTTTGTTTTTTTTTTTTTTTTTTGCAATTTCTCTTAAGCCCCATTCAGACGAGCACTTTTTCACCGACACTTTTTGTCAAAAAACCGTCCGTGTCACTCACTCACTCGGATTTTTACCGACGCTTTGAAATGTTGTATAGTTACGCGACACGGACAGCTTTTTGACAAAATATGACAAAAAGTGTCGGTGAAAAAGTGCTCGTCTGAATGGGGCTTTAAGAAAATTTTACTTATGTTTCATTGTATTCAAATTGTTTGAATCAAATATCGGTTAACTGTATATTACGAAAACTGTGTCTGTGAGAACTTAGCTCGTCGTTTGAAAATTGGTAGAGTTGATTCCTTTAATAGCAGTTACTAAGTGCATCTTAAGTCTGTCACTGGAACAAGAGAATTGCATTGTTGTATGAGAGATAGTTGTTTATGGTATTTTATTTATGATATCTTCACAGGACCTATCGATTACTGGCTATTTTTTTTATCAATTAACTATTATTTAATCAAAGTGATATGGACGATCTGCAAGGGTATTGTGTCTTCGGTGTGCCAAAGACAACGTTTGTTTCTAGTTTCAATATGTTTTATATAGTATTCTCTGACTTTGCGGGTGTGGTATTGTAAATATTAGTATTTTTCTTATTGTTGTACATCTACTCATAATATGTATGTATGTATGGTATATTGAATATTGTATAGTATATGGTATAATCGTATATAGTATATGGAATATTTTTATTATTTTCTTAACTTGTTAGCCATTTACCAAATGTTGTGTATTCATGATATTTCATGTAAGTATGTTGTAGATTTAAATACTTAGTTGCAGTTGTATAATTGTATTTTCAAGTACATCGAATTACATTTACATATTGTATATAGTATTTTGCGTATATCAACATTAATTTCAATTTGATTGGATTTTTTTTTTTTTATATATATGTATATTTGCGGTTATACATTGATACATATTTGAATGTTTAAAAATACATTTATTACTCTGCTTTGCCATTAGCTATTTGAATCTTTTGAATCAATGCAATATCATGCTTTTATGTATGTATGTATGTATGTATATGGATTAATATCATTGAATAGTTTATGGTTAATATCGATATATCGTTTCTGTATTCAATGAGAACGTCAACTTCAAATTCAATTTGTAACTTTCAATCTCCCATTTGAATGCTTGCCATTATATTGAGTTAGACATGAAACAATTGGAGGCGTTTATCGCAAAACATTTACTAAATTCTATCAATAACTAACTAAATACTTTGTTGAGTGTGTGTGTGTGTTGGTGTGTGTCAGTCAATCAAGTGACTTTGACCGCGGCCATACACACACACACATACACACACACACACACACATATATATCGATCCTTGCAATTACCTTCATGTTGCTATCCATTGTCAATTGTGAATTCGAAATGAATGCTTCAATTACATTTTGTAGCTGCAATTCGGCCGACTTTCCTCTATTCTCTTGCTCGTATTTAATTTTGGGTCATTTTGTTGCCATATTCCCCCAGCCCGAAAGTGTTGCAATTAGTTTGGATTTTGGTGTGGGCTTAAAAGGGAATTTGTCGGAGGTTGCCTCCTTTGAAACCGAAACTGAATCCTCATTCTCGTATGCGCAAATAATTTACAATATTTATGCTTAAGTTTTTAGCTCATTTGTTTTTCTGTATTCCGTTTACAGTTTACTGTTTTGTGTTTGCTGTTGTATGTTAGTTAATACTTTTAATACCATCTCGCTGATTAGTTTAGCTTAGTTTAGTTTTGTTTTGTTTTAGTTGGTGACCCTTGGCATCTGGCATCTGGCATCTATGGCTTCTTGCGCTTGGCAAACATCTGCGACCATCAGAATCAGACATTTGTTGTCTTGGGCACGGCACCTGTCTCGGCAGCCAGCTGTTGTCGCTGCACTCGCTCCTCCTCCACCTGTTGCTCCAAATGCACCTGCACCATGTGGCACTCCAATTGATCGTCGTTCTCCTCCAAATCCCTGGCCAATGTCTCGCTGCGCTGCAAACGACGCTTGTGGTAACTTGTGGAACTCTGGCCCTGGCCCTGGCCCTGACTCTGACTGACTGTCGGCACGGGTACGCGTATGTTGAACTCATCCTCGAGCGTCTCAATGCAATCCAATTGGGTCACCCCATCGTCATCATTGCTGGCAGCTGCAGCGGCAGCGGCAGCCGCAGCGCTGGTCGAGGGTCCGTCGCCCAATGAGGTCGATGTGGAGGCATTTGCCACACGCTTGCCATTCTTGCGGCCGACGGGGACATCGTGCAGGGCCAGCTTCTCCAAGCGCAGTTCGCCCAGTGTGGCGGATGTGTAGCCAGGACGCTGAGTCTCGTCCACGTGCACCAGGACAAAGGGCAGCTTCAAGGACAATTCGCCGCCCATGCCACTCAAAGTTAGCTTGACCTTCACGTAATACGACACATAAATGGCAAAGACATTCCGATCTTCGACAAAACCGTGACCAGGTGGATGGCTGTTGTTGCTACCGCCACTGCCACCGCCAACGCCACCGCCACCGCCACTGTTAACTCCACTGCCAGTGGCCGGCGCTTGGGGCATTTGGGGCACGGCCATGGCCGGACTGGCCAACGGATGTCCAGCCAACAATTGCTGCGCCTGCATCACGAAGTTCGGCGAGCGGATGGCCGAGGCGGCAATGGCTCCGGTTATCTCGTCGGGCTCCGTGCTGCGCTGCAACGTGTCCTCCAAGGCAATCCAGTTCTTGGTCGGGCCGCGCTGCGGTCGCAACGCGACTGTCGTGCTCAAGCTGCCACCCGGTGGCACCACGCGATCCACGGCCGGCGATATGTTGTCCGAGTCGGCGACAACATTCTTGAACTTTCCATTGTTGAACATGCAAACGTCCACGTGCTGAATGGCACAAATCTGCGAAAAAAAAAAAACAAAATAATAGAAAATATCGGTATGGCTAAGAAAGCGACAAAGAAAAATGGGAAAAAGTAAAGAAAAAATAAGTTATGACTGGCAACAGAAAATCTATTTACAGTCGAACTTCCCTAACTCGAATCACCATTATCCAACGAAAGAGTTCGACTTAGGGAGACTTAGACTTGGGGAATTCTATTTTTCAAGTCTTTTAAAAGGAACTACAATTTCATTTATTCATAAATACATTTCAAATTGTAAACTTTTCTTGTTATTTTCAACGAAAACAGATTTAAGTTTGTTCAAGACCTGTCAATATTCTGAAGCTAATTCACCAGCCTATGTAATTGTTGATGCAATATTCTATCATATTGCATATTCGATCATATTGCATCACCTTATGTTAATGTACATCAATATTACGTATCCAAACGAGCCGGTAACAAAAGCATAAAACAGAAACGACAAAACTTTAAACTTTATTGATGATTTTCCCGAAAAATTCGACTTACAGAAGCACGGGCCAATATTTTTCGAGGTATGGGGAAATTCGACTTATGGAAGTTCGAGTTACGGAAGCAGAATTGTATGAAATTTGCTCAGTAAACGCTATTGACACTCGATTTTGTTCGAGTTAGAGTAAATTCGAGTTAGGGAAGTTCGAGCTAGGAAGGTTTGACTGTATTTTTATTTTTTTATTTGAATTGATGACAGCAAGCAAATTTTTTTTTTTTTTTTTATTGTCAGGCTAAAAGCAGCCGACACAACCATTAATTTAAAAATATAACATTAAAGTTTGAAAAGTATATATATATTTAAATTACAAAATAAATTATAATTAAAAACTCTGGGGAATCTAAAATGAAAAAGAAAATGATTGGCCCAACATTTGTTGCTAGGATTGGGGAAAACCCAGAAAAACCCAATCAGACCAAAATAATATTAATACATAGTTAGTTGGTTAGACTAGTTAAACAAGATAATATAGAGGCTTTAATAGTGAGCGAAGAACACTCGAACCTAATCGTAGGGTACAGTCTGTTATAATCTGCACACAGAGAACGAAGAGGTTCATGCAATTCGCAGTTAGTGAAACAACGTGAAAGATGTAAAGGATTATAGTTACGAGTTACTCTAAAGGTTATTTCTTCCAACAAATTAGCCGAGTCTATATGACCGTGAAGTAATTTGTGGATGAACATTACTCCAAGCATAATTCTACGGTTAGTAAGAGAGGGAAGATTGAGTAAGAGAAGTCTACTAGAATATGAAGGCAACTGAATTTCCGAGTTCCAACTCAAGCCGCGTAAAGCAAAAATTAAAAATTGTTTTTGAACAGATTCTATCCTGGCGCGATGGGATTCATATTGGGGAGACCACACACATGATCCATATTCAAGAATCGGACGAACGAGTAGTAGTAAAAGGATCATTAAATTCCTTGGACCATCGCTTAATGAACCCAAGAACTCCCATAGCTTTATTGACTGCAATAGCAATATGTTTGTCAAATTTCAGTCTATGATCAAGAACCATACCCAAGTCATTAACTGATCTTTCGGAATCATTTAAGCATTCCAATATAATGCCATTAAGTAAATACTGAGAAATATTTCGCGAAGATCTGTAAAAAGTCATAACTTTACATTTGGAACTATTAAGATTTAATAAATTAGCTTGGCACCAGAGATAGAATGCATTTAAGTCTGCTTGCAAGAGAATATAAGAAGAAGGGTCGCTATAAGATAGACAAAGCTTGACGTCATCCGCATACATGAGTGCATGGGAGTGAGATAGTACAGATGGAAGATCATTTATAAATAACGTAAAAAGTAATGGACCAAGATGACTACCTTGCGGTACTCCAGAAGTAACTTTAACGGACTTGGAAAATGAATTTTTAAAAATAACTCTTTGTGTTCTGTTGCTTAGATAATTGGAGATCCAGATAAGAAGATTGGTCGGAAAACCAAGAAGATCAAGCTTTTGAGTTAGTAGAGAGTGGTTAACGGAATCGAAAGCTTTACTAAAATCAGTATAAATAACATCAGTTTGCATCTTTTTCTTGAACCCTTTAATCACTAGAGAAGTAAACTCAAATAACAATACAAATTGGTTGACCAAACCAGGAATCGAACCCACGACCCCTCGCGCACGGGCGCGTGTCTCTAGTTGCTAGAATTTACTGCACTGGGGTATGTTTGAATCATTTCAACAATATTTCGCTGAGTTGCACTAATTAATCGTTGTACCAGGGCTCATTTTGGAATTCCCCTCAAAGCTTAAGTTTTCACCTAAAAGTAAAATATTTTTAGCTACTGATGTGGCCTAAAGGATAGACGAAGAAACCGCGACATTACAATCACAATTACAGATTTAGAGTCTCTCCAAGTGCCTGCACGAAATAAGCTGTGACTTGAAAAGAGTCAATTGTTGAAGTTTTTCTTCATTTTAAGGGCTTAACAGTGAATCGTCTAAGCTAATAAAGACAGTCTGCCGAAAAGAACTGCATTCCAATTTTGTTGATTTCTGTAATAGTTTAGGAGTTAATCGACCTTAAAGTTTGACCTTACCCCTGCACGAAATAAGCTGTGAGCCACTGTATACTATATGTACATAAGTAGTAAAGGTCTGCATGGCTGCATTCAAAACGTCAAATGAGACATTCATGCCCAACTGAATTGAATGAGTTCGGCTACGTCTTCCGATGATTTGAATGAATGAATTGAAACCGAAAACTTCACATTCAAAAAAGGCAGACTGAATTGAATGACGAAATAACTGAAAATTGCTAAAAATTACTTTTATACAACATTTTTCTGAGATAATCCCATACAAAAAATCATAAGAATTACTAGCGAAGAGATTTTTGAAAATTTTGATTAGAGAAGCTTTTTGCATCAAAACTTTGTTTTCAAAAAATCTAGGCTAAAAGTTGAAAAAGTCAGCTTATGCGGGTTATTTTTGTTTTTCTTTCAAAATCTAAGAATTGAACTTATGTATTAATGTTGCCTTACTCCTATTTGTTAAGAATGAAATGATAAAAATTAAAAATAAAAAAAATTTGGATTTCCTTGTATGGTTTTGTTTTTATGAATGATGAAAGTCAGTGTTGTGAACATGCACTCACTTCTTTTTGCCACTGTATATTCAGCCAATAACAAAATTGTTAATATCTTTACTATTTATGGCCCAATCGTGATAAAAGTTGGTTGATTAGTTTCTGGGCATGATCCTACACCCGTTGGTGTACATTTAAAATTTAACTTTAAGCCCTAAATTAAAGGTGATGTAAGTTTTTGATAAATTACGCCCGCTCGAGTGGGCGTAGTACAATTTTAATATAAACTCGTCTTGCCTGACATTATAAGAAGTCTTCATTCCAAATTTGATGATCCTAGCTCTTACCATCTTTGAGATCCTTTCGTTTGTACGAACCGACGGACAGACGGACAGACAGACGGATTTCGACACGGCTGTGGATGCTGATCAAGAATATATATGTATACTTTATGGGTCGGAGATGCTTCCTTCTGTCCGTTACATATATTTAACAAACTTGATATACCTCCCCAGGGTATAAAAAGATGCTTTTTTTTATCATGTTTATCAACATATTCGATATTCAACATTTCAAATAACAGTTATGAGCTCAAAAAAATGACAAAATTGTCTGTTTGAATGAAAAAATTTGAGTATTTTTTTTTTTTAATGCTTATACTTGATATTTACCTTAAAAAACAAATAAAGCAATCATTTGTGTTTTTTATTTTACGAATTAAAAAAAGGCAATCGAATTTATAAAAAAACATTTCAATAGCCTGAGGGAAAAGGGTTGAAACGTCAAAAGGTATTTGCATTCAATGTTAAATTAATTAAAAATCTTTATTGTACAAAATCAAATACCAATTGTTAATGAAAAAATCCAAATTTGACGGGAAAAACGCTGTTGCGGCAGCACTGAACAGAGGGGACAATCAAGGTGCAGCTTTCGCGAATTTAATTTCAATATTCTGTAAGGCTAAATTGAGAGCTGACACCGAAGCACGAATGCCCTAAAAGCTGAAATCGATAATTTCGATTTAATAATTCATCCTGAAGATAGGATGTTAATAAAATGTAAACAGTTAAGCGAGATTAATACCAAAATGTAATCATAACTTTGCCAAAACTGATTCAAATTCAATTTAAATCATTTCGTTTAAATATTTGTTTGCCTCATCATATTTTGTTGTATATTGTATTTTTGAATAATTAAGAACTGAAGTAAACCTTTGGAGTTCTTTATACTTTTATCAATTAATTGGCAGGTAACAAAAAAAAGGGGCAGTTATTGGGCGTCGCACTTGGCGACAGCTGTGGCAAAGCTCGTCAGAAAGTCACATGAATCCCTTTGCCAATGAAATCTACAGCGAGTCGTGTGTGTGTGTGTGTGTGTGCGTGTGTGTGTGTGTATAGGCTGAAATTATGGCAGCATTATTTGATTGCCTTGTCGCGCTTACTTCAGCCTTATCTCTGGGCAAGGCAATCAAAAGTAATGCACTCAATTACGCCCATAAATGTGGACAATGGTCAGAGGACACTGGACACTGGATACTCGTATTGGATTAGCGCTGAGTGTTCTCGTGACACGACGTCTATCGATGTTGGCTGTGCTAAGCAATTTAAAAATAAACTGATAAAAAGTGTCAAAATGTTGTTTGGAATGCCGGTTTAGCTCTGTGTATGAATTACGATTATGGCGATCAAATCAAATTCAATGTGCCAGCATATGATTTACAATTTAAATTAATTCAGAATCATACGATACTATCGTATTAATTTTATAATTTAATAAGTATAATGGATTCAGTCGATAGAATTTTGTTCTACACAGATAAAGAAAATGCTGGCATTCCGGGTATAATGAATCTCGGATTTTCTCAGGATTTTTTCCGGGACCTTTACATCTTTAGGTTAGTGGAGTCGAAACAAGATGGAAGACAGTTGGCAGTTTGTAGTTGTGTTGCCATCGCAATTGATAAGACATCTGTTGCTCCAGTTTTGTCCTTCTTTATTTTTGTATTTCATTTGTTGTGTTGCGTTGGATTTCCGTTGAATTTTGGCCCATTTATGGCCAATGGCCAATGCCAATGGACCAAAGTCCAATTGATGGTTATCGAAGCATTGTGGCGGTTTCTTTGACAGTCGGACAGTCGGACACGTAACCGATTAAATGAGCTATGGCCCGGAAAAGGTCGATTATGGGAGTCGAAATATAATGCATAAATGTTGTTGTTGTCACAGAAGCACAAAGAATACGCGTATTATCAGCATCGACCACAAATGACACAGGTATTAATTATCGAGGCTCTAATTAAAATTGAAATTACAAAATTATTAACAATGCGTAATTCAATAAGCGAACATGTTGACACAACAAAGGAAAACAGGTAAGAGCGAAGGACAACAGGCAAGAGTGCAGTTTCGGACTAAATGATACCCTGTTAGCCAAGCATTTATGATCGAATAATGATGATGAAACAGGCGATTTAAACGCTTTTATTAATTTATTTTTGAGAATTATTATTTTAATTTTAATTTTGTATTTAAAGTTTGCCAGGTTTTTTTGAATTTATTTAATAATATTTTAAAAAATGTGCAGAATGCCTTGAATCCTTAAAAGCTCTCCACGAACAGTTCATTTGTTTTTGGATACTATTCGGAAGCATTCACAAAGTACTTGTTTCTTTAAACGGGTTTACCCGTTTCCCTATTATATTTTGTACACGGTATGAAAACAATGTAAGTGGTAGGTATTTAAAATTTGTATAAATATTTGCCTGGCAATAAATATGCTTGTGCAGTAGTACAACGCTATAGTGAACGTTACAATTAAGAATTGTAATATTGAGAGAGAAAAAGAAGAGTACTTTAAATTCAACTACTAGATAAGGTAATAATGCTATATTATAGTTCCACATGTTTGATAATGCAAGTTAGTACTGTAGTTACTTTAAATATAATGGCACTTAGATATGTCCATATGTATCCAGTTGGATTTCACACATTTTCTGGGAACACGGCTTAAAGGATTCCTTTGACTCTAATCAGTTGTCCTTCAATTCGGATCTGCTATAGATACTTTTTGTCTCTCTCTCACTCTCTCTTTCTCTCTCTTTATTCAATCTTCTCCTTTCACTTTCCTTTGCTTATTGTGTCCGCTCATTATGCACAATCATCAAGTTTGCTTTTGCTTATTGCCTGCCCAAAAAAGTATGCTACCATTTTTTTTTGTATTCATTCATTTTTTTTCTGCCTTGTCAACCTCATTTGACATTCAATTGTGAACTTTGTTGTCGCTTGTGGGACTTCGCCAATTTTGCTCAATTGGCTAAAACTACAACTATTACACATACACACACACACGCAAACACACACACACTTGACTAGCTGTATTATGATGTGATGAACTCAACTTCATTTGTAATATTGTAATATTATAATGTACACTTAATCAAGTAACTATTTTGACATAATACATAAATTCACACATTTGTTTTTCATGTTTAAATACAGTTCATCTCAATGGTTGTTTTAATATAACTTCTTTTCAACTTTTTTACGAAGCACAATCAACTATTTTTAAAAATAATAAAATATGAATAAAAAAATGTACCAATGAAAAATATTTGAATTTACTACTTTGCCCAAAGAGTCTCTCAACTAACTGTTGACTTTCTTTCAATGCTTAACAAAATAAAAATACCCTCTACAAAGCGTTTGCCAAAATGTGGCTTGATTAAATTTCAGCATTTACTTTCAGTTTCACAAATGAAATTTTCACAATTGAGAGAGAGAGGATGTTCCGAGTTTTGCTGGGGTTACCTAATTGGTTTTTTTAGGGGGGGGGGTGGAACTAAGCTTCCACTTATTATTGCCCAGCTAAAGGATTTGCCAGAAACAAAGCTGAGGCCATGTCCTTTTGCCTTGTCCTGTTAACAGTGAACGCAGCTGCATTTTGTGCTTTTATGACTACCCATACTCACACACACACACACACACACACACACATATATATGTGTGTACTATTGCAGTACTTGTTGCTGTGTGAGCCACTTTTAGCCGGACAATTGCCCAAATTGCACAGCACAACCGAATAAATATGTATATATGTACATATGCACACATGCATAAGTGGCACATAAGTGTGAGTGTGCAAGTATTTGACTTTTGGCTTTTATTGGCAACTCGAAAGCAAACTGGGCGAATATAATTTTATACAGTCAACAGAAAAAGCACAACAAAAAATAAAGAAATTTAAGGAACAGAAACAGAAACAAGAAGAGCGAGAAAAACAAAATGAGCGCAATGTGATAATAAAAACTGAAAAACAATATACACACACACACACACACACACACATACGTTGAAGCTAATATGTATATTTAATAGGGCGCAAAGTGCACAACAACAACACCGAGAGTGCTCGACTCAGAGATACCCCGCGTGGCATTGCACTGAAGGACATAAAAATGCACAAGTTAACACTTTAGCAAGCTATGAACGGTAGGTGGCGCCAGTGCAGCTGCTTCATCTTTCCTTTGCTATTTCCTAGTTGCCTTATCAACTTCCATCTTTATTCGATTATTCAGGGTAGATAAGGTGCGAGTTCAAGGACATTTTTAGTTCTCGAGCATAAACTTGCGAAATTGATAATAAACTTGTTAGGTTTAAGGGACAGTGGAAATTTGTTAAATACATATATAAGGATAAATAAGGTTGAATAACTATTTGCTGAACTTACAATATATATATTGTAAATATATTGTAATTCAGCACAAAGTTATTCAACCTATTTAGCCAACTTCAACTTTGAATGATTACTGAGTATAATTATTTAACGTTTTGTGTGTTGATGCAGCGACAACAACAACAGCAACAAAGGTGCGAATCGAATTAAGCAACTGACCATGAATATGCATAAGTAGCTTGTGGGCGTGGCCCGCCCTCCGGCAGCGTGACAAACCGAAACATGAGCTGCGGTCTTAATCCGATTTATTGCGACAGAAATCCAGCGAAAAAAGCGTTGAACGAAGGCTGGATTTTAATGGATGTTAATAAGAGCGGCAGAAAAATAGAATCAGATGGAGAGAGAGAGAGAGAGTGAAATGGAGATAAAGATAGAGGAAGGAGTTTTAAGTAGAAGATAAGACAGGTGACAAAGCTAATTCCGTTGATAGACCAATTTCACAAAGTAAACGAATATCCGAACTTAAGCCTCTTCCAATCCGTCTTATATTATGTTCATATAATTCTATTTCTATTCAAAATCGATTTCGTTTTCTTGACGAGAGCTGTATCAAATATTGATTGAAGTTTTCTATAAAATGAGTTTAGCAATTGAAATATGCCAAAAATATGCTTTGATATGATCTACAACTATATTTAAATTTATACAATTTAATTAAATCTGATCATAGAACAAGATTGCAAACTTGAAAATTATTTTTGAAGATAAAGTCAATTTTACAAGTTTATCTGCTGCTAAGCAGATTTAATATTTAATTTAGTATTTAATAATACATTTTCTGAATCGAATGTTAGCTTCAGTTAACTTAAGATATTAGTTTGAAAAAAAAAAATATTTAAAATAACTTTCTTAAAAAAATGAAATTTACTCTCTCTATATAGTAAATAAAAAGGTATGTGAGTATCTAGTTAATGTTCAATATGTATGTAGTCAAAGTTTCAGATAGCTAACTAAAAGATGTTTTAATATTCTGTAAATGTACAGAAATATTCTTTCAGAAAACTGTTGATTCCACTTAATACACAAGTGATTTATGTCATGAATTGAAATGCGTTTTAAATTGTTCATAGCTCTATTAAACACATGCCTTCCGGTCTGTCTGTCTCTCCCTCTGTCCCTCGGTTCATCAAATGTTTATTGATACTGTGAAAATATTGCTGCAACAATAAAATAAACAAAAACAATATCGTTTTGACATTGATTCCATCCCACTCACAAGGCGTTCTGCAAGTGCACTCAGGCCTGAAAGCATCTTCTACTTTCCTTCCCATTTTACTGCCTGTCTCTCTCTCTCTCTCTCTCTCTCTCTCTCTCTCTGTCTGTCTGTCTGTCTATATCTCGCCCTCTTTGGCTGGCTGTCTGTGGCTATAACTACGTCTTATAAGCTTATGCATTTTGCATTAGCATCGAGTGGCTTGCAACAACTTTATGTGGCATGTCATCGATATGCATTTGAGAAACACTAAACATCTCACATTCTCTCCCTGTCTCTCTCTATCTCTCTATCTACTTGATTGTCTACGTATTTCAATTTGCATTGGATAACATCGCGTATAAGTAGTGCGTCTGAACATCCGTCATAATAGCACAACAAGTAGTCCTATGACGCAAAAATATATAAAACATATAGTCGCATTATGAAGTTTCTACCGTTATTGACGTATTTTCTTGGGACTTGGCAAGTCTTTAATCTCAGTCCAAAAAACAAATGCTTAAAGAATTTTTAAGTAGAGCGCAGTGGGCACACTTACCGTTAGCTGAGTGTGCAATGTCTTTGTGTGCGTGTGCGTGTGTGTGTATGCAAACAGTTAGCAAAAAGTAACAATGTAAAGTTGTAGCATACTTTTGTGGGCAACATTTTCGAAACATATACAAATGCCACAGAATGTGTGTGTGTGTGTGTGTCTGCAAGGGGTGTGTGCTGTGTAGTGGTTAAGGTGGTGCAGAAAAAGGGTTTAAGCCACCTTACAAGATGCTGCGGGCACATTTAACGTTTCAAGTGTTTGATGTGTGTGCGTCCCTGTGAGTGTGTGTGTGTGTGGATGTCTTCAAAAAAAAAAAAAACAAATACCCCCATAAAATGTCAGTACGGTATTCACTTGAACTGCCGCCTTTTGTCAGTCAGCTCAACTCAAGTTTTCAACTCGAATGCCACAACTTTTGCTGCCAACTCGAACTATGCTCTATCTCGGTCGCTCTCTACGTCGCTATCTCTCCGTCTCCGTCTCTGTCTCTCACTTTCTACTACTTTTGCTGTCTGCTTTGCTGCTTTCACTTTCTGTGTTGGCTATTTGCACAGCCTTTGCCCTGGCACTTTTGCCATTCTGCTCAAGTGGGGCGAACGTACACTCAAGAGATTGCAATTTAAGCGCCCTACACTTTTCCAATTTCATTTTGGCTAAACGTCATTTGCATTTGTGTGCGCTCTTCTTGCCGCTTAACGTTATTCTTTCAGTTTTCCCATTTCCATTTCCTTAGCACCACCGCCACCGCCACCACCGCCATCGCCGGCAGCAACTGCCTCGGGGCTCAGCTCAGTTTTCGACCAAAACTTGTTTTCAAGTGCTTTCCCAGCGGGACATTCGATTTGTCAGCGCGATTTCTGTGCGTAGGCAGCCAGGAAACAACAGCAATAACAACAGCAATGACAACAGCAATAACAACAATCGCAACAACAATAAACAGACTTTGTTGCTGCCCACACGACGTATGCGTAATATTCGTTTCATAGCGTTTATTAAAAGCTTAAGGCTCAATCAGCGCTTTGCACTCGACACAACACAGCCGAATCTGACTGCAATCCAAGTGTAACAATCTCCAAATGCCACACACCGCACACACTTCCAGATACTCTATCAAAATTATTAGCTGTGCAATCAGGCAAGTCTTGGCGGATGTTTAATCAATAATCAATTTCTTCAGTTTATTTGTTTCAATCTTTCTTTCTTTTTGTAAGTTTAGCTTTTATTTTAATGATTAGACTTAGACTTGAATGGGCTTTTGGAAAGCTCTGAGATTATGTCAAATTACAACAAAGAAGAATCCGTTAGCTGATTTGTCCTTGTTTTGTAATATATTAAAGTTGTAATTACTTGTTTGCTTTGAAAGCTTTAAAGAAACAATTCTGATTGATAGAAACTAGCTTGAATAAGAAGACCTATTTGAAACTTGTATATGCTTATGTTTATGTAAAAGAACTACTCGTTTGCAATTGAATTGTAATTACAAATAAACAATTAACTATACTTAATCTAGAATCTTTCAGTCAATAGAATAATGCAAAGCTTTAATTACTCCTAAAAACGAATCTATGTAATATTCAAACCTCATTTATTATTCGCAATTGAAAGTGACTCTAAATATGATATGTACTCGATCTCGTACCTCAGTACATCTGACTGTCGATATGCTCGCTTTTGGCGAGTGTAGGGTGAACGTGTTTATAATATTTATACGACGCTTTGCACTTGGTCGAATCAGAATAACTGATTTATTTATGCTGAAGCTTGTATGTACTATGTGGGTGAATGTGTGTCTGTATGTGTGTCTGTGTATATATTTGTATTTACACTGGCGTTGATTGCAGAGCGCACTGAGAGAGCGCCCAGAAGGCGTGGCATTGACATTGGCATTGGCATTGGCATTGTGTTATTGGCAATTATTGGACTTAATTCGAAAATCAGAGCAATTGACTTACAAGCATTTGCCATTAGAGAGTCCAAGATATGGACAAGGACAAAATGTGTAAGATATTAGATAAGAATATTGCCTGAAAGGAAATCGATTAGAAAAGAGGGAGCTTCGATGATGGCAAGCAGCATTCTAAAGTTGGCCAAAAGCAAATTGATAACATGGCCAAGTGCGAATGGAGTTCGATGTAATCGAAGCCGATGCCGTTTGTGTAACTCAAGGTTAACTTTTCTCAGGGCATTGCAGTTTTGCAAGGGTAGCACGAGGAGTTTGCCACTTAATTGAATCAGAGCATCATACATAAGCAAGTATAAGATCAAATCATTCGTCTCTATACAAGCTGTCTGTCTATGTCAGGACTTCTGGAGAGGGTAGTACTAGAAGTAAGTATCTTATTAAAGGAAAACTTTTGTTTTTTTTTAATATTATCTAAGCTTCAAAAAATTAAACTAAAATGGTGAAGAAAAAAAAAAATTTTCATATTATTTTAATTTTGTATTCCTAAAATGAATATTTTTATATAATTTTTTTTTTTTAAATTAAACGATTTTTTTCTAGTTTTTAGTCAAAATGTTTGGGAAAGTTGAGGTTGAGAGAAATTTTATTTTCGATTGTCACATCAAGATATTAACTAATATTCTACTTATAAGTAGCAAGGATATCTTCGGCTTTTAGATCATATAGTATGTATATTTTTTTTGAATGGCTAATGCTATTATCCAAACCTACAATAAATGTTAAATACTTTTTGTCGACGCCGAATAAATGAAAAATCAAAATATTAAATATATAGTATGTATGAATGAATATACATAAATCACTACATGTTTCATGTGAAGCAGTTTCATCATTAGCTTCCATCTAATGGATTGCTGGAAATCGCTCAACGTTGTTTATCAAGGAGCATCTCAAGTGACAAAGGAACCAGATTACGAAGCTGGATTATTATCAGAAACTGACGTCAACTGTAAGCTCGGCACAAATAATGTCGAGTGTGTGCACCGAGCAGCTTCGATAACTGTCTGGTGCAACATCAGTTGCCATTCGATTGACTGTCATAGCTTAGTCAGACGGTCAGTGACGACCAAATGGGGCATGAGGCGTTTCTGCCCCTCGTTGCACATAATTCACTTAAACCAGTTGATGCAACAACATGTGGGGCATGTGGGACAAGTGGGGTGTGGGGCATGCAGCGTGTAGCGTGTTGCATCCCAGTAGAACCTGAAGGCATGTGGTGAACAAATTACACACAGCCTTCCGCCCTAAAACTTCAGGGGTAAAGCTACAGCCGAAAGTCTACTAAGGTTTCAGGGCGAGACCCCTGAAAGCGTACATAAGCTTTCCACCGTTTTTTCCGGGGTACATTTTGCTACAAGAAAAAAAAGTACCTGCAGCTAACTTAACGTTGCCAACGCCTGGCGATAAATATCGAAAACACTTGTTATGAGTTTTAAACCATACTTTTCTGTAGTTCTGTATTGTTAATATAATTCATAATAAATGAAATATATTAAAAAACTTGTTTTATTAATTAAGCATTTTTAAAAAATGCAAAATGTTGTTTTATTATTTAATATTTTTATCGTGGCAGTCATCGATAAATACAAAGGGCTGGCAATGTTATTATCGGCTATCGAAGACATTGCAGCCCTTCGTTTGTGTATTTTGTCAATGTGCATAAAGTGTCAAAATAAGGTAAGTTTTAACTATAAATATATGAATAAATGTTTAATTTTATTGTATTTTTAACCTAATAGATCGCCTGACTTAATTGCCCGATGACGAAGATCATAGCTTTTGCAAGCAAGACCAGTCACACGTAAGTAAATTAAACATTTAACCAATTAGACAACAAATTTGTTATAAATATTGTATTTTCTTATAATCAACTTGTAGGAGGCTCTTCAAACTGGAAAGTAAGATTGGCAAATCGCCCAACAATTAGGTAAGAATAAATTATTCTAATGCTCCTCCAACAAACAATTAATTGATTCTAAATTTCAGATTGACCCTTCAACCGAATGCTGTGGCCAGGAGGAATTAAATAATAAGTAAAGTTAGTTTTAAGTTTTATTATAAGGGAACTAATATTTAGTTAAACATGAAGTGCATTAAAATAAACAAATATAAACAAACATATTGTGTGCATAATTTTTTGCCGCCGATTCGGCACAATTTTCTAATGGCATACAGCAAGGGAAATTCAGGGCAAAAATTCCCACCCCTGAAAAGACGATATAAAAATTTCAGCGGTGGCTGCCTGAAACCTTGGCGGAAGCTTCCGCCAAATCTTCCGCCAGCGTATACCGAATTACCCCGCTCACGCTAATGTAAAAGCGAATTAGAACTTTACATAAAGTGGCTGCACAGCTCCCCTGAACGTTCAGCTGGCATTCTTAACGTTTTTCGCTACAAAAGAGCCACTGGGATGTGCTTAGCGTCTGCCTGCTGGCAAATTATTCATAACATACTTTACGGCTTGTTCCATAAAGACGCAACAGTTTGCTTGTCTGCTTGTACAACGTTGCGTATGCATAACTTGTTGCAGTTGCCACACAAAAAAAAAAAATAGACAAAAGACAAACAGACAGGCTGTGGCCAGTAAGGAAACTCAAACAATGAACTGTGTTGACTCGAACTTGCCACAGGTAAAATAGATGAAATTGTTTTGAAAGGGGAAAAGTTGCATTTCCAATATCAGTGGACACTACCATAAACTAGTAGGAGAGACCAATGAACCTGTTCGTAAGAGCCCTGTACTTATTTTGTACAAATAAATATAAACATTTATATACTTTATAAGTTGTAGCGTCTTCCCTATTTCTTCTGCGCCAAATTGATTCTTGATCGTAATGAAATTCGGACTACGGTTTATTTCATATGTCCCAAAATGTGCTGTTGAAATTTCTCGATTTCTGAGGTTTATGTTAAGAATATACAATATAAAATTAATGAACCTAATGAACTGATTGAGTACAGGGTCTGAAACTAATTTTATGTCTCTTTAAATATTACTCTAATTTTTCATGTGCTTAAAGGTTCAATTTATTTCTCAATATTGGGACTTTATGACATTAGAATGAGAAAAGTTTAAAGGTTGTTAGTTATGCTATAAAACTATCGATAGGATTAGATTTCTTTAAAATAATAAATATGCATATATATAATATTTAAATAATTATCGCTTTATGTTAATGTAACAAAGAGCAGTGTTGCATCTAACTGGCAACGCCAAACAACGAGTAGCAGCGGTAAAACTAGGTGGCAAGCCGATCAAGGGGAGGTATCGATAATGAGGAATCGATACAATATCAGATTCAGAGAGAAGCCGTGAAGCAATCAAGTTGTAAGAAGTCGTCGTCGTAAATAAGATAAGTTGTGCAGATTAAAAAGTCCCGAGTACAAGTTGAAAGTACGTCGCGGAGTTTAATCGTTAAGTTGTTGTCTTAAAGTTGCTGTTGATCATCGGTTGCTGTTCATCGAGTTTGGTTGCTGCTGTTTCAAAGTTGTTTCGTGTTAATACGCCGCACAGTGTAAGATTTTGCCAATCTAGGGGGACTTAATTCAATAGCAGTCGTTATCAAAAGCTATCGAAATTTGGAGTGAATGTTCGAATATCCTCAAAGAAATTTTTGAACTAAAATTAAAAGTGGGCGTGGCACTTTAAAGGGAGTAAAATATGGAAAAACCAGAACATTTTTATTTTTTTAGCACACAAACCGCAATAAAAAAAAACTAATTTTTTTATCAAATTTAATTTTAGCCAACTAAAAAATATTTTTTTAAAATTAATAATAAAAAAAAAAATAAAATTGTTTTTTTCAAATTGAATATTTTTGTTATATGTAAGCTCATGCTTTTGCTTGTAACTTCGAAATTATTGGCCGAATAAATTAAAAATTGGTTTTGTTTTAAAGATAATTAATTTATTGAAAGAAAAAGTAAACTTTTATATTTTTCACAATTTTTTAAATTAAAAAAACAACATAAAGTTGATAAAAGGGCTAGGCGAAATTATTTTTTGCAAATTTATTAAAAAACTGAACTGGAATCTTAACTTTTGACATTAGATAGACCATAAAACAAAAATTTGCCGGTTTGAGGTTAAAGGCACGACATCAATCTTATAATCAACGTCTTTTATTGTGCCCTGAAGCCAACTTGCATTATTGGTCATAAATCTGGATATATCTCTCCTAGATTTACTCTACCTCGACTCAAATTCATGGCACATGTTTGATAAGTGCATCTTTAACTTTATATAATCAATACCATTGCCAAAAATCATCGCTGCATGCTCTAGGACTGAGTTAAGCTTAACGGCTCTTAAGGTGCTTGACCAAACCTGGAAAAACTGTGCGCGTGTTATTGCACTCATTGCTAAATTGAAGTCCTTTGGGCAAAATATGGGCAAAATTTTATTTCTGATCCTGATTTAGAATGATATTCTCCAAACGATGTATGTTTTGGTTGATTTGAATACGATTGAGCCCAGCTAGTTTTTTTCCATCAAAAATATAATATTGTTAAAAAATTTACTTACTTTTTGGCACTTATTTCCAACAAATAATAAAAATTTTCACGGCCACTTTTAAAATACCTTTATGTTGCTAAAAACCAATAATGATCCAAAAATGATAGGAAAAATAAATTTGACTGCTCACAGTGACCATACGATCTAATTAAAAAGACTAAACTTTGCCCACTGTTGCTCGTTGTGCGATGCAATTTTCCATGCATTTCATATGCACCGGTTTAAGAACCGTTATTTTCGGAATACAAATTTTTTGTTTTGTTTTGTGCTTGTTTTCGCAACATTTGAACATTTCTAAATTGACTTCCTAAAGCTCATTGACCTTAAAAAACATTTTTTTTTTCCAATTAAGTCCCCCTAGATTGGCAAAATCTTACACTGTGCGCCGTTCACTTCACATTAACCTACACACACATCCACTCACATCATATTTTATAATTATAAACAATTGGGATTAATAAAACATCCTACATTAATATCGTAGATAAATATTAAATTCAGAAATACTATAAGAACATTCACTCCACACCCATAACTTTATTAGGGTAACCAACAATAAAATATGAATAGCTCACTAAAAGAGTCAAATTAGCTTTAAAAATATGGTATTGTATCGAATTAAATTATAAATTTCAAACGCAATGAAATGGATTTGCCGTGATAATGAAAATAATCAAAATGAGCATTCGTGTACAATATTGTTAGATTGAGTGATTAGTTGATTTTAGTCACTTACCCGGACTTTGCGCACCGTCTTGCGGCTGTCGTTGCGAATGTTGATGGTCACGTTGACGTCCTCGCCGTGCGTGTACCAGCCCTTGTCCAGGCTGGCCTTCAGGCCCACTCGACCGTCGTGCAGCAGAAACGGTTTATCCACAGATCCCTGTGGACCACCGCAGGGTCCGACGCTAATGCCGCCAATGCCGCCGGTGACTCCCGCGTTGCTGTGCGGCGGCAACATTCCGCTGCCAGTGTTGTCACAGTGCTGCGAAACGATACGACATCGGAAGATTAGTTTTTCAGGCTCTCGCAGTGCAGCATGCATTCGGGTACAGGATTATCGGTTAACCGATAAGCACTGTGTTGTGCGCTAACCGATTGAAAAACTAGTTGGCACTCGTTATCTACTTTGGAATCGGTTAAGCTGCCGCAAATTGCGTGTTTTCAAATCAGTTATTTGTGAGTTGTATAATAGGATAATGGCTATGCTTTTCACAAAAGCTTTCCAAGAAATAATCATAAATCTGTCAGCTGTTTTTTAAGCTAATCAAATGACGGATGTATCAAAAGAGCACACTAATAAGATGTAATCAGAATTGTTTTGTTAACTTTCGAATTTATTTCATGTTGAAAAATCATATTTATTAAAAAAACACAAACAGTTAACGCGACTGTATTCAAATGAATTTGATTTAATTTAAAATCAAATATTTTGTATAGATTGTCGATATTTTAGGCTAACATTTTTAAGGCCCGTTTTTTCAATGTCTAAATAAGGTGTTTGGTAACAATTGTAAAGAAAATTTAACGTAAAATGTATAGAAATTAATGTCAAATTTAAAATATTTGTTGAATAAAACTTAATTGTAATTCGAAAAAACTGCCCTATTTAATTTCATTCCGAATTCTCAACTGAATCTAGCCTCCTTAATTTTGAGACCAATTAATTTTATTAATCCAAACATTTAACTTTAAAAGAAAAACCTAATTTTGTAAATTAATCATTTTATGCTGTTTTTTTTTTCGAAGTCTGAAATATGTATAGGGCTGGTTTTTGGTTCCCTTTGCCGTTTGGGAGTCTGACGTTTAGGCTTTATTGTTTCTTCCACTATAAAAATTCTCAAATATACTGAGCATCGAAATACAATTTCAACTTTTTTTATCGTGCTTTCCACATCTTTATTTTGTGCAAACATGAAAGACTTTTCGTATACATAGGGGAGGGTCTAGCATTGTTGCAGGACATTTTTCAGTGCAAGTAGTTGTTGTGACACGTTGCACGTTTGCAATCCGCAACGCTGCAAGGGTCAAGTGAACACCCTAATTATTTGCGGAGTAAATAAATTTAAAAGTTCCGGTACAGAGAGGTTTGGTTCAGAACTGGTTTGCAGCCTCGCCTTAAACATACTATAGCTTTTTTTAATAAGTAATAAGTAAATAAATGAATAATTTACCTCCTGGAAGGACTTGCTGTAGCAATGAAACGGGTCGTTGGGACACTTTTCGATCTCACTTTTGCTGCGGCCAAAGCGACCGCTGAACCTGAACGACTTCGGCGAGAGACGCAGCTTGGGAAAGGAGTCGCCGCGCTCGGACTTTGACTTGGACTTGCCGCCGCTGCCGCTGCCGACGCCGCTGCCGCTGCCACTGCTGTTGGGTCCGTGGTCGTGTCCGTGGCCGTGGCCGTGACCAGCGGCTGGATGGGCGGCATCGCTGCTCGATGGGGGCGTGGCACTGGCTGGAGGCGATTGAGCTGCCCCAGCGCTATGCTGTCCGGCATAGGCGGCATAATGTTCCGGGGCCGTGTGCTGATGAAAGACATCGGTGCGATAGATGACGCGGACTCCCATCTTGACGGAGGCTCGACGATGGAATTTCTCATCCGTTTTATCCGCTGCAAAAAGTCAACAAGCAAGTGGGGGTGGGGGTGGGGGGGGGAATTGGGGAGGAGGAGGCGAGAGGACAAGGCCAATTGGCCAATTAGCCAAATGATGTCAAATATTTGAGATGCCGTTGATGTTGCCGCTGCCGTTTGCCGTTGCTCGCTAAGTTTCAGTTTCAGTTTTTGATTGATTGATTGATTGACTGATTGATTGCAGGTTGGTTTCAATTTGTCAGTTTTGTTAGGGTAAACAAATTTTGAGATTCGAATTGGTTTTGTCGTTCGTCGTTGTGTCCGAAATGCCAAATGAATTTGATTGCGCATTGCCAATGCTGTCAGTTAGTTTTTTTTTGTTTGCTGTTTTTTATTTTTATTGTAGTTGTTGTTGTTGTTGTTGCTGTTAGGAGCTTGTGAGGCAGGCGGCTGGCCACTTGAACGGGTTTGCTTATGAGTTGATAACATGAAATACATGAAACACACACAGATACCCTGCAAACATTTTCAATCGCGAAAAAATATCAGAATGCGATTTGCCTTACATGTGTTTTTTACTTAAAGTCGCAAATATTGTTTTGTTTAATACCAATAATTTCCGATTCGACATTCAATAATAAGAACGAAATGTTTTCTTTTTCTATTTTTCACATTTTGTTGTCTTTCATATTCTTATCGATGAGCATTTGCCTTATAAAACGTTCAATGTTTTTTTTTTTATACATTTATGCATAGAATTTTTTTTAATTTTTAGCGATAAACGTTCAAGATAGTTTTATTTTTATTCATGTATTTCAACTGTTATGAAAGATAAACATATGATTGTGCAGTTTATTACTGCAGACTATAGTTTTGGCAGATTCAACAATTTAAAACAGGGGTGCCCAGCGCCTATGCATACGACGCACATTTGTTTTTGTTTTGCACATAGGATATGGGAAGCATGTGAGAATACACATTGGTAAGCTGCTTGCGCACATTGCAAATTACACAAACAAATTTTGCACGTTCCGTTTTCAGTCAACTTTCGTTGCTGGCAAAACAAAAACAATTGCATTGCGTCGTTTTGCTTTTGCTAATCCAAATGTATTTTGTTGTTGTCTTATCGTTTGGTGTACACTGAAAGAGAAAAACTTCACTTCGTTGTGAAACGTGTGATGCGTGTGTTTTTTTGAAGAAAATTTTTCCTATTTTTACTTTCGGTGTACACATTGAAATAAAAAAAAAAATTCATTACATGTGTGCGTGCGATTTCTTTTATTTGTATTGGTGCGTGCACATCCATAAGGCAGTTTTGGGCACCCCTGATTTAAAATATTAACTACTGTAGTATAATTTAATTTTAATTTTTTGCAGTATATAATTTTATATAAATTTTGAGTTGAGTTTTAGATCTTAATTTGTAATGAAATTTAAATTTTTTCATCATTTCTTTTGTCGACTGCTTCACAAAAACAAGTTTCATATGAGTTTGTACCAGGGATCGCAAATAAGAGTTATGAGTTGGAAAAAATTGAATTATTTTCAATTTTTATGCTTTTAATTATAAAAGTAATGAATAAATTATTAAATACAAATTATTAAATTTAAAGTAATAAAGAAAACAATATTTACTTTTAAATTTCTTTTATAAAAATCACCAAACTAACTAAAATTTCATAATTTTTTCCATAAAAATTATAATCGTTACGATTCCTGGCTTGTATAAAATTTAATTTTACAAGGGCGTCGGCGGGGGATGGCAGGGGGGCGTCGTGGCCCTCCCTAGATTCATAGCTTTACATTAGTTAGCTTTCGAAATCCAAAAATCCAAAAGAGATTGTGAAAACGTGAAAAAAATATTTTGGCCCCCGCCCGCTGCTTGAAAAGCTGCCGACGCCCTTGTAATTTGATGTTGTTACTGCACTTTTGTGGTCGATGGCGTAAAAAACCGAGTTAAAAAACAACACAAACGATTTTCTATCGAAAGGATTATTTGAAGGAATAATATGATAGAAAATCGTTTGCCAATAACAATACTATCGACAAACTATCGTAAAAAATATTGGATTGATTGGCGTTGATAAAAAACACTTGTAAAATGTTTGCAGGGTCAACAACACAGTGAGACTGACAGAGAAGAGACATTGTTTAAATACAGAGAGAGAGAGAGAGAGAGAGAGGGAAACAGACAGAAAGACACATCATACACTTACAGTCAGATAGAGACAGAGAGATATTATGCAGAGGATATATTTATGTATGTATATTTAAGAAGAGATTTTCAGATCAGAGGTTAAAACAGACATAAAATAGTGGGAGTGGACTGCAGCTCGTTAGTTGAACTGGCCACAAATTTAACACACACTGACACACACACACTGACACAAACGAACACACGCCCACACACACACACACACAGCAAGACACATCAATTTGAAACTCAATTAGAACTCAAGCCAAGGCGAGACACATCAAATACCAAATATCAAATATCAAATATGTATCAAAGATTATGACAACAAGACACAAGGCACGTTTAATAAAACAAGTAGAAGAACGACAAGTTACGACAAGTTACGACATGTTAAGACAAGTTGATGGCACTGCAAGTGGCAAGAGGCAAGAGGCAAGTGGCAAGTGGCAAGTGCCAAGTGGCAAGATGCATGTCATGCCCTGCCTGCTGGAATTACAGGAGACATCGTCATGCCGCTTACCTTGAACCGAGCTGCAAAAACAGCAACATTGACAGCGGCGCAACAAACGCATCAGACATCGGCCCAACAGACCCGATCTCTGATTGGCTCTCTGGGCTTGTCTCTGAGCGTGTCTCCGATCTGTTGCTCTCGGGCTTGTTCTCCGACTCTGACTTTGACTCTGACTCGGTCTCGCACTCGGTGTCGCTTGTCTCTCGACCTTTGGGGCATCAACTCATTGAGTCTTCACAGGAGTGCCAGCTGAAGGGTGTACGATAAGTGCATTTAGGCCATAATCAAGCAACTGATCACAATACGCACAATACGCACACAACCAACACACAGCACACAACATACTACACACATACAATGACAACCACAAGGTATTTGTCTTTCTTTTTGAACATGGGCAGTACAAGAACTTCTTGACATGTCTTTATGCACGGTGAACCGGTCCTGAAGTCCATTCAAAAATGTGGTTCAGAGTTAATTTCTCTGTGAGACTTGTGATACTCGTAATACTAGTTTTAAATCGCCTTCAATTCTAACTAATTAATTAGCTACAGATACGATGAAACTTTGTTTAAGGGGGTATTGTTGCTTGGAAGGCTGTTTTTGGACCTTTTTTAAAAAAAATCGTATTTGAAAACGGAAATAGTTATTGAAATTCTGTTTGTTTTATTGTATTAAGAACATATTGAATTAAATTGTTTCCTGTGTACGAGGGCTGTTCAAAAAGTTGTCGGCCTTCAAAGTTGGACGTCGAAAAAAAAGGTATGCTGTCTGCGGCACGGATAACTCCACACAGAAAAAAAAATCCGGGATATTTAGCCCGAATTCAATCCAAAACGATGTCAGAAGTGGGGTAATCTCTGATTTTCTTAAACCAAGTATGAAATACTTGATTTTTTCAATCCCGAATTCAATCCTGAAATTCTTAAATTCAGGCTAAAAAATTTGTATTAATTATAATGTTTTTCGTTTCATTTAATTTTTTTTTTTTTAACTTTTTTTTAAGATTTTTTTTTTTTAAACGTTTTTTTTTAAACATTTTTTTTTGTTTTTTTTTTTAAATTATGTTTTTTTTTAAATTTTTTTTTTTTTAATTTTTTTATTTTTACCTTTTTTTTTTAATTGACGGGGGGAATCGAACCCAGATTTTTTTCAAGCTGGAGGGCTCAGGGCTGAGCTACTAAACCATTGAAATGAGAGAGGCCGAGAGAGAATTTCCCTCTTGCGCTCAGCAAATGTGTATTTTCCCATTTTAATCCCGATACAGGGATTATTCAACTTAATCCTGAATGCATACTTAAAAAATGCGAGCTTAAATTAAGTATTTTATGCTTGATTTTAGAATGGCATTTTTGCGATTTTTTTTTACAAAATGACGACCATTGAAAAATGAAAAATCGTTTTTGGGCCATTTTTTTTGTAGTTTAGTGTAAAAAAAATTAGTAAAAAAATTTTAAAAGCTATGATTGAGGTAGGGGCCATAATGGTGGCAATTCTGCGTCGATTGCACTTTACTTCATCAAAATCGGTTCAGAACTACGGGCGCAATCCGTGCCGCAGGCTCGAAAAAAGTGGTTTCGAGATAAACGCGTTTAAAGTTTGAAGTTATTTTTTTGCATCAAAACATTTTGATGCATTTTGGCGAAAACATTGCTGGACAAAAAAGGCCATATCTCCTAAAGTATTTCGAATTTCAAAAAACCCTTTCAGGACGATATTCTCAAATATCCAAGCTATAAAAATATAAAAAATCAAAAAAAAATTTTTGCCTTGCAGCAATACCCCCTTAACCCTTCAAATGACAGCTATCTGATTTCGATGCGGTTTTTTTTTTTTTTTAAATCGAGAATCGAAATTACAAAAATGTATATATCGGGGGTGCCACGGAAATCGCTTTCGCTTGAATTTCACTTAAATTTCATACGATTTCTAGTGAAATTCAAGCGAAAGCGATTTCTGTGGCACCCTAGTATATTTAATTTTTTAAATTTTTTTATATTTGTATTTATATTTTTCGGCATTTCTGGAGAAGATATTATTTTAATAACATTGCCATATAATTTGCATTGACTGAATATTAAAAATGAAGAACACAAAGTAATGAAATTACCTCTTAAAGTAATCCAATTTTGTTTGATAAATTTATAAAATGCATTGTAAAATATTGCTCGAATTCGCAAATCACAAAACAAGAAAAAGCGATTATATTATTTGGAAAACATAAGAATATGGGGCCAAGTCACCATGAAATTGAATAATGAGTTCATTCAGCGCCTTCGGGCCAACGTTAAGTTTTTTCTTTCAACGCTTCTTACACAGCAAATTGGTATTACAATTACATAATGTATTATGTCATTCTCTATTTCTTTTGTAACCACAAAAATTCATTTGGCAATTGAAATCAACTGATATAAATTGCTTAATATTGAATCTATATTTTCAACCGAATTCATTTGCACAGAAATCCAACAATTGTAACTCAAAATGGTGTATAGACTAGATATGGATATAAAGGTATACAAATATAGATAAAGATACAAAGATAAAGATACTTTTGTATTCAGTTGAATTCAGTTACCTTGCAAATGCCTAAAGACAATTGGAGCACAAGAACGCAAAAGCAGCAAGGACAACGCCCAATGAAATTGAAAAGAAAAACAAACTAAAAACGAACTGGTCGAGTCGGTTTATCTGAGAAATACCCTGTAACTGTAACTTCCATCACAGACACTTTAAAAGTCTTTTCTGGTAGTAGTTGAAGTCAAGATTGAAGTTTATCTTATGTGATTGTTCTGATTGGATAGAGTTGTTTCTGATAATTTTCTTTTTTTAATTCTTATTTTACCTTCCACACCGAACTATCCCTTTTTATCTAGTTTACAGGGTATATAGGACAAGCCGTCAACACGGCATCGAAAATCGCAACTTGAATTCCCAATGGAAAAGGAAAACTCATCGGAATCGTGCATCAGGCTGCATGCATTTAATATTGATTTTACATTCACATTATTTTTATTTTCTATTCCCATTGTCAATTTTGGAATTTAATAATAATTTTCAGGGACCGCAGCAGCTGCCAAAAAAATACACCAAAAATAATGATTGAAATCAAAACTGCCATCAAAATGGAAATCGAAATCGAAATCAATTGCAAACACAATTCACGTCACTAGAATCATCGTATCATCGTATCATCAAATGGGATAAAGTGCTGAGAAGTGATGGGTTTTCTTTTTTCAGTATTGGGTTTGTTTTGTTTTAGGGGGGCGGGGGACGTGTCCATACATTTAATTGATCGATATAACTTGTTTTTGATTGACAAATTACTCGGGCTTCGTTATCTCTTTGGTCGTCTGGAGCGGTTGAGAGACAAATCTCACTCTCTCTGCTCGATTATCTCGTTTCAATTAGCGCTGGCAATGGCTTGATGAATGGATGAACGGAGGAAAGTAATGTAAGTGATTTATTAATGTGTCTACCTAATGAAATGGTCCCCGTCTAAGCAAAATCAGTCAGTACTTAGTAACTTTCGACCTTTCGAACTTATGGGGTTTTAGTCCAAGTTTGTTAAGTTTCAACTATTTCTAATGCTTATTTCTGCTCTTAACGAATCCAATTCCATTTAGAATCTCTCTAAAGTATTTTTGAAATACAATTTTCAACAGCTTTAAGGCGTTAAAATTTGATAATTATTTTAGATTTCAGATCTGTCTATCTATAAGATCGAGTCTTCATTTGCTTCTTCATTTGCATTGTTTAGACAAGAAATTTGAATATTGTTGCGATTTAAGCATTCTAAGAGATCATTATAACTAACCTCATTAAGTTAACAATTTGTTCAATTTTGTTTACTGAGCTTGAGATTTTCCTAATCTAATTGGAAGCTTTCAAAATTTTTCCACAGTTACACCGAAGTTTAAACTGATTTTACTTAACGTCAGACTCGCTAAATTAAATTACTCTCACTTTTTATAGGAACTGCAACTGTTTGTCATTTGATTTGTGCGTCGATTTTGCTTTTGGAATACTTGAATCTCTGAACCTTGGTTTTAATACCTCACCTGAATATGCGGTTTCCTCCGAATGAATGGGTAATGGCGGACGGAGTCCAAAGTTCGGGGCGAAATGTGCAAAAAAAAACTTACCAATGAAGCAACGCACATCGTAGCTGGTGCCAATGGGAGCTCCGTAGTAGCGTTTGGCCGGAACCAGCTGGACACTGGGCGGGGCCTGGGCGGTCAACGACAAGGTGAACGGATGGGCGCCATCGCCGAGACGCTTCAATAATGCCTCCTGCAAGTACAAAGTAAAGTCAATTAAAACGGCAATGCCGGATAAATCCATTGAGTCAACCATTAAACTCTGAATAAACCGCATACGCTAATTGAAATTTAATATTTTAATTGATTTTTGCTACGAATCTGCAGTCTCAAACTCGTATACTAAATTTAGCAAGCAACTTATTAAAATATACCATTTATTTCACAATATTCGATACATTTTTAAAGGGCTTTTGTGATTTTTCCTGCAAAAAATGCATTACAGTGCGATCTAAGAGCCCCATTTTGTTTTTGGTTTCCCTTTCAAAATGGCTGTGCGGCGGAGAGTTTTTAATTTGGCAAAAAATCGGAGCTGGGGTACAATGCATTTCGGAAAGTGAAACCAGATCAAAAGCCATACAGCAGCTTTTGTCTAGAGTCCACTAGCTGCTGCTTAAGCCAACTTGAATAGCAAAAAGAGTTGCTGATTTGAATTTTAAATCGGATAATGAAACATGCATTGAAAAGGGGCTACAAAAAGCAGACTTAATTTGAAAATATTGCTACTTACTAATGCCAATATTAACGATAGTGAAATGGCTAAATTGAATAATAATAACAATAACAATAATAACAATTTGTATCATAAGATTGCAAATGCTTATGCAAGATTCAATGCTCATAGTAATTATTAGAATTAGGGATTTAAATTTTTGTATTTTACCAAAACCCAAATACCGAAATTGTTTTTAATTCAATCAATTTGAATATTTATCGTTTTAAATATCATCTGTGTTCCGAGCAGAGCATATAACTTTATGCCATTGATTTTGTAATTATTTTGTCCTTTATAAATATTAATTGCCATTGTGTCTCATAATTTCCAACTAATAAACGAAACACCTGTTAGTATGCTACAAAATTGTTAATAATGTAATGTTAAGACAATGTTATGCTCATTTTGGCACACATACACTGGCGAACATATTTATTGGCACAGCAAACATTTTGAGATTTGGGTGCTTAATTGTTCCCTTATCGTTAACATATTGGTATTAATGAGAAGGTAATTTAAATTCCGTTTGAATGATATAAAACTTTCCTTAACCCATTAATTACCCTTCGAAAATTTCGAATTTATGTAAAAGTCAATTTTCGAAACTTTTTTCCTCGATTTTTTACAAAAAATATTTGAATGCAAAAGAATTTTTCAAACAATTTAAGGAGTGACTGCAAATAAAATTTTTCAAAAATATTTTTGCTAGTATTTTTTTTAATATTTTGAAAATTGCGAAAAAGGCACTTTTTGTGTAAAATGTAGGAAAAAGGGGTTAAAATGGTCATTTTTAGGATTTTCAAAAAGTTATAAAAATAACTAGCAAAAACATTTTTGAAAAATTTTGCTTGCAGTTACTCCTTAAATTGTTTGAAGAAATTTTTTGCATCAAAATATTTTTTGTAAAAAATCGAGGAAAAAAGTTTCGAAAATTGACTTTTACATAAATTCGAAATATTCGAAGGGTACTTAATGGGTTAAGGAAAGTTTTATATCATTCAAACGGAATTTAAATGACCTTTCTATTGATGCCAATATGTTAACGATAGGGGAACAATTAAGCCCCCAAATCTCAAAATGTTTGCTGTGCCAATAATTATGTTCGCCAGTGTATGTTCTGTATAAAACATGCAAATCATTTTCGGCAATAAACGCATCCAAAAATTAATTCGCTCGTGCTTTAACTTTAAGATACGAAAAAATAAAGGACATATCGTTGTTCCCTCAAAACAATCTGATTTAAAATAAAAGAAATTGTGCTTTTATTTTTTAGTATTTTAAACATTTTAACATCAAAGGCTTCTTTTTTTTTTGGTAACAGGAATCATACCGGAATTTCAAAACCGAAACTTACAAAAAAAAAGAACGGAAGACCGTTACGAAACCGATATTCAAGAATCTTGCGTAGCCGATAGAGAAGAGAAACCGAAATTTGTTTCGGTTTGATACTCTGATTTGAGTTTAATTTTAAATCAAAGCCCAACTGCACTAAGGATTTCCCGCAGTGTATCTAAGCACAATAACCAAATGTGTGCAAAAATATTAATTATATTGAAAAGTATCCGGGACATAGGGGAGCATTGCAACAAGAGTCTGAGCATTCGAAATTCAGGCACATAAATTCGTTCACATAAATACAATTGTTTAGTTTTTTTTGTTTATATTTTCATTATGCGTTTTGGCCTTGTGATTAGCGAAAGCCATTTGTAATGCCGGCTTTGTTTTGGCTTTGCTTTTGTTATTTCTTTTCTGGTTTTGGCATATAATTTGCATTTGATTATGTATTCAGTATAATTCTAGTCCAGGTCCTGTTTCTGATCCTGTTTCTGTTTCTGTTCTCTGTTCTGGTCCTCTCCCGAGTCCTGCCTGTCCTTGAATTTATACTTTAATATCTTATCGTCGGCGCGTGTATCTGTGTATCTGTATCTTCAGTTTCATCTGAGTTGTGCGAGACAACAACATGGCCACAAGGGCACACTCATTCCCGTTTCTCTCCACTCTCTGGGATCTCCAGCTCCAACTTTGGCTATAACTTTGCCTTGAACTGCTCTTGTCTGTGGCATTTCAATGAAAAGTATTTAAGGACACTTCCCCTCCTCCACAACAATTGCCTTGTCTCTGTGCTTGTTTTGTTCTAATTTTGGTGCCTTGGAATTGGGATTGTGGAATGAAAAGAAGGAAAGAAGGAGCCAGGATGTCTCCTTAAGCTGCAATTGTCAGCCAAAGTCGCACAAGGACTTTAGGCCTAAAAGTTGAATACTTGTCTGTGTACAAGTATATTTGCTGTCGTTATAAGTCTGATACTCGTACTGTCAAAGGGAACAAATCTTTTTGATGATTGAAAAATTTAAAATAAAGAAATTTAAATGGCATTTTTACGTATCAATTGAAATGTTTTGGCTATTTTTATCGGAACTTTCTCTTGTTTTCAATAATAGTTTAAAGATCTTCTCATATAAAAAAACAAAAATTAATTTATATGACCATCGGTTTTTATCAATGCTTTCTAGTGTGCTTTACACTGTACAAAATCGTACGTTTCGTCTTTTGGTATATTAGTTAATCGCACTCTGTCTATTAAATACAGCCATTTAACTCGTCACTAATTTACTTTTCTCAGTATTTCCTTCGCTCATAAATTTCATATATTACTTTTCGATTACTATTTATGTTTTTGCTTTCGTCTATCGACCAATCGGTTAGCGCTCTGTTCTCAGCTATTTAACTTTTGGGGAGCAAGCTCAGTTCTTTGTTATCCAAAGATTCATCCGTAAAGCAAACAAATTACCACTTGACACACTAACAATTGTTCCCTGCTCCTTGCCCACTTTCGACCCTTCCCTTATCCTCAAAGACTCTTGGCCATTTCCCTTGCTGACTTTAGCTGGTTGTTTGGCCTTTTCGTGAAACAATTTTGGGCGCGTCTCCTGATTTGCTTCTTTCCGGCAAAACGGCAAGTTATTAAAGTCAAATTTACTTAATTATGCATGTTTGTGTTTATGTTTGAGTTTGGTGGAAAGTCGAGCAGCTACTGCTAACAGTAAATAAATAAGTAAATATATTATGCAAATCAAAGGAAGACGAGAGCAAGAAAACTGTGAACTGAGAATTGGTGAATGGCGAATGGTAAATGAGAACTGGGGAATCTGCAAACTGATTGCCTAACCAAATTTTTGGTGAGTTTTCGGCTGTCAAAAATGTGATGTCCAAATAAATGATTGTATGTCAAATTTAATAAAACCGAAACTTCAAATTGAAAGTTTCTGGCACGAGGGATAAGTTCAAATGTCCGTTATCTGTCGCACACACAATGTCTATGTTGTACACATGTATCTATAAAATGTAAGCATTTGTTTGGCTTTTACTTAAATGGAATTGATGTTCAATTGATTTAAGTGCAGTAAACTGCCCTCTTTAAGCAGACGTAGACAAAGCGGAGTAGTCGAAGAAAAGACACCGAGGAAGGATAAAAAGGACCACATCTCTATCGAAAACACACACAGAACGTGAAGCATACTTCAAGGTGCACGTGAGATGCTTCCATATTAAATCTCAACCAAAGCAAACACAACAATAAGCTCTTCGATGTTGTCCCTTCAAACGAAATTCCATCGATTTCTGTGCTCTATTATGGCTGACAATTTTTTTCTAAAATCCTCATTGTGCTTATGCGATGAATACAAACCTATTAAAAAAATATATACAATATATATATATATATTTTATCGATTGTCTGAAAGGAAGTGAAACAAATTGAACAAGTTGCGGTATTGTTGATAAGAGTATAAGAATTTATACTGTCAGTTACAAAACTCCACAAAGATATATTGAATATTGTATTGTTTTCTCATTGTTAAAAGATAGATACGTAAACAACACGATTATTCTCAGTCGAAAAGTCTGCTGTAAATACTTATATAGTGTGAATATCTTTTATCATACAACAACGAAGATAAAACGCTGCATAAATAGCAATTAGCGATAATCTTGACTGCTAAAGCGAGCTTTTCAAATGTATAAACTACATTGCAGAAGCTTTTCTTTCAAGTGCTGAGACAGCAGCACTCTCTATCTCCCTCTCCCTCTCCCTCTCTCTCTCTCTCTCTCTATCTCTCTCTCTCTATTGGTTGAAAAGAGCTTTGTCTGGTCCCCCTTGTGATTCGTTACGAAGGTGCTAAAAACTCATGTTCCCAAGCGCAGACACACCAATTTTCTATTGCGGGTGGATTTTGGGTGGTTGTGCTGTGGTTATTGGCTTCTCCTGGTGCTGATGGTGTTTGAGAGCCAGAAGGGGGGAGGGGGTGGTGCTGCTGCCAAGACACCGGTAACAAAAAAAAAAGAAAATAAAAATGATTACGTTGGCCTTGTTGAGTTTTGCCTATCAGTTTTAATGGTGCTAGAAACTTGGTAGCCAAGTTACGTACAGCTGGACAGCTGCCTGAATGTCCTGGCTGCCAGGATATGCTTCAGTGGATGTTCGACTTGTTGTTTGCCAGGTGCTCGTCGCCTTTAAAGTGTCTGCTTAACAACAACTACAAGCTGAACAACTAAAATCACTACAGCCGAGCGTGCTCGACAGTGAGATACCCGTTACTCGTCCAAGAATTAATAAAAACAAATCAAAATAAAAGCTAAATATAAATTCCAAAAATAATTGTTTGGCTGAAATATAAATATTTGGAAACATTTTAGAAATCTTTTAAGTTCATATTTTGTTTGGCTTACAAAATTAAAAAAGAATGAATAAACAGTTGGGCAAACAAAAAAGAAAAACATTTTTGTACAATTTCTAAGGTTCAAACCTTTGTTTTCGAACATTCTCAAATTTTGAAGGTTTCCAACCATGATTATAGCAAATTTGCAAAAATTTATAAACAGACTTTATTTCCATCTTTAGTCTTTGATATTCTGAATAGAATATCAAATAGAATATGTTGATTTGGCTGTTAATGTTGATCAAATATAAATATACGTATACTTTGTCACAAAGTTATTGTACTCTTTTAGCCTTTTGGTACAGAGTATAACACGAACACACAGAGTTTGTTGACTATTGCTCCGGATGAAGGACTCGTTTCGTGGACTGCATAATTTCAATTAGAATGATTGCAACGATGGTGATGTTGTTCTAGCTGATGCTGATGCTGATGCTGATACTTGAACTTACCTGCAAGGGACTGAGGGACTCCCGCGACGGCTCCTCCAAGCGTGGCCAAATCTGATGCAACGACATGATGGCCTCATTACAGAACCGCAGACCCATTACCTCCTCGTCCTCACGGCCATAGCTGCAACAACAACAAACAGAGCGGCAACAACAACAAGCATGATAATGAGCATCGACAACAACAAGAGCAGCAAATATAGCTGATGCAATTATCTATGTATTATGTATAATGCGTACACCTGGAGGCAGTCAGTGGTCTACCAATTCTCCCTCTCTCTCTCTCTCTCTCTCTTTTTACTCTCTTGTATCACTGCGGACGGCAGTCCACGCTAGTGACGAAAGCAGCACGAAGGGTGCGAAAGGCGACTAGCAATATATACAGAAAGAATGAATAATTTGCTATGACTGTCCGATCAGGTCGAGTTATATACCTATCGAAAGGTATCAATTTAACTATCAGATTTGCAAACTAAGACTTTTGGAAACTTACTAAACAGGTGTTAGTGGGAGGGGCAAAATTTAATCGATTGAAGCAAATGGGGCCGTTGGAGCTTTTTGATATATCTTTTTAGCTTTTTACTATTCTAATACGCGTCGAATGATATCTCGATCATCAAAATCCGACTATTGGTTCAAAAGATAACTTTTTTTTTTAATTTTTAGTGGCCTTCCGAAAATGAGATGAAAAGTCAGTTTGTTTGTTTGTCTGTCTGAATGAGGATCTATTCCCTATTAAAATACTAAAAACGTTTGTTCAACGACTTTTTCGGAAAATCGCTAGTTTAGCGGGAAATCGCTGAAACCCGCTAAAGTTAACGGTCTGTTTTTAACGGTCACAGTTGGCAGCAGTGATTGGCATGTGTAAAAGGAACCAGTGTTGCCAGACAGTTTGTTTTTACTTGTAAGAATGCGGGCTTGAATTGGTTTAAGTTTAGGGTGTTTTCTGCAAGGCACTTTGACTCAATATGTTTTTATTCTCATGATTATCGAGGCCATGGTACTGACGTAGATTTCTACAAACACTAAACACCTTTTGACATAGTTATAATGGCAAATTTCTGATATCTCATTCCAAATTTTCTGATATCTTATAAAAAAAACATCTTTACGAGGTAAAAGTCTAGTGACGAAAGCATTTTCATGCCCCAAAATTTCTGATATCCAATTTTGTGACGAATAATATTATGTTTTACATATAAAGAGAAAGAGAAAGAGGTTTTTTTATAGGATATGAAAATGTTTAGTGTTTGAAAATGTTTTCGTCACTAGACCTTTGCCTCGTAAATAGGTTTTTTTTATAAGTATTCCTCTCACTCTCTTTGTGTGTCTGCCTTCGTCAGCCAAACTGAAAACTATTACTTCGAAAATCGAAATCGATGTGGCGTCACTATCAATGTAGCCTTTTTACAGCTAGATATTTAAGCTTCTTTAGAGCTTAACATTACACGTTTTCTACAGTTTTGAGTTTCTAGTGCTGAATGCTGAAGGTATTTTTTTTATGTGAAATTAAGGCAAAATAATTTGAGTAGACACTGCTGTCACTTTGCGGTGCTGCCAACCTATTTTGAAATATACAATAAGGGTACCTATTAATTCTCGTAATTTACATTCACATTCGACACAATTTCACAGAACTTCCACTCGAAGAGAGAGCTAGCTATGTCCTTAACTTAAATTAAGTCAAAAGCAATTTGCCTCTTTCGGCACGGTATTATATTGGTATGGAGATGTGTTATAAATATAGAAATAATTGTGATGAATTTTCATCATCTAAATAATTTTAATTTTGTCAAACGTGAGATGAGTTGCCAACTGGCAGCATTTTCCATATTGGTATCTTGTTCACATATTCTTATGAGTAATTATGAATTATGAGTCGCAGAGCTAGGATTTCTTATAATTTGCCTAGCGCTCTCTGCATTACTTGAAGCTAGCTCTCGTGTTTGCTACCAGTGATGCAGCCCGAAGCTAGAACTAGCTGATACCTCAACACCAGCCGAACCACAGGGATCCATAATGAGTTGCTATAATTAATGCTGTATGTTTTAAACTGAAATTGCAACGAGTTGGCAGCACTGTCGTCTGCAACAGTGTGTGTGTGTTTGTGTGTTATGATTTGTGTCCGCATTCCCAGCAAACATTTTTAATCGCCAGAGAGTCTCAGGCGAGTCGCCTAGAAGTTTGAGGCGACATCGCCTTTTCATCGCTTTTTGATCTCCTTTTGTTAGAGAGTGAGCCACTTCCGCGACACTTCGGAAAGACTCTTTAGTGAGTCTTCCAAACGACTCTTCCGCGACTCTCCTAAGAAGATTCGGGAAAATGGCTAAAAAAGAAAAAGGTTGAGAGACGACCCTTTGACAATTATTTTTTTTTGATTAATTTATTGTTATTAAGAGAGTCACGCGCCAACTAAAGAGCTTTCTGTGTCAAAGCAGATTATGTTACAGCGGGAAATCGAACCTCAACATTGAAAGTTCGGAGTATGACTCTGGTCGGCAACCTTAGCTAGTGAGCTACGGGACCAACACTTCGAAGTACTAACAAATATCTGAATTGAATTGCTTTAGACGTGGAGCTTATTTTGGTGTTTTTGGTATTTCTAAACAATCGATTGACAGTTTTCTATCGCTAAACAATCGTCTGGGAAGATTCATCTATTGATCTCCTGCTCGACTCGCAGAAGACTCTTTTCGGCGATGGGCGAGTGTACAATCGCCAAATTGTTTGCTGGGTTCAGTCTCTGTCCATGTGTGTGTGTGTAGTTGACTGTTGTTGCCTTGGTTAAGAGCATCATCTTACCGAAATGTAAGTGTTAGCTGCGCATAGACACGATATCCTTGGATGGCCTTCGGGTCGACAAAGACGATGCCCCGCAACACGGACGGACTGTTGCCGGTCAGGGTTATCTCACGTGTCGGCAAATACAGGGTGAGCACACAATTCGGCGAGGTCTTCTTGTACACACGCTGTGTCCCAAAGTCATCCTTGTGTGTCGATCTGGCAAAGAGACGCAACATACAAAACATTAGACGTTAGATAAATTAAATAATTGCCGAAATGATACTGAATAAGAGAACCCTAACAACTGCTTGGCAACCCTGGCAGCATTCTCAGCTCCTTTTGATAGCCAAAGGAGCCTTGGGCGAATGCATAATTAGCTCAGCTCACAGCGTGTGCCAACTGCAAAATCTGATTAAAATTAATTTGAAAATTTACATGCTCTTTAGATGCACGTGTCTGTGTATGTGGGTGTGAGTGTGCGTGTGTGTGTGTGTGTGTGGGTGTGAGTGTGCGTATTGCTGGCTTGTCTGTCAGTGTATTAGTAAGCATAGCTCAATCTAAAAATAGTTGTGCAGCCAATTTGGCAAATTATCGCTACCCCCACATGGTGAAATTTACATACATTTTGCATTCTGTGGCAGCCTCATTGATTTGTGCCCCGCAGAAACGGACCTAATTGAGAGAGTGATAGAGACGGAGATGGGTAGAAAAAGAGAGAGAAAGAGATACATTGACCGCGACATTGACATTGACAGTTGCAATGAGATTGACAGGTAGCAACAATATTGTTGCCAAGCATCAGCAAGTCAAAAAATAACACAAATAATGACAAAATAGTTATCTAAGGCACGACGAAAATTATATTATTCCCTTGCAGACCAAAAGTCACTTTGGGTAACACGTTCGAACATTTAAGGCAGATACAAATTCTTAAAAAACAAAAATAAATGTTTGTCAAAAATAATTGAATTTTTGACAAAAAGATTTTATCCAAATTTAATCAGGATTCAGAAACAGTAAATTAGTTCATACCGAACATGTGGCCTGGATTTAGACGACAATTCGAAAAACACCATCTTGGAGATTGGTTAGGATATCTCAAAAAAATAACACAGTTATGTTTCTATGTTATCTGTGCAAATTAGAAGTCAGATTTTATTTTTATTTTTCTTATTTAAAAACGACTGAAAACCGTCGATGTAGAGAAACAGAAATGTTCTAAATTGTATATAAAATAATCATAAAATAAGAACTTAGAATATATTATTAAATACAACATTTTAAAAATTCGGAGACATCAAACAAAACAAAAATAAAAATTTCGTAGGATATGTTGATAGTCGAGACTGTTCCGAATTCCGATAACGAGTCGAAATGCCACAAAACGAGTTAATTGCTGTTCCGAATTCCGAAAATCGACAATAATTGTCGTTTTCAAAACGTGTGCTGCAGTGTCGTCGGATTTGAAAAGAAATGCCATTTAAAGCATTAAAATACATAACTAAAATTATAAGCTGAAAATCATAATGATGTTGAATATTTTTAGAACCATTTAACATCACTACTTCTAGTTTAAATAGTTAAAGTATTTCTTAAAAGAATTTCTTTAAAAGCATCTAAAAAATATTTTATTAAAAACGAAACCGAGCTGTTCTGAATTTCAACGTTTTTTAACTTTTTATATCGATACCAACTCACGCAATTGAAAGCTGCTGAGTTGCTTCAATTGAACATCAAAATTCAAACAACGAAGTTTTAGTCAAATTTACCTTCTACCTTCTAAATTCAACCAGAAATACTTAAAATGAATTTTCGAAACGTTCTCGTAACCGAGTTCGAAAAGTAAAAACAAGCCCATTTCGATTGGAATTGGGAACAGCAAATAGTAAAACGTTCGTTTTTGTTTCGTTTTTACTTTTTGAAATCGTTCGGAATTCGGGCCTGAGTATTTTGTTTGGCTTTGCGAAAAAACAAATATCCTTTGGTGCACTGCACATTTGGGGTCTCCAGCAAAAATGTTGGTCAAATGCTTTGGCATTTTGCATGACGTGATGAGAATCGGTGGCATCAACACACTGCGGCGGCGTTGGCTGAAATCTGAGCAATTAGCAGTTGGCAGTCAGTGTGCCACAGAGCACTGCTGCAACATGTGGCATGCCACAGCCGCCGAGTCCCAATTAAAAATTCCAGCTTTACTGGCAGCTAAAACCCTCACCACCATAATAGACAGATCTGGAAAAAATTGCAAATTGAATCGCATTACAAGCGTTGCCTCTTTGAGCTAAGCTCCTTAATTAGTTTCATTTGCAAGTGTTATGGTAACCTTTGACATCTGCAACTGTCGCTATCCACACAATTGTACAACTGCAGTTGCCAAGAACTGAACAAAGCCAACTCAACATAACGTGCTGAAGGAGCAATTCCAGAGTCAAAGTACATGCTTAAATGCAAGCTTACTTATTAAATCATATTTTTCAAGATTCCACAGACCAAGTGTAAAATACTTTATTTAAGCTCGCATTTTTTAAGTATGTATTCAGGATTAAGCTGAATAATCAAGCCTGTATCGGGATTAAAATGGGAAAATACACATTTGCTGAGCGCGAGGGGAAAATTCTCTCTCGGCCTCTCTCATTTCAACCGGTCCGGTGGCTCAATGGTTAGAGTCGCCGACTCCAGTTTGAAAAAAATCTGTGTTCGGTTCCCCCAGTCAATTAAAAAAAGGTAAGAATATAAAAATGTTAAAAAAATATCTATTAAAAAAAAAATTTAAAAAAAAAAAAATGTTGAAAAAAAAACGTTAAAAAAAAAATCTTAAAAAAAAGTTTAAAAAAAAGTTTAAAAAAAAGTTAAAAAAAAAAAATAAGTTAAATGTCACGACAAACATTCAGGCCTGTTCTCAATTCCGAAAACGAGTCGATTTGCCGCAAAACGAGTTGATTGCTGTTCCGAATTCCGAAAATCGACAATAATTGTCGTTTTCAAAACGTGTGCTTTAGAGTCACCGGTTTTAAATGTAAATGCCATTTAAAGCATTAAAATAAATACCTAAAATTATAAACTGATAATTGTAATAATGTTGAACATTTTTAGAAACATTTAACATTACTACTTTAACCTTAAATAGTTGAAGTATATTTTAAAAGAATTTTTTTATAAGCATCTATAAAATATTGCATGAAAAACAAAACCGAGCATCAATGACTAAACCGAGCTGTTCTGAATTCCACTTTCATTTTTGTTATCGATACCAACCTTTGCAATCGAAAGCTGCTAGAGTTGCTTCAATTGAATAACTAAATTAGACAACAAAGTATTAGTCTAATTTAGCTTCTATCTGCTATATTCAACCTGAAATATTTTAAATACATTTTCAAAAAGAGTTTTAAATAAATCTAATCGTACTTAAGATACAAATTGAAGCTTGAATGCTTTTATTTTTGAATTGATGACAGCTCTGGTTCTCCATAATTGGATCATCTGCATCGTGTCAATATGAATATGCACATTCACAGGTCAATCAGCTTGGCCTGCAAGCAAACAATATCCAAAGCTGATGGCATTTTGAAAAATTAACTTAGCTTGTTGTTATTTGAGCAATTTCTTCCTCTTCATGACAGCTGATATGGTCGATGACTTACTGCTATCGAAACGTTTTCGAAACCGAGTTCGAAAAGCAAAACAAGTTTATTTCGTTCGGAGTTCGGAACAGCAAATAGAAAAACGTTCGTTTTCGTTTAGTTTTTACTTTTTAAAAACGTTCGGAATTCAGAACAGGCCTGATTATAAATTTCTTTCCATCTTTTTTTTATTAAATAGCTTTTTTTGATCAGACATACAATTGTGTAGATAGTGGCCGAAACTCCCCCAATCGGCCGATAAAATGGTTCTATACATTTTTATACATAGGGAATTTTCTTAGCGTATTAATATATTTTTCGATATGATTTTATTGAATATATTTTTCTTTTCCAATAATCGGCAGGGAATCGAGCAGGGATCCATAGATGTCAATGGTCCTATGCTCATCCCAACATATTTGACGACAAATCGCACAGATACACTATCTTTTCCTCCTTCCCTATTGGTACGTCTCCTTTTCTATTTCATCTCTTCGGCTTTGATGTCTTTAGTGTGCTTTTCCCCGGCACAAAATAGACATATTGAATAGCTTCAGTGTGATATTTGTGCTATTAACCAAATTAAACAACTACTGTTGAGTTTTCGTAGAAGAATGCCCAAATGTTTTTGATGTCAAAATTAGCTAAAATCAACTTTCAACTAACATTCCGCATTTTTCACTTGGGGAGGAAAAATGTGCAAAATATTTGAAATGGTTTATTTTTTATATTCTATCTAAGAAACCGAGTTAAAAACTATGCAAGCCAAGTATCAAAAGTTAAACAATTTGGATATAACATTGTGAATAAATCGGAAAGCTAAATTTGTTGTAATAGATATTGAAAGTTGGTCAGTAAATTGATGATAAATTAACAGCATTTAATTGAACAACTTTGGTGAGCTGCCAATGTCCAAATTCTGCTAATTATTGGTTATTTTGTAATGCAGTTTGTTTGTCAATTGCACAAATGACGAAAACACAATATGACCGCAATTAATCAAAGCGAGTCTGAATTCGCAACAAAAACAGAATGAAATTAAAACGCGAAGTAAACAATTTATAAAACTTGTTCAACTTTCAATTTTTTATGGACACTCGCAATTTTGTCTTGACCCAAATCTTCAAAAATCCCAAAAAAAAAAAACATCTTTCAAGTTTGAGTTGAAGTTGCAGTCCGTACTTGAAACAAAGTTTCATCCCCATTGAAAGTGCCAGCATTCTTTTAACTTTTGCTGGATATACTTGGCAACGTCTGATCCATTATCTGACAGCTTATATGTATATGTATATGTATAAATGTATGTATATATTCATTTTGTATTTTTCTACCACGAAACTTTGCTGGCAGACTATTTTTTATTTATACCAACAATCGGAAGGTAATTTCAAAATATGCATATAAATGGCTTAAAGAATTCTCCGTTTTTAAATTTAAATTTAATTAAATAAATCGAAAAATTGTATATGGTATGTTAAATGTATATTTGATTTCCAGAACAATTTAATTTATAATTAAAAGTCAGAAAGCATTTTTTTGACATAAACTATTTATGAGTATGATCGAAAATAACCTAAATTAATATGTAACAGTACTTTATTCACTACTTTGTTGTTAAAATCCATTTATTGGAGTTGTTGTCGTAGTTAACGAACTGTGAAATGTTTAACAATCATACAAAAATCTTATGCTATTTCTTATCAACCAATTGCACCATAATCGAATTAAAATCTACTTGACATTTAAAGAATAAACTGAGAAATATATTACCTCTCTACTTACGGCGCATTCATAAAAATATAAAAATATTTGCTACGTCGATTTCTCTAGCACTTTTCCCTCTACTTATTTCGAATTTCGAGTCCAAGGAAAGAAATCTTATGACTTCAATCTAAAGTTTTTCTTTTGCTCTCTTTTCATTATTTGCTTATGTTCTTTTCTTTATATTTCACTTTTTGCTTGAAGCTTAATTAAAACTGAATAGCGGCTTTAAGGCAAATGCTGTAATTGTGCAAAGGCAGAAAATTCAACCACATTGTTGTTCCTTTTGTTAAATTTGTTAGCGTTGTTGTTGTTGCTTGCGCTGTAAATCTAGTAGCATGTTTTATTTGAGTGCTTGTAATATCATATGCTCTAAGCTAATATTTATGCACATCCCAAAAATAGTTAGTATTCTATTATAAATAGTTCAAATACTCAAAACTCAAAGAGCAATTCAGTTAAATTGTTGGAAGCATGTGCACTTCAAAATATTATAAATTAAATAAACTGAGATGATTCAAGAGATGCAATAAAAATTGCATTTTACAGGGTATTCAGCTGTCGACAAATGCATGTTGAATTGTTAGAAAATATTATTTTTGGCATTCGTTGAAATTCTGATGAATATTGCAGGACAATTAAAACTATGAACCAATTGAAATAAAATCCAAATGTATTTAATCGGTTGATATAACAATGAAACAGTTAAGCAAATAAAGCTATGGCCAAATGTGAATTAATAAATTGATTAAAAGCAATGAAACTTAAATGAAATATCTAACGACTGATGTAATAAATCTGATTTATAAAATTTCTTGGAATACACTAACAGATTAGTCAAATATCCCTTTATCATTACTACCAATGTCTGATTAAGTGTCAGATTGAGAAAAGCTTAATATATTCCTTTTATTTTACTTTCACATGACATCAGAATGGAGTTTTAGTTTTGACACAAATCTCTCTTGGCATAATATTCTCAAAGTTGTACAGTTATCGCCTTTTTGAGCACTTTACATTGACAGGGTATCAAAGCGTACGCATTTGAGCTGCATATTTCAAGATGATCATTCAATTTGCAGACACAGCTGATGAACTCTTATCATACCTCTCACAATTCTAAGTCCCTCTCTCAATTTTTCGGATTTAATTTGCCGAGTAGGCAACGTATTATTTCAATATGTTTTACTTGATCGATTGTTCCCAACAATAAAGTTCAGAGCCCTGGCTCAACGAATTCAAGGAACTGGTATAATTAATTAAATTGAGCTTGATCAATTAAGAAGAGCAACAAAGTGAAGGGAATTTAGATTTGTATGAACACAGAACATCAAAAGCAACTACATTCGAGGTGAGTTCTGTCTGGCAGATGTTGCAACATGAGTTGGCACTTGAAGTTGAAGTTTGCTGCAGGTTAAACATGCCACTTGAGCCACCTGCCACGAATGTGGATGCGACAGCAACCACCGCTGAGTTCCTGCAATTGTTCGATGTGGAGAATAGCGGCTTCGATGATACCCTGGTGCTCACACTGAGCGAACAGGAAATCCGCCTCTTTGCCGATCTCTACGATGAGGTGCAGGGTGAGAACCGAGCTGAGCGGGCGTCCACCAAGGAGGAGTATGAGTGGAAACGGAGAAGTATGCTTGGCATATGACCCCAAGCATAGACACATCCATTAATGTATCCGAACAGGCACACACTCATACCACTCATCCACAACAATTTTGTACATTTAGGCATACTAAAATTAAGTTGCATTCCTGATCACCCTAAATTCCTTAAAACGCATACATAGTCAGAGAAAGTAAAATAGTCAAAGAATATTCCCAGAAACACTTTCCATTTTAGTCCCTTCGATTATCTTCATTACTTATCAATTTGTATGCTATATGGATAGTGTTAAGATAGATTAGATTTTATTAGTTTAGTGATATTAATCCAAACTGTGAATCGTTAAATATCAATATGTAAAAATGGATAAAAAAGGAATCAAGTCGATATATTTCCCAGTAACAACGAATATTAAATAACAAATGGAAAATTTAACGTAATTGTAAACATAAAACAAAAGAATAAATTATGACTTTAAACTTTTGTAACTTTACCAAAGCTGAGCAGATTTTCAATTGAAATTTCATTTTGATCATAGTTTTGCCCCTAAGCTGTGTAAGAAGTTTTGTTCACATAATTCTTGCCTTAAGATATCGATTTTAACCAAATTTGAAATGGCATATCAAATTTTATCTACTCCTGTCATGAATGAATAGAATTCAGTTAGTGATTGATTTTTCATGAAAATTAATTTACTAGTCACTAGTTTATATCGCTCTTTTAATGGTAAGTCAGAAGTTGTTCGGTGTTGTCGAAATTCATTCAAATATCTGCATCGACTAGCATACTACATATAAGTCAAAGAAAGAGATATTCTCGATTATTTATTTAGCCAATATTTCCACCTATAAGAAAGGAAGCCTTCTTTTTTTTCTATTCCTAATAATGTCCAAAAACCTGTTTCTAAATCTTTCCCGTAACATTTTCCACTGAGACCCATTTTCAATAAGATTCCATTCTAAGCTTATGTAAGAAAAGAAATGCCAACTTTAAATTTTCGAAATCCAATCACATAAAAGTTCAAGTACAATGAAACTGGTCCATAGCTTCCATAACTTCACTTAATGCCCATATTCTCTTCATTTAACGCATTATTTAAATTTGATTAATAGATCCAAAGTCATGTCGCATTCAACAAATGTATACTGAAATAAGTCCCTTAGGTATATGTCAAATAGAAGTATCACTGTCCAAGTTGTAAGTAAAAGCCGGATAACAGTTCTCAAGCACAGCAAAAACAATCTTGTAAGTTTATAGGGATACAATCAATAGTCTGAGGGAGTCCAACGGGTAACTGATATTTACTACAGTGTCGCCGATGTCAGCATACTCGTATTTATGCAGTGGCCCGTGCCGTGGCGTGCCTTAATGCCAAAGTAAACCCTAAACTAACCGCTGATAATTTGCATTTATTTACTATCAGATACATATACATACAATCGCCCAGACCACCCAGCCAGTGAACCACACAGCCAACCACTGAACCACCCAGTTGGCGTCGTTATGGCCTTGTCTCTGTATTTTTGCCTTCATAAATTAGTCGCTGTGCTTTTGTGTGCCCTGCCATGACAGCTGGGTTCCCCGTCCCCGTCCCCGTTCCCGTCCCTTTATAATCGTGCCCCGTTCTCGTTGGGCTTCCCCCTTTTGCGTGGCCAACTGTAAATTTAATTTGCGACCAGGTGGCAAGCAAAAGGAGAGCACAACTAATTGATATAAATTAAAGCAAAACGGCTATTTAAAGTGCCTGCTGCCGTTTATTCGATGAGCATGTCTGCCATGCTGGCCTCATGGTGCGTATACGTAATGTGCCTTATTATGATTAAAAATCGACACTTGCGGCCTTAACTGCATCGGTCTGTCGATCTCTCCTTCTCTCGGCACATTTCAGCAATTAACCCAAATCGAAATTTTACCCGAAATCAGTTAAGAAATCAATTTACTCACAAACTTAAAGTACTCTCGATATAAATCTACACAGAAATTGTGCTCAATTAAAGCTATGAAATGAGCATTTTGATTATCGATTCGGAAATACTCGAAGACCATCAATTCAAATGGTCAGTAATTACTTGAGTTCAGCTGCTGAAATTTTGTATGCGTGTTGATGTTAAGTAAAGAAATGTGTTTTCATTTGGGGATTTAATTAAAATTGATTATAAAAGTGCAGAAAGAGTTTAAATACTAAATAGTAATTATAGTGGCATAACTCAACAAATGTTTGAGATAAGCTGCTTTAATTTGGAAAAATATTGATAATGAAATTAGTTTATGTTTAGAAGTATGTACGATTTTATAAAAGCGCTTAGTGAGTACTTAAAGTAAGAAGTTTAAGTCAGTGATCATTAAACAGAAGTATTTTTCAACTAAAGGGATTTTAAAAATGTTTTGACTGAGAGCTCAAAAGCTTATTGAAGGTTGCTAATGAAATTTGAGTTAGGCTACTTTAAAAAAGATTACTTAAAAGCTTTAATGTGTGATAATAAGAACTGATTGAATTTAAAATAATTAAATAAATTCATAGATACTCTAATAATATCAAATTCATCAAATAGTATTCATAGTTTAACATGGTATGAAAAGAGTATAGATTTACTTTAAACTTGCTTAAAATGTATTAAAAGTTGTTTCTTTAAAATGTTGAATAATTGCAAATGAAATTTGATAACTATCCGATTTTGTGTGATAAGGTAACAGTTGCGATTGTAATGAGCTTCCACGAATTAAATGTGTGAGTTTGTATACAGGCCTGTTCCGGTTTTCACTTGTTTTTTGCGAATTTCAATCCGCAAGATTTGACCGAACTTCCCTTAAAATTCCTTTACATTTCCTACGAATTACCCTCCGAATTTCCCTTCCACATTGTGTTGAGTAATTTTTTGCAGTACAGTGCTGGAAAATGTTCTAAGCGAATCAGACATTTGCGTCAAAAGAATTTTCGCTTGTTAAAATGTGTAATTTATTCATCAAATATTTATTTAATCATAAGTCGAAACAATTTTTAAAGGTAAAACCTACTTTTGTTATAACTTTTGTATTTTTGAAAGTGCGGGTTGACTTCAGTGTTGAGAAATGTCTTTTTGCAGAGTTGTCAATTGTTGCACAGTGTTTGTTCACAAAAATAATCAGTTCTTTTTTGCATTAAATTTTAAACTGTTTTGTCCAAACTTGCACTTAAAAAACAAAAAAATTGAATTCTTCACTTTACGCAGTACTTAAAAAATACTTAAATTGTTGTTTAAAATATGTTCCAATATATTTACTAATTTCTTCACATGCAAGGGCAGCCCTAATAAAATTGCCATTCACTTCCACAAATACTTGCGGTTAGAATCTTGTTAGGTTAGAGTCTTATCGATTTTGAGGTATGATGAAATAAAAATTATTTAAAAATCAAATAAAATATTTTTTATTTATCTAATATTGTAGTAATATTCCTAAAACGTTGAAGTATTTTATAAATTTTTTATTTTCACTTTAATTGTATGCTAAGCATGCCAAAATCATCGATTTAACCCTTCCAAATTCAAACTCACTAGCTCAATGTCACGTGAATTCAATTCGCAAAATCTTGCCGAAAGTGAAAACCGGAACAGGCCTGATAATAAAATAATTACACAAGTAATTGACATGTGCTCGTTGTGATTACAGTGCATCAACATCGACATCAACTCGTATCCTGTGTGCCGCCTTTGACCTTCGGGTGCTCAGTCAATCGCGTAATTGTAAAGTAATTAACGCTGGTCTCAAGGCAACGAGGACACAAGGATAACGCGGCAAATCAAAGCAGAAATCGTAATGAGTGGTCAAAGGCAAAAGCTAAAGCTAAAGCGAAAGCAAAAGCAAAAGCAAATCAAATAAATGAGCGAAAGTAACGATGACTGTCGATAGCAGAAGCAGCCGAAGCAGCAACGGGGCAATGAGAATGTCATGAAGCCAAGGACAACGCTTGGACTTGGAACGGCACTTTGTCGCACAGGACATTCGATTTACGATCCTGGCTACATTCTGTGTATCCTGGCGAACGCTGAGATAGCTCAGCAGGTGGTTGCATGGCAAAGCACAGCATTGTCGCAATGGCCAACAAAACAAGGAGTCCTCAAGTGTTTTCGGCACACCGAATATTTTATACTCTTGCAGACCAAAAAGATTTCATACAAAAAGCAATAAGAAATTTCTTCAAAATACATTTTTTTTTTTAAATTTTGCAAACATTTTTTCGAAATAGTCACAAAAGGTATTTATTATGAACAATATTGCTTATAAAGGTTCGAGTTATGGAGATATTCGACTCATAGAGTTCTTTTTCTTATGTTTATTAACTTTACTGCCACTCATTTAGCTCGAGTTAGAGAGAAATTCGAGTTATAGAAGTTCGAGCTATGGCAGTTCAACTCTATTTTCTTTTTTAAGTTTTTTTTACACTTATTAAATATCTGAAAAGCTGAGGGATACACAGATCAGACCTTCTGACCATAGATAGATTTTAAAATTCAAGTTTAAAATTTTTTTATTTTAGCATTTATTTTTTAATTCTGTATTCAGAAAATTATTGTCAAATCAAAACAATATGTAGATATAATGGCAATCACACAGCAATAAAATAGTCAAAAATGCCAGAAACATTTGCTTTTAAAAATATTTGCAAAAATGTAATTGAAAAATCGCACTATAATCATTGATTTTCTACTTGATTTAAGAATTGATTTAAGAAACTCCAAAATTACCAAATTTTTGACACCATTTGGGAATTCCGGAATTTTGTATCTGTGTGCCACGCCTCCTTCAATGCGTTACATTTATCAAGACAAAATTAAAATACCCTCTAAGCTAAGCAGCAGCAGCGTCAGATGAAAGTGGCAACAACGGAAGAGCGGAAAACGGAAGAACGGTCGGAAGGAAGGAGGGAGACAGGTGGAACAGCTTTTGTTTTTAATTGCATTGGTTAGTGTTGTTACCTGTCCGACTAACTGACCTTGAGAGTCCAACAGCGGCGTCTAATTGATATATCACGTATACGCCACCGCAGCAACTTGTCTGTAAAACGGCAACTAGCAACTAGCAACTAGAAATTGGCCATCAGTGGGCTGGAGATAGTGCTAAAAATATCTATAAGGTGGATGTTGCAAGTTGTTTTCTTTATATGTCGCTTCAAAATGACAGAGTTTTCCAATTTATGCATATATGTCCTCCTTGGTCACATTTGTGATCATCGGAAAACATTCCTATGCATTTTAATTGCATTGATTGTTTTCTTGCTTTTATAGTTGTTTAACTGGAATTGTAATTGCATTCCAGTGTCTATAACTGACAATTTTCTATTTATCTGTTTATCTATTTATTTATTTACATATTTAATGACTATTATATTAAATTAAGAACTATCATGGTATTCTGCTTTCACATTCTCATTTGGTAAGCTCTGCTTCATCACATTTTCAATTTACAAAGTTTTCAAGCTCTTCATATTTCCACATTTTAGGTCCTCCTTGGTCACTGGATTGAGAGTCGAACTCATCTGGTTTCTTGCCTCGCTGCATCTGCTTTTCGAATAGTTTCTTAAAGATTCTGTTGATAACTCGCAGCACAAGTTTATAAATGATCTCTGCGGCAGTTTGTTAAAGGAAATCGCACGCAGTGAGTTGTTCTTGAGAGTGTTGGTTGAATCCATTACGGGCTGAGAAACTTGGGCCAACACTAAATATAAGCTATCTGGCACAGCAGAAGGCAACGCAGCAAACGCTAATGCGGTTAAGACAAAAGTGCCGCACTTCAGGCCACAACATCAAGTGGCAAGGGGAAGTGGCGGTGACGGTGACGGTGACGGGGGAAGTGGGGAAATGGGGCAGAATGTCGTTGTCAACATCGCTGCTGCAACGTCAGCAGTTGGCTCATTATAATTATGCCCTCCCTGCCTGCTTTAGTTGGATGCTTTGTCAACCGCAACACTTGCCATAATTACTTAATTTTCGTTGGAAATGGATTTCACTTTGCTGCCCGAAAGACGTTCTCCTCCTCATCTTCGGCTTCTTCTTACTTCTACTTCTTATTCTTCTTCTTGTTGAGTGAATTTTCTTTTTTGACTGTCGCCTGTTTTATATTGCAATCTTTTCGCTCGCTTCGCTGCCCATGCGTCCATTGTTGGTCCGCCAGTCATCACGTTGCTGCTATCTGAATTCAATCTGAAGTGTCCTTCCTCCTCGGCACAAGTTTCATCTTCAGCTTGAGTTTCACTTGGCGTCTTGTTTGGCATATTGTTTTATTGTTATAAGTATTGAGTGTGCAACAAGTTGCACGCTAATCAGCAGAACACGTTGCCCAACGAATTGACTCTGCTTTCATCTCCTTTAAGTTTTACTGTTTTACTATTTATGTTAACTATAGATAATTCTAATGCTAATACTAATGGTAATGATAATCCCAACTCTAATAATTAACTTCAAGTTCTGTTGATTATTATAATATTATTACTAATTCTTATGATAACGATAATGCTTATGCTAGTGATAATAATATTGATTATAATTATAATGATAATGTTAGTAATACTGCTAATAATAATTATAGTTTTATTGCTACAAATAATCATGATTATGATGCTATTCATAATGAAAATATAATGCTAATGATAATGAAAGTGATTATTAATGATAATGATAATTTAATCGCTAATGCAAAATCCAATAATAATGTCATTGCTATAAATAGTCATAAGCATATTGATAATATCTCTAATGCTAATTATAATGATAATGTTCATAATAAGTTTCTTACTTCTTCTTAATCATTTAAATAATTTCCAAATTCAATCGGACTTATACATACTTATATCTCATCATATAGGTATAGCTTTGGCATCTCAAAGCTAAGAGGCTTCTCTTTGGTATTGTCTCACTTTGAGCTGACTTTGACATTGACATTTTGCGTGACAAAGATATCATCGCTCTGCGCTTTCGCTGAGCACAGATTCATTCGAATTCAACTCCACTCGAAGCTACCATGTACCATATATGTACATATACTTACATACATAATAAAAAACAAACCTTCTTTTAACGGACAGCGATTAAAGTCTATCTTCAGTTTAAGCGACTTGAGACATTACTCATACGACAAGTAAGCGCTAAGCTCAGTTACTTGTAGATAAGTAAATACTTATAATAAAAGGAATGCGCATATAATTGACAACAGTTTGAGGCGTTGACAAACGTGGCAAAAAATCGCAGCATGGTCAATTTAAATAATTACATAATAAAATGAAAATATGCGTCAATTAATATGCATAGTTAAAATGCTCAATGGATTGTTTTAATTGTTGGATAAATGGGATTAACTAGTTAAATGTTATTGGATAAATACTTAATTTGACATATTGATAAATGACGGACTGATGGTGTGTGTGTGTGTGTGTGTGTGTGTGCGTGTGTATCAATAATTTATGCATATTAGGCAAACATTGCGAGCAGTCAACCGATTCTGTTCGACGCGATGAGTGCTTAACAGGGCATTAAGTACTCAAATTAAGCATACGCACTGTGTGCCTGTCTTCAATATGGGAGTTTTGCGTGTGCTGGGGGTACTGGTCTAATAAATGACTTCTACCTGTATCCATTTGTTAGCTCCGTTTCGGCCAACAATTGTCCCGTGGCCATGTGCAGCAACAACTCCTCACTCTGAAAACTTGCCGAGCGATACGAGTCGAGACCTTTGTGGGCGGCAGCATCTGCATTAATGCCACTGGGCGTGGCCAGCTGACCTTGAAGCGATAATGTTGATTGTTGCTCCAGTTGCTGTTGCTGCTGCTGTTGCTGTTGCTGTTGTTGTTGTGATGTTGTTTGTGTAGCGAGACTTTTACAGCTGCTGCTAATGCTGATGGGCAATAGGTTCATAAAATGCGTGAGACGGCGTAATCTCCAATTGTTGCTGTCATTATTATTATTGTTGTTGCTGTCGTTGTTGTTTGTCATATCGTTGTCGCTTAGTCGTCCAGTTGGCCATAAAAACAGCAGCAACAGCAAAAACAACAACAACAAGAGCAACCACAGCAGGCACATAAATTACATGTGCGCTTAGAAAAACAAAATTTGTCTTGAATACGAGCATAAACATACAATATAAATAAATTATATATATATTATATTATATTTCTTATATTATGTATATTTTTGTCTGTATATTATGTGGTTCTTTTGCTTACTGTTGTTGTTGTCGTCGTTGTTGTTCTCTTCATTCTTGTTCAATTCTTGTTTGTTTTCTTTCCCTGCCCCCTCGCAAAACAAGTCATTTAGTATTTTCTTTCATTATTCCCTTGCTGTGTTCATTCTTAATTTGACAACTGGCACAGTTGCTGTCCTTGGTCTTCGGAAACTCAGATGTTGGAAATTACACAGATCGCAGCGCTTTAACATATAGTATAGGCTGAATCGATCGAGAACTCGTCTTGTCATTATTTTCTATTCCACATTTTAGCAAAAATCAAACAACTTGACTTTATTTTTACACATCACTCTCAGCAAGAGTATTTGAACTTCGGCATGCCAAAGTACGCCAAATATATTATATATTTATATATGTATATGTACATATGCTGTATGTTGCTAGTAAATTCTCATTCTCATATAGGCTTGAATTTTGCTCGTCTGTTTTTGTTTCATTTATTTAAGCTTTGTTTTCTTTTTCTTTCGTTTCGTTTCGTTCGTTTTTCTGTTATTTTGTTTTGTTTTGTTTTGTTTTTAGTTGTGAGGGAATGCTACACTTTTTATGGCCTTTTTTAATGCGTCGTAAAATGAAAAGTTTCGGTGGCTTTGGGCTTGGTTTTAGCCGCTGCCTGTTGGCCAACGCGCTCTGCCTTGTTTGCTCGTTCGTTCGTTTGTTTGTTTATTGTTCTGTACACAAATGTTAACGTTTTTACATATTTGCACTGATGAACAAAGTCCTTTATGGCATTGCATGCGGGAGATGCACAAACAGACATAGCTTTAAGTTAGGTAGAGGGAAGAATTGGGGCGATTTAAGGATAGTAACATTACATTTATAGTTCTAGTTGCGGCTGACAAGATCCGCTTATCATTCGGGTTGCCCAAAAGTATGCAACACATTTGGATAAGCTCTTTATACTGTGCATACTTAAAATATGAATTATATATATTAACGAGTAATAACTGAATAGCATAGCTTAGCTTTATTAATGTACAAGTAATGGGCTTACATTATTTACAGCTTAAATTGTAGGGCTTTGAGCTGGAAACACAAATATTATTTTCCTCCTTACAAATTATCAAATATGTACAATAAACATGAGCTTCCTTGAAAGCTCTTCATTTCTGAGAAAATGATTGAGAATTAGGAGGAATGTGGCAACTGTAGATTATTTGGAGAGATGTTGCAAGTGTGTGGGACAGAGGTAGGCTGCAATCTTCAGCATCTCGCCAATTGCACAGCTTCCAGCTGTCTCTTGACTCAGAAGGATCAAAGGCATCCGGTCTACCAAGAGTTCAGTCCACAGAGAGTCAAAGAAAAGAGGGAAAAACGGAAATGAGAAACAGCTTGAAATAGCTGATTTTCCTGCACTTGTCAGGAACGCATTTCCCAGATGAATGCAACAAGTATGCAATCAATCGGAATCCCCTTGCCCTCAAATACACTGATAAAAACGACCGACACCTAAAATCATTTGTATTTGATTATAATATTTTTGATCTTGCAAAAAAAAAACATTTTTAAATGGTAATAATTTTGTTATTATGTAAAAACGTGTTTCTTTATCAAATAAAAAAAGCAACAGATTTTTATCAGTGTACACATTCTTTGACTGGCACCCCAGTGTATTTTTAGCTGCAAGGGGCACACAACGTGAGAATAAAAGAAAAATGCAATGATTTTTTACTTAATTTCTCAGCAAAATATTTGCCATTAAATGAAAGCAACAAATATAAAGTTCGATGGAAACCCTTATTCATGCAACCCAAGGAGATCATAGATGAGCATACAGATAAGCCAAAATTCAAGTGAGTGCAACAAGTATACGGTAAAAATAGAATGTCATTTATTTAGAGAGACTGACAATAATTCATATTGCTTCCTTTGCATGTTGAGGAAACCAAGAATGTTTAAGAGCTCAAGCAGTCTGATAAATCTGTCAATAAAGTGTGGCATGTGTAACAATCAGGGGTGCCGCAGAAATCGCAAGCGAAATAGAATTCCGCAGAACGCAATTCCGCACGGAAATTTCCGAGGTGCCACAGAACTTCGAGAGATTTAATTTTTTTTTTTTAGCATTTTCACCAACCTTTTGCAAACTAGGCTGCTAAGGGTTGACACCTTCTCAGATTAAATTACCCAAGGGTTTGATTAGCTACTTTTTCAAGTTTATCATTGCAGAGCAATAAGCTTTTAATTTGTTTCTTATTAATTAATATAATTTAATTTATTTATGTAATAGTTGATTTTGTTTAGCTAAAATACATTTAAAGGTAATGCTTAATTTAAAGAAAACTGAAGTGGTTCCATATTTTTTTTTTTAAATACCTTTCTTCGAATTTTGACTAGAAAATGTGGCATCGCTGACCCTGACTTCGAAAATCTAAATTGGACTAGGTGGCAGCATCGGACGCCAGCGGAATGGCACAGCGAAATGAAATTGAAGTGAAATTCAAGTGAACGCGATTTCTGTGGCACCCCTGAATAACATTCAATAAAAAGAATGAAATAAAAGTATCGAATCAATTTCATAAAATGTACCAAGAGCATTTTGAAATAGCACTTCGTCAAAGGAAGTGTAGTTTGAAAGCAAACAATTTCCTATACATGAACGGTAAGATCTTGAAGGCTAAAATAATCCAAGTAGTCTTGTTTTATTGCGCATGTGGAGACTGCCTCAAAAGTATCGGCTAAAAATCAAACAACCAACAAATATGGATTACAAAGACGAGGCTTTAGTTGGAACAACTTTGTTCACTACTTCAAATATCTCAATGTTAGTCAGAGAACAATGAAAATCCGTTATACTAATGAATATACATAAAAGCCACAACTATTCTCTGGAATCAACGCCATAGCTCGTTCACAGGACTCAAAAGTTTCTATTTTATTTTATTTTTTTTAACCCTCTTCACATTTTTCATTCTTTTCTATCCACATTCGGTAATGAACAAAAAATAAAAAAATTATAACATGTACACGTATTGTAGTATAAAGTTGGTACAAAAATGCTTTAGCTTTTATGTTTTCAGATGCTGCAGATAATTGTGGTAAAAATACTTTGAAGTTATCAGTATATTAATTATGAAGTTTTATGAGCATGTTTTTCTAGCTTTTGTAAATTAATTAAGAGCTGGCAGACAAACTGAGGAAACGACAATGAAAAGCAGCTAATAACAAAAGGAACATGAGGATAAATATAAATTAAATATAGACATTTTTTAAATACTTTTGCCGTTTTATTGTTGTTCTTGTCGGTTTTGTTGCCACCTGATGCTATCGTTGTTAGTGTTGTTGCTGTTGTTGTTGTTGTTGGTGGTGGTGTTGGGCACTTTTTCATTTATTTTCGCGGCCCTTTAGAATTGTTCATGTGCAATTTCCCGCCTCAAAGTGTGAGTGTGTGTATATGTATGTGTATATATATGTAGGTGTGTGTCTGTGTGTGTGCATAGTACTTGATGTAATGATATTATTATACCCTGTTAACCCAATATACATATATTCAAAGAATCATATTTTGATTTGGTAGAAAATAATTTTATGTTATTTCAGAGAAACTACTCTAAACTAAATTATCTCATTTCTTTAACTTTAACCAAACCTTGCCAACAAAATTTGGATTTTTAAGTTTTGTATACCAATATCAATATTGTTGAAAAAATTTGGTAAGTGCTACAAATGTTGGATTTATTTTAAAATTTAAAATCTTAAATTCAACAAATTTTTCCATTTTAAATTTTTAATATTCTACGTTGACTTAATTGTTTCTTTAACAAATAGTTTCTAATAAAGCTTCAATATTATATTTAGTTAAAGTTGCATAAAGTTTATCAAACCAAAAAAATGTTTATTTTCATAGACTACTGTAGCCAGAATATTTATTTCAGCGACTGTCTATTTCGATTTCCAAATACAGAATGGTTTCTTTGGTTATGCTTAGCCTATGTTATTCTTATGTTTATTTACAGAGTATGTTACGTTCCTATGTTATGTTATTTACAGTGCATGTTATACTATATATTTGCATCGAGCTGCTGTGTACATATAACAGCGATATGTACAGATGCAAATGGGCGATAGTTACATTTAATTAATATCTAAATCCCTATTACTGCTACACTACTTACTACAGGGTATCATACTCTCGACTGTAGCCTTTGTGACTTGTTTTAATTGTAATATAATGAGTTTTCAGCCCAGGGACATGGCAAAAGCGAAAGCAACACACACGTTGAACCAAACAAAATGACTAAAAGTTTCATTGCAATGTGTGTGTGTGAGGGTGTCTTTGTGTGTGTCTGTACGTGTGTGTGTGTGCACGAGTTCTTGCTTAAAGCAAAACCAAACAACATCATTTCGAGCTGAGCCGCCACAATTGCGCCTTAATCAGCATCCTGCTTCGTCTTTCCTTTCCCATTCCCATTCCCTTTCCCTTTTCCATGCCCACTCCCAACGACAATTTCCTTGGTTTCTCTTCCTCCGGTTATCACAAACCTCCCCCTTCCTTCTGGCTTTCCACATACACTCAGCATTTTTATGGACGTGTTATTCGCATTGTGGGCCTCGGGGCCCAGAAATTGGCAAATCAAGTGCAAAACTTTGTTGCAGCTCAATGTGATTATTGAATTTGCTTTGCCAAATGGTCCAAAGGTCGAAAGGACATCGATAACACACATACATATGTACATATGTATGTTCATATAACAATCAAAATCACAGACTGCAAAACAGCAGCGCCACCTGGCGAACGATATGAGCGATAATACTTAGCTGTAATAAAAATTGTGACCATAATTATGCGATAGAACTGTAAATCAATAGCATATCAATTACATGTACTCTGTGTGTGTATATAGTATGTGTGTGTGTTCGGAACACTTTGTTTATTAATAAATCAAATGAAATCCGCACCAAAATGGAACTAACTTGTCAGGAACGTGGCTGACATGCCAAAATTGCTCGCAATGAAGTCTCTGGCGACATGTTGCACACACATACACACAAACACAAACACACACACATAGAGAACACCTACGCACACTCGTTAGCCAAACTGGCCTACATACATATGTACAATGCTCTTTTCCCATACATTTCCTGACATTAATGTCAATTTCAAGGCAAAACTCGAAAGGAAAGTTTTACTTACTAAGCTCTCCTTTTCTCCATCTATATCCCTCTCTCTCTCTCTCTCTCTCTCTGTCTGCTTGTATGTCTGTCCTTCCGTTTATGGGGGAAAAGCAAATGATAAATGAATCCACATTGTTTCTGGCATACTCGTTTACAGTTTGCAACTGGATTACATTTTCACATGTAATCAAACAAAAAACAGATGTTTTTCAAGTCCCAATATCGAGCATAGTTATCCCACAAAACAATGAAAACCCATAAGTATTGCCTTTATCTCATGTGCAACATGATTAATGGATATCTTATGCACATCATTCGATAAAAGAAACCTTTAAAAACCACTTGTACAGTAACTGTCTAGTTCAAGGTCTAGACTCTAGACTGTCTATGAAATAGACAATGTAAAAGAAATGTTGAAACTCTTATAAGAAGCTTTAATTAAAGTTAATATGAAAAAAGACTGACTAGGTAAATACCCTGAAATTCAATTTTATAGTGAAACATTACATAAAAAAGATATTGTAATTTGTTAAGGGAAGAATCAGCGAGTAGGAAAATGAGAATTAAAGTAAAGGGAAGTTGATGCGATGCCCATCTACAGGGTGTCTCTCCGTCGAGCACATTTTGTTGCAAAACTCGGATTTTATTTGAATTTCAAAACTGCAAACATTTCTTAGGAATTTCCTTCATAACACTCCAATTCCTGGCCTGCAATTCCTTTCTTTTGCTTATTTCATACACTTCTGAAAACTTGATTTCAATTCATGCATTTTGGCTATTAATTTGCCAGCTAGATTAAAGATTTGATGTTGTTGTGGTTGTTGTTGTGGCAGTTTAGCTCTCCATGTCGAGGAAGTGGCAACATTGCTGTGGCATGTTGCAACTTTGTACGCTTGGCTTATATTAATTATATGTGGCAAGCACCAAGTCGAGAGATGAACAAGAAGAAGGATGTGAGAATTGTCTTATGCCAAGCACACACTCGCTCGAGAGAGAGAGAGAGAGAGAGAGAGAGAGAGAGCGAGGTAGACAGGAAAAGGGACTTGAGTCAAATTAGCAAACATTTGGCAAACATTTGCAGACGAAAGTCTTCTTCCTACCCAAGAAAAAAAATAAAAGAAAAATACAGCCACATGCCAATTGGCCAAGCACAGCTATCAAATGAGCCGCAAATGTGTACACAAGTGTATCAAGATGTGTGTGAGTGTGTGTGTGTGAGTGTGGTAGTGTACTTGCCCCTCCAAGAAAAAGATTTCCTCTTTTGGCTTAGGCCAAGCAGCTGCCACAAAGCTGTTTAGTGTGGCAACAACTTGCCAACGATGTTTCCGATGTGCACACATTTTGCTCATACGATTGCCGTTCGGTACATATATGTATATATGTATATATGTACATATGTATACCGACCAGTGTTGCCCTTCGGCTAATGTTTTCACTAAACTTGAAGGCTGCAAACCACCAAATTGTTGGTAAAACTTCGGTTAAGTAGTTCGAGTAACAGAGCAAGATTAAAGTTCGATTCGCGAACCGGTTTAAGTACCACATAATCGTAAGGTTTCGATTCGAACCTAGGTTCAATTTATTGCGAAATCAATTTATTTTTTAATGAACAAAAATTAAAATGTTGTATATAATCCAACTTATTTTATATGTTAAAATGTGACCTTATTACATGTATTATGATATTTATACGAAGGTTTAAATATGTACAAATGATATATGTGTTCAAGCCCGGTTTGCAGCCTTACTAAATTTAGTGGTTTTTCATCCTTGATAATGAGTGGAAATGAAATCAATACACAAAACGTTTTTTGATGGCATTTTATTCATCAAAAATGTTTTTGGAAATTTCCTCAGCTACACTTACAAAATATGATAAAAATTTATTTGATTTGCTCAAATTAAGTTTGATGGTTATTCATTGGCCAACAGAATTGCATTTTTCCCCTTTTATAAATCATAAATAGTTAAATTTCTTTTTCCTTTTAAGTAAAGTAATATTTTGGTAGAAAACATTAATGATGTAAAATGTTATAAGCTGATTTCAATCGAATTAACAACGCTGCACTGTTTGAATGACTTTTCTGTTTTATTTCCGAAATTGCCGTTAATGGTCGACCGCAGTGCTACCTCTTCCTCTTCCTCTTTCCCTCTCTCCTCGTCTTGCCCTTTTACACAGTCACAGTTTACCTGGTTGCAGCGCCAACACACACAGTTAACAGCTTAGCGGTCATTGAGAGACGAGCATGGAAAAAATAAATGCTAAAATTGTGCGGCAAAGTGTGCTCGCCTCCGAAATACCCTGCTTAACTATTTTCTATTCGGTGCAAATAAACTTTGTACTCGTAAGCATATCAAATTTGGTGTATCTAGCTCCCGATGAACTCATACAGACCGACGGACATGGACAGACTCAATTATTAATGCTGATCAAGAATATTATACAGTCGAACTTCCCTAACTCGAATCACCATTATCCAGGAAAAAAGTTCGAGTTAGGGAGACTTCGAGTTAGGGAATTTTTTTTTTAATTTTTTAAAAGAAACTACAAATGCATTCAATCATAAATACATTCCAAATTGCAAATTTTTCTTGTCATTTTCAACAAAAAAGGATTCCAGTTTGATCAAGACCTGTTAATACTCTCAAAATTTGGTTTCTTCGTTCTTTTGCTGTATCCAGAAGAAGTTCCCGATTCAAAAGTCATCATAATTAATATTTCATATTCGAATATAATGAAAAATGTTTTTGCTGACATACCACATTTTTCAGCAACTTTAATTTATTTGGTCTACTTTCAAATTCCTTAACTACTAATAAGTTTGAATATTTCTTTAAACATTTTTAAACATTTTAGTACACAGATGCGCTGACAAAGAAGTACATTTCGAACATCTTTCCTATAGCAATTTCACAAGCCTAAATAATTTTTGATGCAATATTCTATCATATTGCATCACCATATGTTAATGTACATCAATATTACATATCCAAACGAGCCGATGACAAAAGCATAAAACAGAAACGAAAAAAAAATTCAAACTTTATTAGAGATTTTCCCGAAAAATTCGACTTACAGAAGCACGGGCCAATATTTTTGTTCGAGTTACGGAGAAATTCGACTTATGGAAGTTCGAGTTAGGGAAGGCGATTTGTATGAAATTTGCTCAGTAAACGCTATTGCCACTCGATTTTGTTCGAGTTAGAGAAAATTCGAGTTAGGGAAGTTCGAGTTAGAGAAGTTCGACTGTAATAAATAAATAAATACATAAATAAATAAATAAATAAATAATTTAATAAATAAATAAATAAATAATACATTCTAATAAAATATAATATAATACAATATAATATTCTATATTATATGTATAATCACATATTTGTCACAGGCACCTTTGATTGTCTGTGACAAACATTATCAAAAAATTAACAAACCCTTTTCGGACATATTCCACGGTAAGCGGGTATAGAAAGTGTAGCATAGCCAAAAGGCGCAGCAATTGAAAATAATATCAAGTAGCCGACATGAGTTCATGTGATGTGTTTGTGTTTGTGTGTGTGTGTGTGTGTTTGAGCACGTTAAGTGTATGTGCTTTGAACTTTTCATATTTACATACAAATGTGTTAGCAATGCCACAGTATGAGTGCCTGCATGTGTGTGCGTGTGTGTGCGCGTGTGTATTTGCGTAGAGAAAGTGTGTTTGCTTTACGCTTTGTTTTGTTTGCGATAAACCCAAAATGAAAAGAGAAAGACCACGAGCGCACGAGCGAGCGAGAGTGAAAATGAGAGAGACAGAAAGAAATAGGCGATTGAATAAAGAAGAAGCCCAGCATGACTCTCCCTTTTTCTCTATGTCCCTCTTCTCTTCGCGCTAACTCTATCGTTTTTTTTATATTTTTCGGTGACTTCTGGCAGACATTTTCCCTGAATCTCAATGCAAGCGGAATCAGCCACAATGTCTGTGGAGCGCTAGATGTAAAAACAACGACGACTTCCCTAATTCTGTGTGTGTGTGAGTGTGTGTGTGAGTGTGAGTAAACAACAGTGAGACTAACCAATTTATCAAGCAATTTATGTCGGCTATCTTCACTTAATTGTGACACATTTCTGTGAAATTTTAGAGATATGGCAAGGCTTCAAGAAATTGCGATCCATTGTCTTGCTATTAACATAAAATCCCCCAAAAAAACCTCTTTACGCGGTAAAAGTCTAGTGACGAAAACATTTCCATGCCACAAAATTTCTGATATCCAATTTTGTGACGAAATATATTAAATTTTTTATATATGTTAATTTATTATATACTAGGGGGCTCCGCCCCCTGCTCGCTTCGCTCGCCAACCCCCGCTCGTTTATTATATATGCCAAAAAAAAATTAATATACATACAAAGTAAAAAAAAAAATTGGCACTCCGCACTTTGCGCAAAAAGCTTCAGCTTCTTTGCACCTAAAAAATAACTTTTTGCGCAGTGCCGAATGCCAATTTTTTTTTTACTTTGTATGTATATTAATTTTTTTTTGGCATATATAATAAACGAGCGGGGGTTGGCGAGCGAAGCGAGCAGGGGGCGGAGCCCCCTAGTATATAATAAATTAACATATATAAAAAATTTAATATATTTCGTCACAAAATTGGATATCAGAAATTTTGTGGCATGGAAATGTTTTCGTCACTAGACTTTTACCGCGTAAAGAGGTTTTTTTGGGGGATATCAGAAATTTTTGCAATCGCCTCTGCTTTTGACAAAACTACTTTGTCAAAAGGTATTTATAAATGATAGCCCGAATTCTTATTTAACGAAAATGAACTGTCTGGCAACATTGGGTACACATGCAATGCACAAGTATAAAGATAAATTTTCTGTTTGCAATATTAAGCAATTAATTAATTATATAGTAAAGAAGAATAAATAAAATAAATTTACAGAGAGACTCTAATGCTTAACTCATTTGAATAAATTAAAGTCGCGTTGTCACATAACAAAACTAAACTTTCTGGCAGCACTGGTTACTTTAAGCACTGGTTGAGAGCACCACTTGCAAGCAGTTTATTTCCGCATTACGCTCCAAGCAGTGTACATACTGCACATGTACATGCAGTAGTGTAAAGGTAAAAGGTATATTCAGTAGATAGGTAATTTCTCGCCCAAACGAATTTTGACAGATATGTGTTATATGTCAAAAAACGCGGAATTGAATTGTCTACAACATATAATATATTTAAAAGTGATTTGATGTGTAGATTTTTCTTAAATTGTCAAAATGTGGGAAAAAATATCTTATTTCACCTGTAGCTGTTTACCTTTTTACTTAAAAAAAAAACTTTGAAGGTATGCCTAAAAGCCCTTCGAAACACCTTTCCAACGACATATAGAACATATCTGTAGCTTCTATCGTTTGGATGCTATGGGAAGTTTAGCGGTTTTTAGCGATTTCCCGCTAAACTAGCGATTTTTCGAAAAAGTCGTAGAACAAACGTTTCTAGATTTTTGAACGGGAACAAGTCCTCATTCAAACTTTTAAGCTAAATCAACGATTTGATCCAAACAAACAGACAAACAGACAAACAAACAAGACTGACTTTTCATCTCATTTTCGGAAAGCGACTAAAAATTTCAAAATTAATTATCTTTTGAACCAGTAGTCGGATTTTGATGATTGAGGTGTCATTCGACGCGCATTTTTATGAGAAATATTAAAAAATTAAAAAAGTTGACCAAAAGGCTCCAGCGGCCCCATTAGCTCCAATCATTTAAATTTTGCCCCTCCCACTTACACCTGTTTATCTCACGAACCAGGTGAGTTTCCAAAAGTCTTGGTATGCACATTTGTAAGTTAAATTGATACCTTTCGATCGGTATATAACTCGACCTGATCGGACAGTCATAGCAAATTTTCCATTCTTCCTGTGTATATATGCTAGTCGCCTTCGCACCCTTCGTGCTGCTTTCGTCACTAGCGCGGACTGCCGTCCGCTGTGATAACTTACAACCGATTTCCTTTGTACTTAAAATAAACTTTTTTTATTTATTTAATGCCGACTAAGAGCAGTCGGCAACAAAACAAAATAGGATACCCGTTACTTATTTAAATATGAAATCTTTTTATTGCATACTTTTAGGCACTTACACTGCTTGAAACTTAAATCAGTCATTACCACGTTTCTACTTGTCCGATTTTGTTGCGATTTAGTAAAATGGTCCAGCTCTCAAAGTCTCTGAGATCTAGGCGCTCACACAGGCGGACAGACAGACGGACGGACAGACGGACATAACTGAATTGACTCAGCTGTTCATTCTTATCAAGAATATATATACTTTATAGGATAGGAGATGATTCCTTCTCCCTGTTACATACATTGCAACGTACATTACTTATTTTTCAAGTGACGGGTATAATTAGAAATTTAATTTAAAATTTTTAAACAGAACAAAATATAAAATAATATTAATTTACAATTAATATAATTTAACACGCATATTATAGTTGTATTCAATAATATTAAGTAATAAATCTGGGGGATCCAAAATTTGTAGTTGTTTTAAAACGTCTTTGTAACAAACAAAAGTCAGCTTGAGATTGGCTTCGAAACTTCATTTAAGCCCTAATTTTGAGTCATGTGGAAGCCGGTTTTCATTAATTCAACCTGCAAACTTCATAATCTTTAGCAATTTATACAAATTAATTTTGTTTTCCGAGTAATTTAATATACCAACAGTTGGCAACTCCCTTTGCAGTCGAGTTTATTCACTTCAAGCTCACGAAACTTATCAACTTTAAGTAACTCGAAATTTTGTTGTCAGGAATTGGGTGTCTGAAAAGCGACTGACAGTAAGTTTTAGCGTCAAATGTTTTTTGCGGCGGAAATTTTGACGGGTGCAACGAATGCAACGATCTGGCAACGCTGTCGCATCTCTTCTTTAAACTGAGTGGCGGCCAAAAGGGACTTGAGTGAAGTTACATGCTCAGGTGATGTTTTTACTTAGCTATTGATTTTGTTACTGTGACCCAAATCGTGTAAGGTTGCACCAACACACACACACACACACACACATAGAGCAAGTCAGAAACACACACGCACACACACACACACACACAGAGGTAATAATGTAAGACGCTGAATTCATGCATTATTCACGTGCTGCTTCACTTTTCAACTTTTTTGCCTTAAGCTGCTGGCGAAGCGGATTCTCTTGGGCTTTAATATTAAGTAAATAAGTAGTTGCTCTAATCATACATAGTTGGAGCTATTATCGTTGAGCCTACTAAAGTGCGTTGGTTCATCTTTTGATTTAATCCCTTACTGAGTCTTACTGAGAATATATAATATTATAATCAAATTTATATGGGTAGGCCACACACACACACACACATTCACAGTCTTTGGCTATTAAGTGCTATTAACATTTTATGTTTGCATTTGGCTGAAAATCTTTCATATTGCGCATACGCAGCGTGTGCCCAAAAATGTGTCTGACATCGTCCGCAGATACCTTTCCCATCTCCACTCTCAGTCTCTCTCTCTCTCTCTCTCCCATTCACTCTCTTTCTCTCTCGTCTGCTCCCCTTTTTCTCTATCCTTCGTTTTTGCACAGTTTATGACACATTTGACTCAATATTTTCATAGGCAAGGCGCCCTCTACCGTTTAAAAATGGCGAAAGAAATTCACAAATAAAACTGGCTCGCAACAATGACCATGACCACATAGAATGACAATGTGTGCACGGTGTAGTCATAAAGTTAACCAACACAAAGGCTCATTAAAAGGCTAAGCACTAAAATTCCAAAGTGTCCTCCGAATGCGTGACCATAAACGGTGGCTGGTGGACATCTAGCGTCGAGTAGCGTTACTAACGTGCTCTAGGAGTGCAACTGTTGTGCTTCAGATAAGCACTGAACATGTTCACACTCGATGATCTTCACCAAAATTGATGTAAATCTACATTGTCTGTAATTGCTGATGATGTTAACTTAACTCTAAGAATGAAAGTTGCTCGAAGAGCCATTTAAATAGTTAGAGACTAATCAATTTAACAGCTGTTTATCAAAAGAGATTTCACTGTATTCTTGGCAATACATTGAATGCTTTTTTGTGGCTCCATTATGCTTTATTGACCATCAAATTGACGCTTTCAATTTTAATGATTCTTTTAAAGACTGAGGTATCCAAACAAAAGGCGGGTATTTCACTAAAGACTTACTAAATACATGCGAATGAAAAGACATCACTGAAAATGTTTTAAATGTCGAGGACTAAACAAAGTCAACATTTCAAGGACTCCGAAGATTAGTTGCAATTGCTCCAGCCCAAGTTACACAAACATAATTTGGGTATATTTGTATGTTATTATTATAACATATTATATTATTGAATTAACTGAAAGAGAGATTCTCAGATTTTAATAAAGAATATTTAGTCGAGTTAAAATGTGAATGACATTTCTCTTTCTTCCCTTTTACCTTTATCTGAAGTGTATTTAAATTGAAATTATCAAATAAATTTCGATAATTTAAAAATGAAAATCCAAATCCAAATCCATCAAGTCAATTGAGGCAGCTCTTCAATCACAATAATTTCGTGCTGAGCTGGCAATAGCATTTCCTTTTGCCAGTGCATCAATCTTGTGGCACTTAAGCATTTGAGACAGATACGCCGTCAACTAATTGTAAGCAGCTGATATGCGAGCCTAATTCAATGGTCCATGTGATATGCGAACTGTTTGACATTAACACACACACATACATGATTGACAGACTGACTGACTGACTGAGGAACTGAAATTCTTAGCTGTAGCCTTGGCTAAATGAAAAGCGCATTACGTACATCCGCAGACGCCCAGAGCTCTCAGCCTGGAACATCCTGTTGCCTTTCAGCTGAGTGAGGAAGTGAGCAAGCGAGAGAGAGCGAGCGAGCGAGCGAGAGAGCGGGAGTGGGAGAACTTCAATGCGTTTAAGCCAATTTAAGCATTTGCACGGCGCGCTCTCAGCCACTTGAAGGCGACACAAAGTCTGAGGATTGCAGTCGAGTTGATGTCGTTGGCTTAAGTGTGCGGCATTTGGCGGAAGCCATGAAATATGCAACAGCATAACAGAAGACCGAGTGTGACGGAGAGGGGCTGAAATGTAAGAGAAAAGGTGAGAAGGGGACTCACACGGAGAAACTGGTTTCATACAAATACACTGACAAAACAAACGACATTCTAAAATATTGTCAAATTTTGTAATTTCTTTAAAACCGTAGAAGATGTTTACTTTACTTTAATAAATGCCATTAATTTTGTTGCGCATTTTTGACACGAAAATACTTAGTTTTTAATTTTTAATTAATAGTCTTGAATTCTTCTTCAAATTGTACGACAATTCACTTTTGTATTTATTTTCGTAAAGTTGACTTATTTTTTAAGCAAAACATTTTAATTTTTCGGAACTTAGCTATATTTAATTTTGAATTTCAGTTTTAAAAATGCACTGATCTAAAACATTAATAATAAAGAAAAGTTCTTAGTTGTAAGAATATTTAGTTTAAAATATTTCAGATGAATATTTGTGATTTTGGAAATCGATCTATTTTTTATAAGTGTAGCACACAGTGAATATCCCCTTCTTTCAGTTTTTGCTCTGCTTATTGCAATGCGCCAGCAATAGAAGCAGCCTCAGGAAAGAAGAAGAAAGAACACTCACACACACACACACAGACACACTCACACACACACACACACACAGACACACACACACACACATTGCATATGTGCAGCAGTTGCTTGTCTAAAATGGAATTTGGCTAGAGCTTTGGCTATCAATTCAACTGTTTGCACTGCGTCAGCCAGGAACACTTCACACCCCCCGCCCTTCCGCCCTCTCCTCTGCTAGTACAAGCCACAGTGGCCTACAGTGTTTGCCGTTAGCCGAGTTTTTCTTTGCTTTTATGGCGAGTGTACGCGTTTTTGCCTTAACGCTTCGTCATTGTTTGGTTTTTATTGATATGTTTAGCATACTTTTAGGCTCGGAGCAAAGCTTTTATGTGCAGCCATTAAACACACCCAAAGAAAGGGGAAGAGAGAGAGGAAGAGAGAGAGAGAGAGGGGAACAGAGAATGGGAGGGAGAAAGGAACAGAGCTACAGCAGCTGTCCACTTGCTGCGCCTTTTGTGTCTAAATCCTGTGTCAATCAATATAAAGGCAATGCACAAATGGAAGGCGACTAAAAGGAGTGATAGAGAGGGGAGATAGGGGTGTGCGGGGGGGCTTGTGTAATAAAAAAAGAGACGAGTGAGGGGGGTGAACATGTCATTGATGACACTGCACAAAGTTTATGATAACTGAATCTGTTGCGCAACTTGGTGACATTTAAATATAAATTAAAAAGTTACGCATACGACGCTTAAACGATACGCCTAAAGGTCGCACAAAGAAGAGAGGGAGGGGAAGGGAAGACTTCACAATGGGTATCCCAATAGTAAATTTGTCGCAGAAAACTGTACAGAATTCGTACAGCGCGCTCACAGTTCTGCGCGCCGAGTTCGTGTAAAACCCTCATTCGCTTTTATACATGCGTGGCCACAATTCTCTGTAGGAAATTTAGAAAACCGCGCGGCAGGTTCCGCTACGAAGTCGAACGTTTTAGTGAGTTCTTCGTAAGGTTCGGCTGCATACTTTTCTGTATGCGTATTTCTGCTGTATAAAATTCTAGTTGGAATTACGGCTGGTTCTAGTATGAAATCTGGTTGGAATTCTTATTGAACTACCCCACCCCCAGGGAGCGGCAAATCTGCACGGCAGTAGAAATAAAATGTTTATACATATTTTTAATTAATAATTTTATTTAAACATTGATTTACATTCTTTTATTACATTCTGACAATTACTTAAACTAATTTAGATATATAAGAACACTGAAAAGAAAGAAAAAACAAACAATAATTACAAATGTAATATTTTATGTGTTTTGTATTTTATTTACCTGGCTTGTGTGTATATACAAAACAGTAGCACTGCCGAATGTGGTAGACTGTAATCTATTAATTGTGTTTTATTTATAAATTTTATTAAAATACGCAATAAATATATTTAACTTACCGCTTCACTTATGTTGTTTACGCAAGACGAGCTGACACTTAACTAAAACGCAAAAGAAAAACTGCAAGAAATACACACAAAAAGGGTTGCAACCCATACAAAATGTAGCTGATCGAGTTTTTTTGTACACTGCAATAACTGCTGCAAAACCCTATGACAACCCTACAAACGTCAATACAAACAAAGAAACAAAGAAAAAATCCAAGCAGCGTTCTCTGCAGCAGAACGCAATGTCAAACTCAAACAAACGAGCGAACTCATAGCGGACTTTGCTGCGGGGATTTCGCACAGCTCAGAAACAATTCTGTGCAGCGTTCTCTGCAGCAGAACTCTATGACAAACTCACTAAAACGTTCGAGTTCGTAGCGGACTTTGTTGCAGGGAACTTTTACCACGACGCGTCGCGACGCAAACGATTCTAAGCAGCGTCTTGTACAACCAAACACTATGAGAAACTCAAGCAAACGAGCGAACTCATAGCGGACTTTGCTGCGGGGATTTCACACTTAGAGACGATCGATTCTGACTACAGAGCGCGCTCATGAAAGTTTGCAGAATCAGGGATGTGCAACTTAAATCTGAAACGTTCTGTACAGCGGCCGTATAGAATTCGATCACCACATGCCTGAATTTCCGGCTGGGATGTGCTTAAAGGGGGTGGGGGGGGGAGTGGTTGGAGTTTACAGCTTACAGTTGACATTTGCATATTGCCATTGTGACAGGCAGACGTTGAGCATGTCGTGCGAGTCAAGAAAGTCGCATAAAAAACGGGCACAAACAAACTCACACACACACACACACACACACACATGGGCGAATTCAACTGTCGTGTATGGGTGCATGTGAGTACAATTTAGCGTGACAACAATGGCAATGCTTCCTCTTTTGTTTTCGCTACTCCTCTCTTCTGATGTATTTGTTTTTTGGTGCTGCAAAGTTGATTTTTTTTTGTTTGTCTCAGCGAGTTTCGAGTAATTAAAATTAAGAGCAGCAAACGATAAAAAAAGATACAAAAACATAGCGAAAATATAAAAATGTGAAACATTTTCAACCTGCCAGTTGATTTAGTTAAATTAAATGAGGACAGTTTGCAAAGGAAAAAGCCACGAGTGGCTTGAGGTCTTTTTGAAATATTTATATTATTATTATTATTTATATTTTTTTATCATAAAAACATTTTGTAAATGTTGTGCAATTTTCAAAAGATATGATTTGCATATTTATCTTTGGATATACGTACATAAATTAAATTTTGCAATGTATAGTTAAGGTCTCAGCTCAATTGCAAAAAATGTATGCATACATGAAATCAAGTCTAGGGAATTTAAAAATTCAATCAATTTTAAATATTACTACATTTTGTAGAATATTGCAAATTCTCTAGAAGATGCCTGTATAACAACTCAAAATGCCGCTTTCAATTGTTGCTACCCTATAATTACAAATCAATTAGAAAACTCTTTCAAACGTAAGTGAAAGTTGCAAAGTTACAAAACAGATTTGCAGCATTGCAAATGTTGGTTAACTCAGACACTTTGACACTGAGACTTTGACACTTTGTCTGTCTGTCTGTCTGTCTGTCAGCATAGTTGTTCATTAGCTGCTCCTGCTAGCTTGCTGACAGATGTGCAGGAAGATCAATAAATGAGCAGCAACAAACAACAACAACAACAACAACAACAAGCGACTAATAGAATCAGCTCTAACAAAAACAAGTGAAAAAAAATCGAAATTGAAATGAGCTTTCTGAAAGGAGAAAGGCAAGAAAATGAAAGCAAGGATAAAGCGGTTGCTCTTTAGGGAGCAGTAACCCATTGTAGGTGTGTATGTGTGTGTGTGTGTGTGTGTGTGTGTGTGTGTGTGTGTGTGTGTGTGTTCTATGCTTGCGTTGCGTTGTGTTAGTTATTATTTCCCTCGAGCTCTGCAATGGCACTCATAATTAAGCGCACTTTGAATTTAATTATAATTATGCGACAGCAACAAAAACAGGCAAGCAGCCAACCACACACACACACACACACACACACACACACACACACACACACTCACACAGTGTTATCCCCCCAACCCCCCTTTATCTTTCCTGCTTTCCCTAGTCTCATATATATTGTTGCCCTAGTTGTTAGCCTTTTTGCCTGTTTAGCTACATTTGCGGACGCTTTTGAGACATTTTGCATAATCATTTTTGGTTCACAACCTCCTCCCTCCTCCCTCCTCTCTCTCTCTCTCTGTCCTCTCTCTCCCTGCCTAGCAATTCCCTCTGGGCATTTTACAAGCCACACGGAGAAAAGGTTGACAATGGATTCACAACAAAACTAAACAAACAACTGCGAGAATAGAATTCAAGCTCAAGCAACGAAACGAAACGAATCAAGGATGCTGAATAGTAAACCAAGCGTGTTGGCCAAGTTAACAAGCCCACCGCCAGGTTGAACTGATAAACTCGAATGCCAATACCCTTTGACTTGGGTCAAAGCAATTTTTGCCATTTAATTCGTGCTAATTAAATGTTTAGCAATATATTTCCATGGTTCTTTTGGCTGTAATTCATCGAATACCCTGTAAGAAAGCCAAGCTGGTATATAAACTATCATATATAAAAAATAACAATCAAAGTTAAAAACAAGCCGAAAAGGCTATAGTCGATATCCTGACAATGGGATACCCGTTACATATTTAAATAAATTTAAATAAATTTTATTGCATACTTTTAGGAACTTACATTGGTTGAAACTTAAATCTACCATTACTGACGTTCTATATGGCCGATCTTGCTGCGATTAAGCAGGATAAAAGCTTGAAAACCAACATTTATTACCAAAAAATACGTAATATTCTAAAAGTTATAAAAGCAATTTGCGGAGGCGGAAAGAGGCGTGGCAAAAATTTGAAAGAAACTCGATCTGCGTTGGGGTTTATAGAAGTCTTTGGGGCAAATTTGGTAGCTATTTCTCCTATAGTCTCTGAGATCTAGGATAGGACGGAAGGACAGACGAACATGGCTATGCTGATTCTTTATACAGAGGATCTACTGTAATTTATTAAACAGAGGCGCTACTGAGTATTTCAAGTGGACTTAGATTTGAATGTGGATTTAAAATAGATGCCTTATCAAACAGATCATTCAGTTCATTGCTAACACAAGCACAGTGAAGCTTGCCTACAGAGAACTTGGATAGATAGCAAGGCAATCGCATGCTAATTTCACATTAATAACAGTCAACTTCAACGTTATATTCAATTTTAAATATTACAGGGTATCACACAGTCAGGCAGTTAGTGTGTTCACTTGTTTGCTTTGGGGACTCCCAGAGCTTAGCTGAATTTGGGTTTGATTCGAGTATTTTTTTTTTTGGTTCGAGTATTTTCAGCATTTAGATTGCCCACGAGAAAGATGAAAAACGTCGAGGGTCAAAGGTCGCGGGGCGTGTGATCCATGTGAAAATGCCGTTACAATTGGCATTCCCAAAGCGCGACGCCAACGCAACAGAGAAATTGCCCAAAAAAAAACAGGGATTAAAGACGGGAGGGAGAAAATGGGAATCTAATAATAAAAGTAAAGCACAAAAGCAAGAAAACAAAACAGAAAATAAGACAAAATAAATAAAAACAAGTAGAAAATAAGAGAATCAAGAACAAAACAAGACGAAACGAAATGAAACGAAACGAAATGAAATGAAACGAAAAAGCGAAAACTTTTAAGTATGCTATTAATGTTTAATTCGAGTTATTTAAGTTCGGCACTTAATTTAGCAGCGGCAGCCACTTGAAATTGGCAATGTCTTACTAACACCCCCCTCGGTTGACCCCTCCCCTTCCGTACAGTAGATAGTTACAGAGAGGAAAGCAGAGGCGGAGGAGGAGGAGAAAAGGACAATGTAGGGGAACAATTCTGTGTGCGTGACCTTTTCTCATTAAATGTTAATAATATAAAAACACACCGAGAACAACAACTGCAGAAATGTGAAAATAACCAAAGTCAGAAAGAGCTGGCAACAATGAGTGATTGAGAGAGATAGAGGGTGTTAGAAAAACAGAAAAATAATGGGAAAAGAGATTTCAGACTTGGATACTGTGCTGGCCACACGGCTTTTGGCCAATGAAGTTGTCTTAATCCGGTAATTAATTTCTGTGGTCTCCACAACAACAACAACAACCGCAAAAGACCTTTGGGGTCGAGTTTAGGACCCATTCCCGTGGGCAGAGTGACGGCAGAAAGGGGGGAGGGGAGGATTTCAAAAAGGGCTGCAGCAGTTGTTTAATGAAACGCAATAAAAGCGAAAAGTGACAGGATAACAAATTAATAAAGTTACGCGCTGATCAACTTTAGCCTAGAGTCAAACCTCAACTATTTCCTCCTCCTTCTCCTCCTCCTCCAACAACAACAAAAACAACAACAACAATCAGAGTCTCAATTCAACTTAATGATTTGATGTTGAGACCTTGTCCCCAAACATCATCATCTTCCCCTTTTAATCTTGCAGTGTCTTCAGTTTCCCTCGAATTCCTTGTGGCAACACATCATAAATATGTTACATCATCTCTCATCTTAAGTATTCCGTGAGCCAAACAACACATCATATAAATGTATGAGTTTCCAGGAAATCTGTGTGTTCTTTTGTCATGAACTTAACACAATAAACAGAAAGATACTCTCGCACTTTTACACAATTTCCACAAATTCGCTGTATTAAAATTTTAATATTTATTAAAAATTATATGGATGTGATAGTTAAATGTGCAATTTTTACTAATATAACTATAAGCTTAAATTAAATTAAACTAAATTAAATTCAAATTATCATTGTGTCATTTTGAAATGTAATAAATCTTCTTATGAGCAAACTGTCGAGCAAGTCAATGTCAGAACCGACTTAATCTACTTCTCGCAAGCAGCTTATAGCCATTGTGGATCTGAGGCGACTGCAACTGATTTCCAGAGAACTTAATGCCATTGTTATTGCTGAAGATGATTTCTATTGTATGCCGTTAAGACTAAAGCCGGAAGCTGCCTTGAACTGAAAGTTATTATTACTGCATTCTCAGATCAACAAATGTAGAAAATCAACTCAAAGAAGAAATTCTTTGAAAATGTTTATTTGGGCTGACGTGAATTTATGTATTTATTGAAGTGTTTATTCTAAGAAGAAGCTCGAAGTGTAACTCTATATTAATTTGATACTAACGAGCTATTTCTCAATAAACTTTGTTTAGCCATTCATCCATTATAAGCATAAATTTCATATCTGTTCCCAGAATTTATACTTGAGTCTATTAATTCCCATTAAAAACCAGTCTACAAAGAATTATTTGCAATTTATAAGTAAATTAATAATGAAAATGTTAATTAACAGTTTATTGAATATATTTCAAATTAAGTTTAAGCTAAACAAATAAAAATGGTAGGTTGAAAAAAATACACATTTTGTTTAAATTGTTTCAGCTTGAACTGAAAAGTAATCGAAGTGCGTTTGAATTTTAAGCGGTCAGTGTGTGAATATTTTACATGTCTGCCCCAAGCAGACATTTCCAAAAATGCATCTATTATATACAGATTTATACATTTTATTGTTGGAAAATGTAAACAAAATGAACAACTGAATAAATGTTTGCGGACAGCTGGATACTGAATAGATTTATAGATTTTGCCTCGAATGTTTTTGACACTCACCAAACGCATGAAAGTCGAATTTTGTAGAGGACCAGGAGAGTGACAGGGAGGGGGCGAGGTATATTTTCATTGGCCAGAATGAACAGTTGCACCACCTGCTGAGTTTGAACAAAGTTGAAAGTCTGGAATCCAAGAGCTGCACATTCGCCACTGAGTGAAGTTTATTGTGAGTGAAGGCGAAATCCCTGGACGCCTACCCCCCACCACCCTTCCCCCGTTTGGACACCTGCATATGTATTTTTTGTATTGTTGGGCATCCAATGTATTTACTGCTGATGCATTTTCAGCAGTAGCAAAGCCGAGCAAACAATGGCAAAGGCAACAACAATGGGAACAACTGCGGGAGCCGGAAACGGAAATCGCTTGTCCGACGGATGCGGCAACAGCTGCAGCTGACATTGAGACTAACGGTACATAGCAAAACACAAATAAAAATAAAAAACAAAGAAAAAATGTGAGACAGAGAGAAAGAGAGAACAAGAGAGAGAGAGAGAGATGGGTAGAGAGGTGGGCAGTGAGTGTGGCAAGAAAAGTTGAAGCAAATAAAAAAAAAAGTAGCAATTGTTGCGCTTTGCTCTTTGGTTGCCGCTTGCCACATGCCACATGCCACATGCTACATGCCACATGACGCTTGTCGCCTATTGGCGACTTTAGCGCGTGTCTTTTGTTGAACGTCAATCGTCAGTCATCAATAATTGTGTATGTGTGTGTGTGTGTGTTGTTGTTCTTCCTTTCTTTTCACTCAGCTGGCGACACGCAGAACGCAGTTTGCTTTTCCGAATCGATATCAATCAATACACCTTTTATTCTAGTGGAAGCTATTTGAGTGTGTGTGTGTGTGCGTGTGTCCGCGTTGAGTCCGTTTAAAGTGCTACAAAGAGAGAAAATAAGAAAACTGTTGCATGCAATGTAAAATCACTACAAAAATATGTCGCATTCAGCATGAAAATAATTGAAGCTGTTAAACAGTCAAAACGCATTCCAGCTGCTGCTTCTTTCCGCCCCCCCCTTCCCCTAAATAAGAATGTGTGCAGTCTGAAGCTCTGTTAAGCTCTTAACTCACCAAATTCTTAACTTAATAAGCCAACAAACTGGAAGCACTTAATTCTCCTGCCCTCTCTCTTCTTCCATCTTTCACTCTCGCGCTACGCTCAATTAGTTCAAATAAATCGCATATTTTTTTAATTTCTTTTCATTTAAAAAGCATACGCTGATTCATTTAAATCAGCTATCGGCACGGCCCTATCTCGATCTCATAGGAAATTTTCGTGGCGACTGCGCTGCCGCTCACGTACACTCACGTACGACACACTGCTACGATTTGCTTCTGTTAACGTCGCTGTTATTCCGCTGTTAGGCGAACAAAAATGCACACAAACGCAATGCAAACATATGACTGTGTTGGTGCCGACCACTGATTTAAATAAATGAACTGCCAATTAAAACCTTAAGGGCGTTTGCTGTAATTAACATACACGTGAATTCATTTACATTTACAACGCCTGCAATTTAACACTACGTTAAAATTGCAGGCTATTGCAGTCTATATCAACCAGCTTTGTACAATGTACATACAGCAAAGCACTCGAGCTGTTATTATCGGACACTCTGTAATTAACATAACATCGAATAGTTTGTACTTCATGCTGCTGTTGCACTCTAACGCACTGCACTTAAGCATGTTAGATAGTCGCCAGCTGCATGCGACAAATTAAACACCTTATTAGAATCATGCTGTTGCAGTCTAACACACACTAAGTAACATGTCTTTTTGGCGCTTCCCCTGATCAGCCGCTGATAAAGACTTACAGACTGCATAGGCTTACAAAATGTTAAAACTTGTTATAAAAGATAGTTAGAATAGTAATTAAATAATAGTAAATGGTATATATAGGATAGTAATTAAATAAATAAATAAAATGCTTTCAGTGTGATTCTAATTTTAAAATTTTTAATTCGATTTCATGCGAGCTGCAATTTGTCAGGCTCAGCAAATAAAATAGAATTAAGTTAACCTGCCAAAAACAATAGAAACCTAATACAATTATCCTATTTTGCTCATTACATGAACTGTAAAAATAAATTGCTAACTATTAGCTGCAGATTTTCATTGAAAACAAACAAAATTCACTCGGTGGTGCATTAAAGCGTGCTTTGCAGAAATTGTAAACAATTTGTAATCTGTTAAGCGTATTAACACTACAATAACAGCAATGTTGCTCCACACGTATACAATACTTATACACATTTGTATGTATGTACACATGTATTGTATATAGATGTGTGTGTTTGTTTGTGTGTGTGTTCTGATAACTAACCAAAATTGATTGTCTATACAATATTTTTTTTTTTTGATGTTAGACTGTTAGACCCTGTACTTAAAATGTACCCAGCCACAAATGTTGGCTCACCTGTTACGTATGAACAAAGTCACGATATATTTTTGAATTATATACCGTGATATGAAAGAAAACTCGAAGAAGAGAACACAGATGCTACAGCATACCAAGCTATGAGTTTGCTGCAGATGAAGTACAGGGTCTCTCACAGTCGGGCTCTCGGGACTGCAGCCTTTTCCTACTATTTAGATTTTGTTATGGTTTTGGGTCACGCCTTTAGCTTGGTTCGCTGGTTAGCTCGATACTCATATCAATTATGTCATAAGGCAATCCATTCAACCGATTTCATACCTATGTGCATGTGTGTGCGTGTGTGTGCGTATGTTTGTATGTGTGTGCGTTTGTTTGTCAAGCAGAATTACAAAATTTCAACGTTTCTGGCATTGAGCGTTGAAATTTCAATGGCGATTTATTGAGCTTGTGTGCGTGTATCTGTGTGTGTATAGATTTATATAACGGTGTGTGTGTGTGTGTGTGTGCTGCTTTTCTTCTTTTTTTTTTTTGTTGTACTGACACGCAAAAATCGATGATGCGACGACCAAAAATAAAAGCCAGCAGCACCCACAAGTCAATGTGATGGATACTTTTCTTCTTCTTCTTCCTGTTATTTGTTGTTGTCGTTGTTGTTGTTGTTGTTTGTTATTGTCAATCTTTTTTGTTGTCATTGGCTCTCTGTCAAACTTACGCCCCTCACGCCCCCTCTCTCCCTATCTCTTTCTTATTCTCAGTCTGTCTCCCTCTCTGTATCGCTTGCCCACCTGTGTCCATGTAACTGGGTCTGAGACAAAGATTCTCTTTGAAGTTCTCGGTTCTCTGGCTAACAATTAAACAGACCCTTTAAAGCAACAACAACAACAACAATCAATTGAACTTGATGACGTCAGGGCTGTTGGTGGCACGTGCCCCCAGAAAACAACGTAAGAACATAACGTAACGTAACGTAACGAGGGGCAACTGAGACCCAAGCTGCCAGTTGAACACGTCAAAGTTGCGCCCAAAGCGAAGGGCAATGGGCGTGGCAGGCAGGCAGGCAGCAGCTGCTTGTTGTATGTTGTGACTGGCATTATACACACACACACACACAAATATATATATACAGAGTTACATTGCACTATGGGGAGAATTCCAATTTTTTGGATATTTATTAATAGCTAGATGTTTGAATGCGGTTTTTATGTTAATGTTATGTATACACCCGGGAATAATTTTGGAAAAGTGGGCGTGTCACCTACCCCGATGAGTTCATGATTTCTTATCCAAATAACATGCTTTGATCTTGGATACTATTAGCAATAAAAAGAAAAAGTACTTGTTAGACAAAGAAAGTTCTATGCCCCTTAAAATTAAAAAATAAAAATAAAAAAACTTCTAAGGGTATGCATAATACTAGAAAAAAAACCGCATCAAAATATCCGAAGTAGTTTTCGAGTTAATAATAAATACCTCAAAAACTGGTCAAAAACCTCCTACGACAAGCGAGCAAATCAGCATTGGAAAAATTAATTTCAGCAGATTGTGCGGAATTTTTCACATTGAGACAAATTGCCTTTAAATTAAAATGAATGCATCTACGACATACAGTTTGACGTACGCTAATTCTCGTCAAGCTTCGCTTTATATCCCTCCGCAAAGTAGATATTTCTTTCCAAAAAATTACCTTTGTATGGACTCTGCCCAGTGCAGAGTATATTGAAAATAAAAAGACGTCTGCTTGCTTTCGATCTCCAATATGCAATGATTTAATGTTCTCTAATTACAGAGGCTGAGACCTCTAGTATAACAAAAGGTCTTCGTGAGCGACTTGAGTATTTACAGTTGTTCGATTACAATTTAGGGTATCAAAATAGGACAAAATTACAAATGAATATAAAAGAATGAATAAATTGAATTATGTATATGTGTGATGTGACGAACTCCTCAAACAACCTTTTAAAGCATTATCTAATTTTACAGAATATTAATAGAACACGCACAAAAACAGAATACTAGTACAACCAACAAATAGTACAAACCCGTATAATTGGTATCCATTTTAAATTTTATAAAAAAAATGATTTGTCTTTGAGTAATATCAATTTGAAAATAGGCTGAAAAATATTTGCACGTGCTTTTCGACAGCAACAGCTGACTTTAACATTGGTCTGTTATATAAAATTTTTGGTACTGATCTTTACAGTTTGAAGTTTTCTTAATATGTTAACACAAAAAAAATTCTAATATTAATTTTTTGATAAAATGACTAAATATCCGAAAAATTGGAATTCTCCCCACAGTGCATTGCCTGCGTGCTTGTATAATTATTTGCTCAAATCGCGCAAAAGTATGCAATGTTTTTTTTACTGCCGCGCATGCTGGCAAGTGAGAGAGAGAGAGAGAGAGACAGAGAAATAGCAACATTTTTGTATCTGCTTAAGTAGGGGAGAAATCAGATACAGTCGATATTGCCTATCACGAATGCCATAGAAAAAATTCTACAAATCAGAACTTACATACATACGTAATCGACTAGAACATACCCTAGCAATTTACAATTTATAAAATTTATATTTTTAAAAATGAGACAAATAATTTTAGAAGATTTAACAAAAGTTTTATGTTGTTTGTAAAAATTTTAACAATCGAAAATTTAACCAATTAGATAAATAAATATTTAAGTAAAACAACAAAAGTTAAAACTATAGACACTTACAAATGTCTTTGCCTATTTCTGAAAAAAAAAATATCATATCTAAAATGGTTTTACGACAAATCGGTGTATTTCAAATTAACAACATATGTATCGAGAACAGCTCAAAAACATTCAAATGTGCTTACTTTATACAATTGAAATCTTCTATCATTTATTCGCAAAATAAATTTAACTGATTTTCTGAAAATTGTGTACAATTTTAAAATCTTTGAATTGTGCACACTTAAATAAAAATTCCATGTTGGATTGAAATTACTTTTAAGAAACAAAAATTAATTGATAAAACTGCAAAAACTCTTTTCAGTGAAATGAAATTTGTTGAAGATGTGCATGCTATGGAGGTAAGACTGTAATAAGTAAAATTAAGAGAAGTTTTTGAGCTAAAGGCAACTGCAATGCAATTGAAGTCGGGGAACGCTAGTTCGCGTTGTAAAGGGAAGACTGTAATTCAAAAAACTAAAAAAAAACCCGAAAATGATTTTGATTTAAGTTGATTTAATTTGCGGAGCACGGTCTTTGGTCGCTTTGCCAATTGGCGAATGAGCATATCTGTATGTACATTTGAATGTATGTATAGTATGTGCGTATGTATGTATGTACACGTATGTGTCATAAGCCTTGACACTGGTGCGAGTCCATGCGTGTCAGTCAGTCAGTCGTTTGGCCTTTTTTTCGCTTTCGTTTTCGGTTTTCAAATCCTGTCACGTTTCTGGATTTTACTTGAAATGTCATTTGGCCAATTGCTTTTATGCCTATACAATTGTATCTGTGTGACAGTGTGTATCTCAGTGTGTGTGTGCTAGTATATATCTAGATCTGTGTTTGTAAGCTGGGCACATTTGCAGAGCTTTGAAAGTGCATTCCAGACACAGCAATTGATTAGAGCTTTACCTTGACTAAGAGCCAATACTCGACACTCCCATCCACATACAGCTGACGTGGCCTAAAGGACCTCGTCACGCCTGAAGTAGCTGCGGCTGTGCAATCGAATCGTCGTCGTCGTTTTTACCTCTATCGATGTAGCTGCAACTGCATTCGACACATGTCAACAAAACTAAACGCCGGACACTCGCCTCGTTTTGGTAATTTGCATTGGCAGCGACATCAACTTTGACTCTGACTCAACTTGAAGGTTTTACACTTCAAAACATCGATAGGGCGATGTACCATTCCTATTATAATATACATTACTTGAAAAATGTTTTTTTCTTTTAAAAAATGTAGTTACTAAATTTTAAATTTCTAAATCTCATTTCGAATCATTCGGAAAATAAAGATACGGTTTTTTCAAAATTTTATTTGAAAAAGCTCAACCAACAAGGGTTAATTTCAACATAATATTTTGAAAAGACTGAGACCGCAAATTACCCTATTTTTAAGAAAAAAAATTACTCTCTATATTTAAAAAATATATAATATTTCTTAAAATTATTAGCTGGGATGCATTATATTTTTTTAAATGAGCTAAAATATTTTAGTTAACTAAGCATGATGACGATTTCTAAACCAATGAGAGTGTACAATGATCTTCTAAGTGCAGAGTTCCATTTTTATCGTAATTTTTAGGTGGCAACTTTGGGAGAGACGCTCTAAAGGATGCTAGAAAACTTTACATGACAACAGGATGTTGGTGCATTTCAAACATAGCAGCCATGTCAGTCCCAGACTTAGGCAACCACACACATACTCACACACACACACTCCTATACACACTCGAATGTAACAGCAAATTAAAGGTGTAGGCAGTCGATGAGACTCGCAGTTACTCTGCAATTGGCATTCAAATCACGGTTACCACTATATGAAAACACGTTTTTGAAAAACTGAACCAACTTCTTATATTTACAAAGTAGTAATTCGTTAATTTATATCATAATTAATATTATATTAATATAAATTTAAATTAAATAAAACAGAAAATTTTATCAAAAAAAAACCAATCATATTTTGTGTGAAAACTGAAACTAAAACTCAATTGTCATAATTATCTATGTACATATTTACATTTGCTTAAACTCACTTTACTGTTTCATGCTCTCATTTTCAATTGTGTGGTCCACTAAATCAAAACTATCGTTCAATTATCTGATAACTATCAATTTAAAACTCAAGCCCAACTATCGCTCAGCTATCCTATCCATAAATCTAATTTATCTTCAGTCAAGTATCGCTTAACCATCAGGTGAATATAATGACCATTAGTCGACTATCAGAAAATTTTCAAATTTTCTCACAACTTTCAGTTAGTTTACTTAAAATGGGACTATAAGGAATGTATCGTTCAACTTATGTCCAATAACTATCGATCAAATATTAGTATTAAGTCTATCGTTCAACTATCATAGCAAAATGTTAAACTCTCTCGGCATATAAATGTTAAAGAATCTTAGTTTATAGAGAATCCCTACAACTCTTGAATACACTTTAAAATCCTTGATATTTGATACATATTATTTATATCAATATTCAGGATGCACATTAAATAAGATGAAACATGTCCCACCTGAGACTCAACTTTGCTGCGATTGACATTCGTTTTCAGTCGACATAAGTATAATTTGAAACAAATCCAAACAACATGACAGAACTTTAATGGCCCTACATTTTATAGGCAATGAGATCGGCGCATTCAGATACAAGCACATAAAAATATAAGACAGACAAACAGACTACGTCGATGTCTTCATTTCCAAATTGAGATTCCGGAGATTCATCAGGAATATTTATGAATTGAATTAATGGGAGACGGAGACGGAAATGGAAATGGCGTTCCTTTGCAAGCCCTAAGTTTACTTAAAAAACTTGTTAGGCCACCAAAACAGGCCACGTCGACAACTTTCTAATTTTCAGAGCAAACCCAAACATACACTCAAACATCCACACCCACACACACAGACACTCTCAGACTTTTACTTCGACTTGCAGGCGGAAAGATGAAGCAAACTTTAAGAAAACATGAGATTTGCATAAGTAAAAAGACGTTTAAAAAAAGTCAAGGCATTTGCCTGGCATATGAGTATGTGTGTGTGCGTGTGTGTGTGCAAATTTGTGTGCTTTATGCCACACAAAATGAGTGAGTGCAACAAAAGAAAAAACTGTTTTAAATATTTTGTCACGTTGTCACGACCAAAGTTGATTTTCAATGTGAACGTGCTGCCAACTCGCTTTAAGGAATAACAAAACAGTCTGTTAAAGAGGGAAGTTCTGATCAATGTTAACTTTTTGCAGCACTAGACCATCTACCATGCAATACAGCAAACTGTTAAGTTAGCAGTAAACTGTTAAGTTACGATCAACTGTGGCGTTTAACATTGGCTTAACGTTAACTGTTACGTTACTAGAGAACTCATACTCTTCTAGTAAATGAGCGATATGTATAATAGAGAGAATAAGTCATAATTAAATTAAATTTTATAATCTCGAATAATATAATTTTGTATTATCTTACACCAAACAATACTAAATCAATTAAATTATCTTTTGAATTTCTATTTAATTTCCAGTCTGTTAAGGCCACAGTTAACCAACTGCAAATATTTATATCAAAGAAGTATAGACAACGTAAAATATATTAAGTTATGAAAAGAATTGATCTAAGAACGAATCGTTTTAATTTATTTATTTATGAAGAGAGTTTGGGGACGGCGACTCAATTAGTGCTGCCCACAAAGCTGATTGAGGCACGTGGCAAGATAAAATGCCAAAGACATCTTCAAAGTCAATCAACATGCCATTAATTGCTGTTATTGACAAGTGTTTAAATGGATTTTGAAATGCCAGCACAATTGGCAAGTTTGAGATTTGTGGTGGAATTCGATTTGAAACAAGGAGTTTGAGCTATGCACTTAATTAGTTGGCTAATTATCGGCTTGATTAACGCTTACAAACCGCTGACGTATGTAAATTCTCTTTAAAGCAGACTAAACCGCAATTGCGTATACGTCACGTTGACCGATTAAATGGTCCGGTGCATTGCAAAATTTGCACTTGAACTTGAGTGGAAAACCCCCGCAGGAGAGATTCAAATTCAAACTCAAACTCAAACTCATAGTGAAATCCAATCACAGTCTTGTGGCATGAGAGCATGATGCATGTGGAAGCTGTCGCTGCACTTTGACCCATTAGCAGACTCGTTGGTTTCAGCTAACAAATGACTTAACAATGACAAGTTGGGATGTGGTCTGTGAAATGTGGATTGTGGGTTGTGGGTTGTGGGCTTGGTCTTGGGTTTAAGCTGGGTGTGGGTCTGGTCATGTGTCAGACCGTTGTTGACTTTTGGCACATCAATTTCTCACAGGCGAAAAGCAATGCAAAGAAACCAAAGTGAAAGGATCTGTAAAGCAGCCTCAGTTCTCGGAACGGAAGTCCAAACAGAATCAGCATATTCTCAAGCATATCCTGTCTTTTCACACAGATTTTGACAGCATAATTAAAATGTTGCCCTCTCTGGCTGTCTACTATATCTATTTTTATTATGTACTTCATCCATTATCCTTTATCCATAATCTTTTTTGTGCTTTCCCTTACTTTGTCTGTTGCTCATCTGAATCTCTCAACATTTCCGTGTGCGTGCCTCTGCACTTTCGGCCAAAAGGATATGTTTGACAAAGTCCCAAAGATTTATTGCCGCCCTGTTACCAACAACATCATTAACTGGGCGTGGCCCAGCCCCCTTCTCCCTGCTTCGCCCCGTCAATGCATGCGGCATAACCAATGAGCTCGACAAAGACCGCACGTGAGCTGACTTTTAAAGCCAAAAGTCTGTCCCTCTCCTTGTTTCCATCTCATTCGCATCTTTGGCAACGTTCTCTGTCGTGTAAATGCCAAATCGTTATAAGAAATTATTAGTTATTAGCTGTTTTGCATATGGATAAGGGATAAGGTGTCAGGACATCGACAGCTTCGTAAATTGGTGAATTTTTTCAATCAAATCAGAGACACAAGTCTTTCTTGGATTTGCCAGATTTTGAATTCTTGCAAAATAAAAACATTACATTAAATTATGTAAAATATAGCAGAATCCATAGTCAACTTTCGTGGATAAATCGAATTACTAAAATGGTCGCAATACACTCTAAATGAGCTAATATTAAAAAATATTAAAATATACAAATAAAAAATATTAATACAATTTTCTTTAAATTAAAATGGAAATTTAATAACTTAAAATTAATGAAAAATCGAAATGTGTAAAGTTTAAATACAGTCTAATATTGTGATTAGGGCCTAAACTTATAGAAAAATCTTTATAACACTTTGATGTAACATATCAAAAAATAAAGTAAAAAACAAAAAAATGAACTTCGTATTAATAAAGGAGATTAAAAAGATTTTTCTCTAAGGACTTAATGCAAAGCCAGATTCCCATTTAGCCTGTTGAAAAAAAATATAATCAACAATCAATCAATCAAAGTAGGCACTTTGATAAAAAGTCAAACAAGTTTTGTATTCATTTTCAACCTGAATTGTAAAAAAAAAAAGTATAAGGAACGTCTTACATAAACAAAATGAGCCGAAATTATAAAAAACGGTCCGCAATTCAATTCGACACGAACAATAAACGTTCCCTTGATCCTGGATCTGTAGGCAAAAAGTGCTACATTTGTGTGAAGAAATTCTCGTCTACCACTATAGAACTTTTGCGACGCTCTTTGGGTAACTTTTTTACCATCCAAAATTGGAATATTAAATTCAATTATAATTTTCACAGAGACCGAAGATATTAAGCTGTATAATTATGCCAACAAAATAGAACTTTTCCGTCGATCTTCGGGTAGGTATCAAGAATTTAGATTAAAAGAATGAATCCAACGTTAATATTCTATAGAGATCGAGGATAAAATGCAGGATAATCGGAACAGAATGGAACTTTCAAGATGTCCTTTGGGTAAGTATTATGTATTGAGATGTTAAAGTTGATCCAAAAGAGAATTATTTCCCAGCGATTAATGATATCGAAATTCATGGTAATACCAGCAAAAAGGAACTTTTAAGTCGCTGCTCGCGTAAGCAATAAGAATTTCAAATTAAAGAGTTAATGCAAAGCTAAGTTCCCATAGAGATCGATTGCAGTCCAAAAGAGAAATCTGCACCAATGGAGGACGCGATCATCGAGGAGATGGAGTTCAATAAACGTAGCAACAATTCACAAATTCATGAACTTGACCACATCTTTAACAGCATGAACATTTAAGTTGAATGCATGTACAATTTTCACAAAATCTCGTAAGCTGAGAAAGCGTCAGCTTAAAACTCCAACTTACTTTTAAATTTCCCTTCCCAAAGTTTCGCTTTCTATTGCTGCACATAATCGCAGAAGCTCCTAGAAATTCTGACTGAGCATACACAGCTTTCACAGTCACTTTCCTTCCAAATACAATGTACTCGTGTTGTAAATGTTGCAAATAAAAAACCTGGTGCAGTTAACGACTTAAGGTCAAAGTAAAATCAAAGTGAAACAACATGTTGCCCTTGGTGACATTGTCACAATACATACACACACACACACACACACACAAGCAATGGTGTTGTGCATTTAACACCACAAAGCCAAAAGCAAGTGAGATGATTAAGTGGCGTTCAGGACGAAGCGTGTGTGTCAACTAATTGGCACATAATTATCTACAAAGTGAAAAGCGTCGTCGCTTCTAAATTGCAAAACGGTATTTCTCACATTGTCAATATATATATATATATGTATATTGTGTGTATGTGTCTGTGTAAGTATATGCTAAAATTGTTGCCTGTGTCGCACATGTCTTGATTTATACGCTTTATCAAACCGTCTTGAAACGAGGCGAATACACCGAGAGAAAAAGCTTACGAATTACTGAAAATGAGCATAAAAATTCTTGAATATTCATGAGAAATACTTATACCAGAAATGAGCAGGAAAGTTCTTTATATAAATTCGGAGCTCAGGCACGACACGGTTAAAAGGATAATTACTATAGTGGCTTTCATTACAGTGCAGGTTTTCCCCATTATAATAACATATATGGGCATTTCCAGAAAAAGTTACACCTTTCCACCTTCAAGTTATTTATTTTATCAATATAGGCTAGAAGAGATTCAATAGGATGAAAATATAGATTCTACATTGGAATAAATTCACTTTTTCCATGTTTTTGCCTATTTTCTTAAAAATTGATTTTCAAAATGGACCGTTTGTATTTTAACGATTACACTAAGTCAGGGAGAAAGATTGTAACATAAACCATTTTAATAGATAGAAATATATTGAAAGTTTAATTTAAAACAAGTTCTAAGAGCTATATATCGGAATATAGAATAAAATTTGATGAACAAACTCTTGGAAAAACTAGGTGGAAATCTTGTCACGTTCGCGATGTCACGTTACAAATTACTAATAAAACTTGTAAAATATATAAAACGGTAGTTACATATCAAAATTATTTCTAAAATGGAAAACTACATAATTTTATTATGGTTTAAGAGTATTTTCTTCCAAATTACTCGCCACATTTCGCAGACTTTCGCATTTGTCAAGATGAAGTCAAAAATGACTTCCATTTTTCGTCGCGTTCGCGATGCATTGTTTTCTATAAATAATTAAAAAACGACAAGTCTTCAAAGATTGTCTTTTATCATAAAAATAGAGTTGATAAAATGCATTAAACACGTGAGAAAACATTTTTGAAAATGTCAATTTTTGCCATTTTTTTTTCATTTAAATTCGTACAAATGTCGCGTTCGCGATCCTGGAAATACCCATATATAATATTATAGTGGCTTTCAACGCCCAAGCTAATGATTATATTATTATTAATTTACTAATATACTTTAATACTAATAACAAGTCACACTTGCAAATCAAGCTCAAACGAGATCAATTATAATGTTCTTATTTTGACATAATGCTACAGAATTTAAAAGACTCAGAATAAATTTTAATTATAGTTTGTAGGTCCCGTACGCGTTGAAGTAAGTTAAGGTTTGAAAATACTAAGATACTTCAATGTTGTACTTAAGATATGCAGATATACTTGATATCAGGAATTTTAATCTTAGTCAGAAATCAAGTTCGAAATGTGTTGTTTTAAGTACGAAATATTTGAAATTTTCGCTCTGTTTAACAACTTTAGAAGTCCTGTATGATGGTGTGTGTGTTTGATTTGAGCGTGTATGTGCTTAGCTTATCTATAATATTTTGTCACATACAATGTACAATGTACATTGTACATATCTTAAAGCCCCTCTCGAATACAACTTCTCAGTTGACAAGGTCGACAGACAACTGTTGAGTTCACAGGAATATTTTATGCTGAAAATTCTTTAGAATTACAAAAAACGAGCTCTAGGAACTGCACGGTTACAGTACAGTTCGAAAGTATACCAGATTACTTTATATATATATTCCATTTCATGAGAGCTTTCCTTAAGCTTTTCGGTTAAAAAGAGATGTCAACAATTGCCAGATGCGAGAGTTATTCATGCATTAAAAATGTTATGCTTCGTATATTTTTTGCGGGTTATACAAAATAATTAAAAATTATACTTTATTAGTGTTACATGTACATGTTACATTGTATTTTACAAGTATTAGCTACACCTTTGATTGTAAAGTAGTGTTATACTCATTACCTTATACACACTAGAGGTCTGCATGGCTGCATTCAAAGCTTCAAATGAGACATTCATGCCCAACTGAATTGAATGAGTTCGGCTGCGTCTTCCAATGAATTGAATGAATTGAATTAATGAATCGAAACCGAAAACTTCACATTCAAAAAAGGCAGAGTGAGTTGAATGACGAAATAACCGAAAAAAACGTTATTTTTTCATTTTCATTTATTTCTCGTTCACTCGATGCCGTTCATATGAGTACTCAAATTAATGTCAAAAATGAGTATTCAATACAATGAGAATCGGATCTTTGAATTTATTGCACTCAGGGAACTAAATAAAACTGACGAGTACTCAGAGACGCTCAAGTTTGAATGAAGCCGTGCAGACCTTTATTACACACTTTACAACTATTAAGAACTTTGTGTAATACTCTGCAACTGTTGTATACTGGTATGTTACATCATGGATGTTATTTTACAAATTTAACATGATGGCTGTTATGCACTTCCAGTGTTATACATTATAACTATTATACACTGTAAGTGTTATACTCAACAAATATTGTTTTAGAAATGAAACATCATGCACCTCCAGTGTTATACATGATAACTATTATACACTGTAAGTGTTATACTCAACAAATATTGTTTTAGAAATGAAACATCATGCACCTCCAGTGTTATACATGATAACTGTTATACACTGTAAGTGTTATACTCAACAAATGTTATTCTATGAATTTATCATCATGGCTGTTATGCACTTCAAGTGTTATACATTATAACTGTTATACACTGTAAGTGTTATACTCAGCAGCTGTTATACTTTATTTAATTTTAATATTTTTGTTTTTTGGTAATTTCTGAGGCCCTTTCACAAATATATCACAATACAAATCACAGTAAATTTAGATAACGTTATTTAACTAGGTAGTGTGTGAATTTATGGACTTGTTTAATTAATAAATTTCTTTTAAATGTCTTTAAACAATCATAAGTTATACAATTAACATACACAAATATTCAGACGTATAAATGGCGTATAATTAATTTGTGACAACGCTTATGTCAACAAAGTCAGCGCTTATTGCTTAGCCAAGGCGAAAGATTGGGTTGAGTTTTCGGGAACGGCATAATATTATAATGTTAATATTGTACAAAAACATATACATATGTTACATGCGAATATGGTACTCTCATCTATGTACATACATATGTACATTGTCAGCGAAAGTCGCATATTCAGTAATCAGTATTTTGGAGGCCTTTCGAGCAGATGGCCCAATTAGCTAATGGAAATTAACAGGGGCCACAGGACACACGCATTCAAAATAATTTATACACATACAGATACATATGTATGTATGTTTGGGTGTTAGAGGATAACTGATTGGTCTCACCTGTCGCCATGAGTCGATTCCCTGTCCCTGTCGCGCTCCTGATCATTGACCGCATCGGAGCCCTTGTGGCCGCCGGCGGTGTCGGCGCCAATGGCGGCGGTGCTGCTGCTGTTGCTGCTGCTGGGCGCCTCCTGCTCCTCGGTCACCGGCGGTGCTGGCGATTCCGTTGGTGTCGACTGGCTCTGGCTCCGGCTGCCGCTTGTGGTATCCTGGCGCTCGGACATTCTTCTGGTTTCGCCTTGGCTTATTGGTATTTTATTTGTATTGATTTAAAAATGTTTTTTTTTATCGTTGAAATTTGTTCAACTTGCGTCGAGTTATTTGCGCTTTTTTGCCGCACGCTGCATAAACCAAACATAACATTAGCCGCCAGAATTGCCAATGTGTGCGTGTGTCTGTGTGTGTGTGTGTGTGTGTGTGTGTCTGAACAATGTGTGGTAATTGCTATTTAATGAAGCCTTTTTAATGCCCCCCTCGCTGCGCCATTTGCCAGAACTTCGTTGCAACGTTTTTAAAGCCCGATTAAAAAAGTGCGAAAAAATCAATCACAACATAATGAAAACTGATTGGCCAGACCTCGGCAGTCTACTTAATTTTATTGTTATTTCAATTATTGTCCATCGACATTCTTTATATTGGCATTTAAATTGAAACTGAAAATTAACTTAAATCGGGTCTGTAATGGAAAGAAAACTTTATTTGCAATTGATTAATTAAGTACTTTTTATAAGAAAAGGTCCTCAGCATTTTTGATTTTTTATTTAGCAACAAGTACAAAATATACAAAATGTAAATGGTAAGGAAATTTTCAGGCAAAAATGAATATATTTCATTTTAAGCCCCTATTTTTATCTCAAAAAGTAGTCATGTGCTACTTTTTATTACTATAATAAACTAACATTCGCTTTCATTGGAATAACAAGATTAAATTTCCAATGAATTTATTAGAAATCTACGATTTATCTCGCAAAAACCACATACTAAAAACCCACTGCAATTTCAAGTTTAAGTTGCTTAGTACGCATTAAAAACTTAAAAGCTTTTAATGCGATTATAGTGTTAAAAACTATTTTATTCTTCTGCGAAACACTGTTTGCTGATTTCATTACAATACCGAGCCATAATTCCCGCAATTATCCTAAAATTAGAGTGTACTTATCGTAACATTGGAGCTGTTAAGCCGCTTTAAGCTGATTAAAGCAAGAACGCAGTCAGAGAATTGCCCAAGAAAACCGAAATGTTGTGGTCTATCCACAAAATTTCAATCCCAAGCTGCTTGGCTGACAGGCAACAGATGCCAAGGTACGAGAATGAATGGAACTTAAGTGGGAGATGAACCAACAAATGACAGCAAATTAAGCATGCAATTAATGCGACATTAACAACAAGAATGTCGCTTTTATACCCTGAACCACCAACAAATGAATTGAAAGCAGATAATAAGGATTTTTGAATACAAATGCAGAAAATGCCAATGAATGTACGAGACAAAATCAGGAAAAATACTTGAGCAGAAATTGAGACCAGATATAGTACTGACAAGCAGGAAAGGCTATAGTCGAGCTCCCGACTAAAGGATACCCGTTACTTATTTAAATATACAAAAAAAAATTGTATTGCATACTTTTAGGCACTTACATTACTTGATACTTAAAACAGCCATTACCACCTTTCAATTTGTTCAAACCTGTTGCGATTTGGTAGGATGATAGCTGATAATAGTAGTTAACGTTAATTTCCAAAAAAAAAGTAATATATTCCAAGCCATGCGTGTAAAAATTTAAAACAAAATTGATCTGCGTGGGGCTTATAGAAGTCTGCGTGCCAAATTTGGTTGCTCTAGCTCTTATAGTTTCTGAGATCTAGGCGCTCACACGGACGGACGGCCGTGGATATACCGACTCGGATTTTGATGCTGATCAGAAATATATAACCTTTATAGCGTCGGAGATGCATATTTTTTAAGTAAAGGGTATAAAAAGATATCTAAGTATTTTATGACTGACTATAAAGCTATTTTTAAAGCTACATCATTTATATCATGGTATGCTTCAATATTGATTCTTATACTCCGAATCCTGATTGTTTCAGAAAAATTGCGCAATACGAGGGCGGGCTGATAAGTAATCGGCCTTACCAAAAAAAAACATCTTAAACAACCCATAAATATTTTATTCGATTAGTGTTTTCTATCGGCTGATTGCTGAAAAAGTTTTAGGCGTTTTTCTCAACACTGGTAATTTTGGCGGGAGTTTTAGCATGGTCACTTTTGCATTGTCCCCAAAATGAGTAAAATAGAATATCGAGCTGTCATTAGATTTCTGTTTTTAAAAAAGAAATCCAACGATAAAATAAAAAATGAGTTAATCGAAGTTTATGGGGAATCAGCTCCATCGATTTCGACCATTAAATATTGGACTGCTGAGTATAGGCGCGGGCGGACAAGCATTTTTGACGAGGACCGTCCGGGACGTCCCAGAGAGGTGACAACCCCAGAAATGGTAGATAAAGTCCACGGAATGATATTGGATGATCGCCGAATAAAGCTGAGAGAGATTGCTAAGGCCCTAAACATTTCTCGTGAACGTGTTGGAAACGTCTTACACGAATATTTAAATATGAGTAAGCTTTCGTCAAGGTGGGTGC
>JBAMBK010002252.1:0-17261 GCA_037043435.1 Drosophila suboccidentalis | reverse complement strand
AACATTATCTTGGGAAAGTAAATTTTTACCAAATGCAACAGCACCAACAGTTTCGAGTAAGCCACTCAGAAGTTATTTGAAATTTGATGTAACAGGTAAAGCTGATACGATCAATTTTATAGTTCCTGCTCACATGGGAACAGATCCTACGGATGTTACTACACATAAGGTTAAGATAAGAGCTTGCATGATGTTGGGAGGTAATCCTTTTATCGGAAAAGGAATCGTTACGATTCCTTTCTATCCCGGACCAAATCAAATAGTAGAGGTTAATCTTACTTTTAGAGGCGAACCGGATGCACTATTAGATATAAAAGTAAAGGTTAAAGAGTGGGAAACAGAAATCATCCAAAATGAAAATATTAATTAGCCTTTATTGCTAAGTGTTATTTCGGATTTAACACATACTCTTTGAATGAATTATACTAAATTTTAATATAAAATATAGATGAAAAAACAGAATGAAAAATATACAAAACTAATTATCTCCTTTATAGTACTATTCTTTAGTATAGTAGTACGAGCGGATGGGCAATCCTTGTATTTTGTGTCAGGAGATACAAAAATTGCAACACAGCTATCAGATACAGAGTATGCATTAGATCCAAATAATGATCTTATATGTAAGGTAGAAAATGGTAAGCTTATAGCTCTATTAAAAGGTGAATTTTTTGAGAATATGCAAACGGGTTATTTAGTTAAAGAAAAAGATAAAATAAACTATTATAGAAATGATGGAACTATTATTGGATACTATGTTCCATCAGAAGGTAGGTATTACTCGAGATCTGAAGGATATCCGAGAGAACACAAAGAAGCTCAAATTGCTCTATTGTATAATAATTTGATATATACAATAGACAATAATCCTACTTATAGGATTGATGAAGGGTTTAATCCTGAACTTATTGGTTTTATTTTATTCTTTACTTTATTTTAGTTTGGTTATGATGAAATATAAATTATTATTGACAATATTTTTCTCCCTAGTCATAAATCTGATTTGGGGGCAGTCTGCACAAGTTATAAATCCTAATGGTGGAAGTGGGCTAACAGATGGTCTAAAAATTCAGGTTAATACGACAGGGTTATTAGCTGTATATCGCCTAAATCAGGCTCAATATTATCGACAACAGAGTTCTATATGGCCTAACGGTGCTGAAGGCGGGGTAAATTTGAGTTTTAGGTTTGACAATGGGACAACATATAACATGCAGAGGCTGGCTATGTCCGCATGTTCTACAACTCAAGCTAAACAAAATGGTAATGACTGGACAACAAGTATTTCCGGTTATGTTACATCTCCTATACTAGATTCAGATGGTCAAAAAAAGCGATTTTATGTTACAATGAATTTTAAATATACACATCCTAATAAATACTTTTTAGTAGATTATTATGTACGTGCTCCGGCAAATTTAATTGTTAAGCAAACAGTGCATCTATATTTAGATCACGATGCTTTTATATTAGGTGATGATGCTTCAAGAGGGTATATATCAAATAATGCTACAGGACATTTTGTGGGTGACTATAGGAATGCAAACGATGCAGGATATTGTAATAAGAATATAAAAAATCCTGTTTATCCATCTGCTCATGGTTTTAAAACACAAGGAGAATTTAGAAGTTACTATACAGGGAACCTACGTAACAGGAATGATATCAACAATAAATTAAAACTTTCTAATACGTATAATACAACATGTATTGATGACGGGGTAGCTGTAGAATTTACAATTGGTCCTCTTGCGGGAGGGACTATTGGTGCTAAACGAGTAATGCATGCATATGGCGATAATAAAACAGAATTTGAGAATATTCCGGTAAATGATCCAGTTCCTCCTTCAGGATCGTCGTCTCCGGTAGTTGTTAATTTTACGTCAGCATCTTTTAGAGAGAATGAAGGTAATACCACTCATCCGGCTAATGAGATTAAAATTACAGTTAGTGGCGGAAAATTAGCTTCCGATCAGATCTGTAATTTTATGGTAACAGGTGGTTCTGCACGGCAAAATACAGATTTTACTTTTGTAAAGGGATTTACTATACCTGCAGGCGATTATACAGCAACACCTCAGACTTTTACTCTAAATAATTTTACTATTATAGGTAATGAGATCTGTCAGGATGATCGAACAATCAACATAGATATAGAGTCAGGAGCCTGTAATGATTTGATCCAGGGAGGGACTCAAGCAACAACAGTATATACTATTTTAGACGATGATAAACCTAGCGTAAACCAGCCTGATAATGCTGTATATTGTAAAGAATCTTCGACTACCCAAGTAGTATTTACAGGTAATACACTTCCTGGAGGAACTTATAATTGGACCAATTCGAATACCGCTATCGGTTTAGCCGCAAGAGGAACAGGCAGCTTACCTAGTTTTACGGCTAAGAATACGACTGTTAGTCCAATAACAGCAACAATAACTGTAACTCCTACAGTCAATGGTTGTACAGGAACCCCTAAAATATTTACCATCACCGTAAACCCTACCCCTACAGTGAGTACAACATTGAGTAATATAACAACATGTAACAACACTAGTGTTGCTGGCATACCGTTTGCAAGCGCAACAGCAGGCACTACATACAGTTGGATCAATTCGAATACTGCTATTGGTCTGGCAGCAAGTGGAACAGGAAACTTTCCTAGCTTTACGGCTACTAATAATACTGCTAATCCAATAACAGCAACAATAACTGTAACTCCTACAGTCAATGGTTGTACAGGAACCCCTAAAATATTTACCATCACCGTAAACCCTACCCCTACAGTGAGTACAACATTGAGTAATATAACAACATGTAACAACACTAGTGTTGCTGGCATACCGTTTGCAAGCGCAACAGCAGGCACTACATACAGTTGGATCAATTCGAATACTGCTATTGGTCTGGCAGCAAGTGGAACAGGAAACTTTCCTAGCTTTACGGCTACTAATAATACTGCTAATCCAATAACAGCAACAATAACTGTAACTCCTAAGATAGGTACTTGCGTGGGAATCTCCAAAACGTTTACCATTACTGTACGACCAGTGGTCGTGGTGGGAGCCCTATCTGGCAACCCTTATGTTTGTTCTGGTACTATTCCTCAAACTATAAAGAGCACTGCTACAACAGGAGGTACTGGCACATTCACATATCAATGGCAATCAAGCTCTGATAATGCATCCTGGACCAATATACCAGGAGCAACTAATGCAGACTATACTCCTGCAATACTATCTCGGGATACTTACTTTAGAAGAACATCTAGTGATGTTTGTGGAACATTCAATAGCTCTGCCTTTAAACTAACATTAGTTCCGCAAGGAGTTAAATTTACATGGAGAGCAGCGGCTACGAATAATGACTGGAATGATCCTAAGAATTGGATTAATTCAGGAGGGTTAACTAATGCTGTTCCTACTATTTGTAGTGAAGTACATATTCCAGGTAATGCAATAAAATACCCATCATTAGATAACAACACAGTGACCACTACTTTTGGTACACCAAAAGCAGATAAAATAGTATTCCACTATGGAGGTCAATTAGCATATCCACACAGCCTAACATACAATAGAGCTTTTATACAATACAACTGGGGATATTATAATGGTATTGGTTTAACTGATGGAGCACAGCCAACTGTAAATGGAGATGCTTCACTAAGCGCGCCATTTATGAAACGTGATAATTGGTATATGTTGGCAATGCCTTTGAAAAAGATGGCCTCCGGAGATTTCGCTATGGCTGGATATCCCCTCACATGGCAATCAAATTTCACAGCTACTGTAACACCTCAAGTTGGTCCTATAGTAGGTGATTTTAGTAGTCCATTAGCTACAAACGATGTAGATCTGGCTACACTTTATAATGCTTTGGCAATAAAGGTTGCTGCTTATAAGACTGCACCTTCTACAATAGGTTATAATAATCATAGAAACCTTGAAGGGCTTAAAGGTATCTTAGAAATACCATTTTTCGACAATGTAGATATTGCATCTTACCACCCAGGGCATTTATATGATAAATATAGTAAGCAAAGTACATTTTTTTCTTTTGATACAAAAACTTTGCAGAAGTTAAATTCTCCGATTGGAAGAATGAAACGTGATTCAGAAGCTTATCGGTTTATTTTTGAAAATTCAAATAATGAAACTCCAACAATAAATGTAACAGGTAGTACACCGGTATCTGTACCTGGATATGAATTACAAATAAACTCTCCTAATCAGAGAGCAATAATGATTGGTAATCCGTTTATGTCTAGTATTAATACTCAGAATTTCTTTGATGCAAATAGTACGTTATTGAAACATTCGGCGGGTTATTATGTATTTTCGACTACAAGTCAAACTTGGGAGCAGTTTATATATTCATCGGATAACAATGTTAGACCATTACAGGCATTTGTTGTCACTTTAGCAGATGGTAAAAATACCGGAGTATTAAAATTTCCTCTAGAGGGTACATTTGCTTTGACAGGATCTGAATATACCGGAAGCTCCCGTATAACACCATCAGGACAATCTTTGTATGTAACAATTGAGGATGGCAATGATGATTCTAGTAATTATGCCATTTTAAATGCAGATACAGAAAATGGTACTGTTTCGGATGTTAAAAAAATTATTTATCCTGATGGACATGATACACCAGAAGTGTTCTTTGTTGGGGTAGATAATAAAGACTATAACTTACTACAGGTATATAATAACGATGTCAAAGAAGTTAAATTAGGCGTGAAAACATCAAACCTAAAAAATGAACAAATATTGAGATTTGATAATGCTGAAAACTTTGTTTCAGCTAATGGACGCTCTCTATTCTTAGTCGACAAGTTATTACAAACCAAGCAAGATTTAAGAAAGAACAATACATACAAATTTACTCAGAGTAAAGTTGATGAATCATCGCAATACGTTAATATGGATCGTTTTGCTTTAAGCTTTGAGGAAAATGAGACTATTGATAATATGGGCGTTGATGATATTACGATTATTTATACAAATGAAGGTAATCTAAAAATAATTGCTAATAAGGGATTAATTCAATTTCAGATATATAACATGGTAGGACAGCTAGTATATGAAAGGAGTCAGTTACCTAAAATCCTCGTGTATGAAAAAAACTTGGCAATAAGTCGAGGAGTATATATTGTTAAAGCTAAAGATTCATTGGGTAAATTATCCACAAAGAAAATCTCGGTAAATTAATAGATAGAGCTATAAATAGCTCTATTTATTGTAGTATCGTTGTTTCAGTTTAGGATTAGTAGTAATGTCAAGGTTGCAAGTCCACATGGCTGATAGTATCTTTCGTTGGAGCTCATTATATGAAACTAAATTGTGGCTAGAAGGAAAATTCATGTGAATTATTTTTAGATGATTATCCAGTATTATAGATTTAAGTTTATTACAATCTTTTTTTGATATTCGATCTACTTTATCAATATTGTATCTCCTGGTTCTGCTATTCCTAATAGTCTCAATAGTTTTGTCCATTGAAGTTTCTTCATATTCAATAAACCTGCTAATATTTTGATTTCTAAATTTTCAGAAAATTATAATAACGTTTTTGCTCGCAAAGCATATTGTCCTTTGATAGAAGCTCGAAAATAGGGATATACTTTCATCGTAGAGTTTTTTTATTATGATGTAAAATACTGTGAAAAGGCTATGTGTCTCATGAGTACACTCAAGATATTCTATTTCAGACAAAACACGAGAACATAATAGATATGTTCTCGTGTATCCAGGCTTAGCCATCGACAGAGTTATCGCTTCTCAAGGTCGTCCTCACGTTGCCTCTTTGTCCTCTTCACCCTGCTCTACAAAGTTAAACATATTTTTTATTTGAGAAACTTTCAATTGCAATAATTATGCAATTATTGTTTTATGTATTTATTGTTTTATATATTTATTTAAATAATTATTTTATATTTGTAATATTAAGACACTTAAATATGAGAAAAATCGTTATAGCTCACCAAAAGGGGGGAGTCGGAAAAAGCACTATAGCTCTCAATCTGTATCACACATTGAGAGGTAAGATGGATATTGGCATACAAGACTACGACAACCAAGGCACCATTTTGAGGGCATTGGGAGATAAACTTGTATACAGGAAAGGTGAAAAATTAGGAGATCATCAACTCTTAATAATAGATACTCCACCCTACCTTTTTCATGAACTGCCTATTCTTCTTAAAGAAGCTGATATGGTAATTATTCCTACTCGAAAATCAATTCCGGATCTATTAGCTATTGGAGATACTATTGAAATTGTGAATGAAGGAAAAGCAAAAAATAAAGATTTAAAGATTTTTGTTTTATACAATCAAGTAGATAGCCGAACTTCACTTAACGAGCCAATAGAAGAAAAAATAAAAGCAATGGGTATCGAAGCCTTTGTTTCTCAACTGCACAATCGAGTAAACTATTCGAGAAGTATTATGTCGGAAACGGGCATCTATGGTCTTGATCAAAAAGCAGAGCAAGAATTCAAAGAATTAACAAACGAAATATTGACTAAATTTATATAATAAGATACTTTATGGCAAAAAAAAATGATGTAGACTTGTTGAGTGCAATAGATAAATTCAGTTCGCCATCGGTAAAACAGAAAGAAGTAAAAGGTGTGGTAGTTGAAGAAACTACTCGAACTTCTTTTGATATAAGTAGAACAAAAATGCAAAAACTAAAAGTATATTTAGCAAAAAATGATCTTACTCTTCGTGATTTTATTATGTTGCATGTAGATGAAGTTATAAAGGACATGATTTAAAAATATTTAAAAGCATATTTATGTAGATATTTATTTATGCTGATATGCTTTTAAGTATTTAAATACATCTAGTAATGAAAAATTAGGTATGGAAAAAAATAGACTTAGCAGGATCCCTCAAAATTTCTCATTTGATAAAGATGCTTTATTGCGTACTTTTGGTGAAGAATCGGCTATAATACGAGATGTTATTGTTTATGCTTCAAATTATCAACTCTTAGACCTTTGGGGTAATATAACGTTCTCCATAGAAGATTTTTGTCGAGAATTTGGATACAATAGAACAACTCTTCAGCGTACATTACCAGCATTTAGAAATTTGCCAGAAAATAAGCTTCCAATGATTGATGATCATGTTTTTGATAGCCTATTTGAATATGCTCTTTATCGAGCTCTGAAAGAAAATGTTGTATTTAAACGAAAAAAAGGAGATAAAGAAACCTTTGAATCGGTGCAACTGATTAGTCATCTTGATGTTATTTACAATAAAAGTTCTCGCAAACTATCAAAAAGGATTTATTCTTTAAAGTTAGGGCATAAGATTATAGAAAATTTGTTTAAAGAGTATCATTTGATAGACTTTCAGGATTACAAACGATTACGTTCGAATAAAATATCATCAGTAGGCGCATTCCGTAACTTTTACATTTTTATTGCTCGTATTATAGCTCAAGTCCGATTTTATCAGAGATCTAATTTACCTGAAACTTTTATTGTTTCTATAGATGATCTATGTAATGTTTTTGGTGTTAACTATGAGGCTCCCAAAAACAAGAAATCTTATATTTCACGGACATTAAGTCTTATTAAAGACTCTCTGTACAATACAAAATTCGAATGGTCATTTGTAAATAATGGAACCAAGCATAGTTATTTTGTCCGATTTGAATTTGGAGATGAGACCCTAAATTACTTTGATGAGCGACTTAAGGCTGTTTTCTTTAAAAAACTACATAATTTAGCAGAACAGTTATATATGAAAGAACAAGGCAATGCTAATCATTATAAAAGCATGCTTGAAGCTTATCGAAATATGGATAAAGATGACTTCTATAAGTGGTTCATGAGTGATAATTCTATAGATAAAAAACTCGAAATATGGAATGATGTTTATGCTATAACTTTTGGTCTCTCTAATCAATAAATTTTATTTAGTTGTGTAGTTGTATATCCCTTTCTTTATTTAGTTGTGTAGTTGTATATCCCTTTCTTTATTTAGTTGTGTAGTTGTATATCCCTTTCTTTATTTAGTTGTGTAGTTGTATATCCCTTTCTTTATTTAGTTGTGTAGTTGTATATCCCTTTCTTTATTTAGTTGTGTAGTTGTATATCCCTTTCTTGTTTAGTTGTGTAGTTGTGTAGAATTAGTAAAAAATAATGCTATCTTATTATCAATCAATTATCAATGTTAGTTGTGTAGTTGTGTAGAACAAATAATAAAGAATAATAAGAATAATACAAACAAAGAATGTTACAATTTATTCAAAAAATCAATCAAGGCGTTTTTCGTTTCTGTATTTTCATCTTTTGTCACATTATTAAGACGAAAAACAATTTAATTATAGGTTTTTTTAGCTATTGCGAAGACATTGCCTAGGTGAATATTCGCTACATTTATAAGAATTGAGCTATTAAGGATTGTAGATAATTCATTGAAAATTAGTTCATCGGTTCCTTTTCGAATACCTAAACGCATCTCGAAATATACAGCTGAAAAAGTTTCCTCTCCGTATTTAATCCAAACTAGTGCCGAAGGGAAGCCGCTCTCTTTTTTAGATTCGAGTGTAACCAATCTGCCATCGGCATAAAATACTAACTTGTAATCTTCAATTGGTTGCCAATCTTTGGGAGCTGCTTCTTCTATATCTTTTATATCGTCTTGCCATAATGCCTCTTGTTTCTCCGACGATTGGTAAAGAGGTACACCTATATCATTATTCTTATAAGCAAATAAGTTATAAAGCTCATTAAGTTTACGATCTAACATCATTTGGCGGATGCATTTAAACTCGACTACTACGCGTGCTTCGATATCGGGAATTTCACGTAGATCGATGCAGTCGCTCCAGCCGGTAATCTGATAAGGTACTTCGGCCTCGTATTCGTAATAGGGCAGTCCTTCGTCGGGTACTACTATCTGAGGAATTTCTAACACTACCGTCCAAGGTTGTTGTCCTTTGGGTAGTTTAAAGTCTTTGTACTGTATTTTTAGGTGGAAGGGTTCGGATTCGCTTATCAGACTTTCGTCCGGAAAGGGATAGAGCTTAAGGCTTACTTTGTTTTTCCCGCTTTTGAGTATTTCGGTATTAATAGGTGTCAGTGTACTGCCTATTCTGCTTGGATAATAAATTTCGTCGGTATATACATCATTGATACGCAGATCGAAGAGACATCCGTCATTCCCATAGCGTACATAGTAGGCAGGCATGGAGGTATAGCTTGCCGCCAAAGAATCGAGCCGGGGATAGTCTTTTTTCTGTTGTTGCTTGAATGTGGCATAATCGCTATTTTGGGCATTGCCTTTACAAGAAAATATGCACAGCAGAATGCTTAGCAGTGTAAGTATCTTCATCGAATAGGTATTAATTTATTGGTTCCTTTTCGGATACCTAAACGCATTTCATAAGTACTGTACTTATAAGTTTCTTCTCCATACTTTAACCACAACAAAGCCGATGGAAAGCCACTTTCTTTTTGTGACTCCAGTGTAACTAACCGTCCATCGGCATAAAATACTAAATTATAATCTTCTATCGGCTGCCAGTCTTGCGAATTGGCTTTTGCTATACTATTAGTATAGTCTTGCCATAATGCCTCTTGTTTCTCAGACGATTGATAGAGTGGTACACCTATATCATAGTTTTTATAGGCTAGAAGTTGGCGAAGTTCGTCAAATTGATGATCGATCATCAGTTGACGGATGCGTTTAAACTCGGCTACAACGCGTGCTTCAATATCGGGTACTTCGCGCAGATCGATGCAGTCGCTCCAGCCGGTAATCTGATAAGGTACTTCGGCTTCAAATTCGGCTTCGTATTCGTAATAGGGTAGCCCTTCGTCGGGTACTACTATTTGAGGCATCTCCAACACGACTGTCCAGGGTTGTTGTCCTTTGGGCAGTTTAAAGTCTTTATACTGTATTTTCAGGTGGAAGGGCTCGGCTTCGGTAATCAATCTTTCTCCCGGAAAGGGATAGAGCTTGAGGCTTACTTTGTTTTTACCACTTTTAAGTATTTTTGCATTAATGGGTGTAAGTGTGCTGCCTATTCTATTTGGGGAAGTCATGTTATCTACATAGTTATCATTTACACGCAAATCGAACAGGCATCCGTCGTTGCCATAGCGTACATAGTAGCCGGGCATGGTGGTGTAGCTTGCCAGCAGTGAGTCGAGATTTTCCATCTGTTTTTGGTTTGTTGAGTTGTTTGAAAGAGTTGTTTTTTGTTCGTTTTTGGAGCTGCACGATAGCGTGGTAGTCAAGAACAAACAACACAACAATAAATAGTGATCGGTTCGTTTTCTTTTCATTGTTATCTAATTTGTATTTGTATAATTCTATATGGTTTTACCAAACAAGCACTCTGAGATATTCAACTTCTTGGCCTGTATCGGTTTCGCTGCGTACAAAATTTTGCTTCTCCAGTAATGTTCGTTTACCGCCAATATATTCTTTATCCGGAACTTTTCCTTTACCGGATCTAATAGAACCTTCTCCCTCCTGTCTTGTTTCTGTTGTCTTTTGTTTAAATATACCTACTACTATGGCACCCATCCCAGCTTTGATGTCGCCATAGAGTCCGTCTTGCGGTGTATCGTGCGATTCTCCTTTGTTAAATTTTTTCAGATCCATGGTTACATACAGATTCGATTTGCCTTCGGCGCCATACGCTTCGGTTTCTATGCTTGCTGAATAACTGGTATCCTGGAAGCTTCTAAATTTATCGATACATCTATTTTACCTGTGACGCTCAGTTTTTGACTGCCACTCGACGATGCCGTATTGTAGCTTGTAGTACCTTTGCCCGATATAGTTCCTTTAAATACAATTTCGAATTTAACATCAATATCAAATATATGTTTTAATATCCAATCCACAACTTTTATATATGTTCCAACATTGGGTATCTTTTCCATACAGCAATACAGGTCAACGGTAGCAGTAAAGCCCATCAGAGTACCGCTGATAGACGCTTCGAGTAGTGTTCCTATGTGCTGTTTATGAGTTGTCGCTTTCCACGAAGCACCAAATGATAGCTTAGGCCATACCGGTTTTACTGTAAACGACTTACGAGCTTGAGCCATCTCGCGTTGATTTCTAATTCCATAAAAACCTGTTATATTGTCATTAGCTTCTTCGAAGACACTTAAAAAGCGCATAACATTATCTACAACTCTCAATATGGTACTAAATCCGCCGTTGGTAAGGCTATCGGCATAGCTGATAGCCATCTCTCTTATTTCTAAAGCAGCTTTTCCTTTTATCGTATCCATTATTTGTTGACGTATGTTATTAAACGGATATGATATGGATAGCGACATATCTTTATTTTCATCGTCCCATGAAGCCGCCATGGCAATAGTCGAATCGAGCTTAAATTTTTCTGTCTTTTTATCTGTTTTAGTTCCGATAGAAAAAGTTAGTGCCCACTTAACATCCGGATATATATCTTCGTATATCTTTACTTTGGAGTGTCTACAAGAATCTATAATCAGCTCTGTTCTTTGTCTACTTAAACTAGGCCAAAGGTTTGTAAACAACAGGAATTTACCTCCATAATTATAATGAGCTTGATGTTTGTATTGATAAGTTGATCCTTCTTTTTTCTTTAGCTTTATTTTTTTTTCATTATGTATTATTTCGTACTTATGTTTATCTTGTAGCTTACATTTATCAACATCTAAATTATCAACAGTAAATATTATGTCTCGGTCTTTACTTCCAGCCACAATCGGATATCTGAATATAGTATCTTCAGACTGAAATCGGTTGGATTGTGGAGAAGTTTCATCGAAAACAACAACTTCTTCATTTTTTTTTGTTCCTTTAGTCATTTCTAAAGAGATATCAAACATATCGTTCATATAACTTTTAGCTTTATTGTAAGTTTCGGTTACAATAGCTTCTCTCAATTCTTCACCTACCAAGGTAAAAGTCACTTTTGTAAATTTACAAGGCTTATGATTATTCTCATAAATATTAATATTTCCAACAAATACAGGTTCTAGTGGTTCTCCGAATAGTTCTTTTCCTACCTTATAAAAATAATTTTCAATACCCCAAAGAGCTGCTTGCTTGTCGTAAATTTTACTTATTTTTTTTATCTTAGAATCAGAAAAATCTTCGTAATCTATAAGACGTAACTTTATTGTTATTGACGATATTTGATGGTGTTTGAAGTATTTAATAGGAATTGAATATGGGATGTAAACATTATTTCTCTCAGCAATGATTTTGTTAATTCCAGATGATTCATCATTGTAAAAAAGCTCATATCTAATATTGGTAGAGTTAAGTCCCTCTACATTAATATGGATATATCCTTTTAAATTATTTTTAAAAAATGTGTGTGATACACCTAGCTCTTTGTATTCGTTATTGAGCCATTTAACCGTCTTGAACAAGACAGGACATTGTGCTAAAAAAATTCTAGATGTTGATCTCGGTAAAAGAGCTATAGGTAATTTGTTTTTTCCATTATAATAGGGATTCCATGAGATATTATCGAATAAATACAGGTTACCGTTTTCCCATGATTGCTTTTGAACATGGGTTAAATTGACAATAATATGCTCTCCACAGTAAAAATTATTAAGAACTAAAAGAATTTTTCGCTCTCCTCTATAAGATTTTTTCCATGAATATGATGGATATTCACTTTCATTTTCGACTTCGTCATCGTCAATAGAATATGCAAATCCAATTTTCCATTCATATAAATATGACGAGCTTAAAGGTTCTTGTTCTTCATATAGAAACAATTGGATAGATTCTCCATTCTCAACTTTAATAAGATTATTATTTTTATTTTTCTTATCAGTCGTACTTTTAATATCTAGTTCTTTCATCCGGTTGTCTTAATTTATTCTACCATATCTAATTTTTGGCTCTATAGATATTTCTCCTTGTTTTTCTTCTAGGGGAGCTATAGATTGAGCCATAGGGTTTATATTCTCCATCACTTCGGGCGATGCTTCTTGTAGATCGTCGGCCACCACGGTAGCCTGCTGTCCGTGGAATGCTACCTTTATTTGCCCCGGAATAGAACATACATTACAGATAGCTTCCGATGCTTCGGTCAGTAGCAACAGCTCTTGATCGTCAATTTGTACACCTTCGTACATCTTGCTCCATACAACTTTTGCTTTGCACGGTGGAGGCGTCCTATACTTCGGGTCGTTACATTTTCCGAAGTTCATATTGGCTATCGAGTCGTCTTTGGGCGTTGCCACCAGCTTCCCTCCGTTAGCATCTACCAGTGTTTGTGAGGTAACCTTGATAGGCACGCCGTTAGACGGAGAGTTGTTGTCTACCGACTGCGAGCAGTACAATGTACCGCCCTCTACTAATATATGTTTTTCGCTCATTGTGGTTCGTTTAAATGATCTTTAAATCGTTGCCAAAGAGGTTTCCTGTTTTTCTTTTGTAATTTAGCCTCTTCTTTTTCTATTTGTTTGCCTAGTTGTATCGTATCGTTGTCTTCGATGTTTTCCTGTGGATATTCCGAAAGAAAATAACTTTCCATTTTTACCTGTATCAAATCGGTTCCGTCTTCTTTGGTTAGTATTGCCTCAAAGAGTATCGAATCTATTGTCTGCAAGTCAAGATTTAATTCATAGTCGATTGTATAGTTACCTACTACTTTTCCATATCCTAAGTTTTCAAATACAGACAATAAGCTATTGTAACTAAATTCTGTATCGTCAACGATCTGTACTGCATGCTTTACTAATATACCGTATTCGCCGATGCTATTTTGTTGAATCCCTTTGGTTGAGAGAGAAGATTTAAACGCAAAGAAACTCATTTTTTTATCGATCTCTCGCTCTAGTTCAAATCGATAACCGTATTTAATGGCAAAAAAAGAATTAAAGAATAGATCTTTTGAAATCAGATCTAAAACTTTGTCTTTATTCATGATATTTCTATCTGTCTCTTTGATATATCTTTCGGCATATTCTCCTACAAATTCTCGCTCAATATTGTGCTTTTGCTGCTGCCAGCGTTGTTGTATCAAGTCGTTTCTTACTCCCACTATTTGTCCTTCTCTGTCACAAAGAACTACGATGGGATAAAATGTTTTTGCACAAGCTGCTGCCAACCGATAAGAATGTTCATCGGGAGCAGTTTTGTTTATATACAGATCGTGTTTATATAAATGAAATATCGGATATTGATCCATAAATATACCGGCATAGATAACTCTCGTTCTGAATTGTATACGATCGGTTTTATCTCCTTTTGTGATATAAATATTTGAACCATATTCTCTGGACATCCTACTCGGGCTGAATCGGAGAACAATCGGTTTCTTTGCGTCTTGTCCCATTTTTAGGATAATCTTATTTTTTTAGATCCGCTTTTTGTCTCCACATTCTTTTTCGAGTATAAAGTCATATTTTCTTGTTGACTGTATATGTCTACTACCTCGCCTACTTCTTTTATTGTTTTAGATTGAATCGTATAATCTTCATCAGCAGTATGTGTAATATCTTTGGCAAATTGCATCATATTTTCTTGAGCATTTTCTTTGATATTGGTTCCGGTTATTTCTACATTCTCTACTGCATTTATATTGATATTTTTCGCAGACAACGTCATCGTTTCGGGTGCAGATATCTCTATATTTTTACCTTTAGTATCCAGATGTATTTGATTCCCGTTTTTGTCCTTTATGGTAATCCCTAGTGATTGTTCTGCATCGTCAAACTCAATGGTATGACCTTGGCGAGTGATAATCGTTTTGATATGATTATCTTGTTGTCCTCCTTTTCCATTCTTTCCATGAAAGAGCGAACCCATTACGTAAGGACGATTGGGATCGCCATACTCAAAACCAACCATTACTTGGTCGCCTTTTTCGGGTACGAATACCATTCCTCTGTTTTGGCTGACTGCTTTGCTCGATCCTGCATTGGGTGTAAGCACGCGTAGCCAAGCATAACTGCCTGTACTTGCAAAATCAAAGCTTACTTGTACTCGACCCTGATTCAATGGGTCTTCGTTACTCTTTATTATACCTGTTACAGATTCGGCTGACAGTTCTTTCTGTTCTTTTGCGGGGATAACATCCAAAGAAGCGGGTATAGCCTCAAATTCACATGCGTATCGATTCTTTTCGTCTATGCGATGGATTGACTTGGTTACTCTGTATGTTCCTATATTGCTTGTGTTTGACAATGCTTCGGGCATACTGATATTGATTATCTGCCCGATCGATGTTTTGTGTGTTTTGGATCGGCCTTTTATGGTTATGGTTTGGGCTGCATTGCGGCTTTTTTCCCTTTTTAGTATTTGATAGATTTCGGATGTTCCGTAAAGGGGGGCATTCATATAGGTTTTGGAATGATCGGATATATTTAATGCGGTATACGATACTTCTTCTACTTTATCTAAATAGTCGTTGCTGTTTTCGATCTTTTTAGGTACTTCTCTTTCTATGTAGCTATCGCTTTCGGGGATGTACTGATATCTCTCAAAATTGGTAGGCAACATTTTTGAGCAGAACTCCAAATCGATAATTTCGCGATCGTAGGTTAAATTTATGGTTTTGGATTCTTGAAAGGTGCCGAACTTGAGTTCGCGTCCATCGTAATAGATATTTTCTCTATACAGGTATGCTAATCGTTTAAGGAAGTCCCAATCGCTTTCGTTATACTGCATCAGGAAGTTCACTTTGTTTTCGTATACCGGTTCTGTTACAAAGCTCAAATAGTCTGAATAGGCTCTTTCGGCTATTTGTTTGGTTATTTTATAGAGTGTTTTGTCTGAGTAAATATCCATGCGTTTTCCTTTCTCGAGCATGATGGTCGGACTGGATCCGCTTACGATTAAATAGCCTTTTTTGCCTTCTTTTGCTGTTTGTTTTACATTGGTCACTACTCCTTTGAACTGATAGTCTGCGTTGGTTTCATCTCTGTTTTTGAATCGGATAAATACAAGTCTTCCGATCAGCTCAATGTGCTTCAGGGGATTGCTCATAAATCCATCACCGTACATGTCGTAGTCGAGTGTTATTTCAAAGTGATGATGTTCGCCGTATTCTTGTGTTAAAATCAAGCTTACGGGATTTACTTCTTCTTTGGCTACGGTAACGGTTGCATTCACGGGGCTGTGCATGAAAGAGGTTGTTTTCATTGGGTTTGTGTTTCTAAGTTTTTAGTTAAGACAAATATAAAAAAAATAGTTAAAGAAATAGATATGGATCAGGATACTTGTTTTAGCTTTTTATCTAAACTAGATTCTATTTTTTCTGTCACTCTTTCGATTGGGAAAAACAGCGGAAAAGGGCTCTAACTAAAGAGGGGGGGCTTTATTAAGAAAAGCAAGAAGTATACTCCACTTTGTGGAGTATAGATTGTGTAAAATGCTGTTTTATAGGTTATTTTTTTTAAGAGGTAATCACTTAGATATACCAAACGAAAGAATAATGCTTTTAAATATCTATATATGAAACAATTAGTTCGTAAATGAGAGGTATATCTTTCTCGAAATATTGCGTGTTTAGAATAAATAAATGATCCACAAAACGATCATAATATTCAATAATAATGCAAAATATATCAACAAATAAATTGGTTGTTATCTTATCTAAAATGGATAAATATCAAAAGTATATGCAAGGTGTTGAAAGGTGTACACCTTTCATCCTTGCCCTATCCAAGATAGGGGTTTTTATACTCTCCTTGGTCGCATAAAGAAAAAGAACGTGTATATTTTTAGATTCTTAGGCAGATATTCAAATTAAATATTTATCAGTATGCAAAAATCAAAGAGGATTTCAAAAGAAAACTATGATAAACTATTAATAATAAAAAGAATATGCCAATGAATAAATAAGTTATTAGAGTATCTAATTTTATTAGAATCCATCAAATCCAAAGATATGGGGCAAGATGTGCTTTTGTCCTACGGGGAAAAGTATAAAAAAAATAGCATAACGCTGTTTGTATTATATCGATGCTGACATATAGATTCAGATCTTTCAATTATATATTTATGTATAGACTTGGTAACCCTATAAGTGCCGATGTTTCTTGTTTGGAATAATACTTCGGGCATACTGATATTGATTACCTGTCCGATCGATGTTTTGATTGTTATTGTTTGAGTAGCATTGCGGCATTTTTTCACATTTTAACATTTCCGATATTTCAGAATTACTATAAAGAGGTATATCCATATATGTTTTGAAATGCTCCACAATATTCATCGAGATATAAGACATTTCTTCAGCTTTATCTAGATAAGTCATTCG